>PVKB01001031.1:0-511697 GCA_004027205.1 Ctenodactylus gundi
GAGGAGAAGGAGGAGGAGGAGGAGAAGGAGAAGGAGAAGAAGAAGAAGAAGAAGAAGAAGAAGAAGAAGAAGAAGAAGAAGAAGAAGAAGAAGAAGAAGAAGAAACCCAAGACTGCACCCTTTAGAGTAAAAGAAAGCCCAGAAAAGCACATCAGGGCTTTGGGGTCACCCTTAAACAGTGCCTAGGAAGAAACTGGCACAAGAGGCAGAGAGAAGGGAAAAGAGGGGGAAAAGTCTGCTGATCCCCAGAACGGCTCAAGAGCACCTCTGCACCAAGGGTGGAGAGCCCCACTCTGGGGGAGGGAAGCTAGGACAGACGGAGAGCTTTGCTGAGTGGACGGGGGGAACAAGATACCTCAAAGGGGGATCATTATCCCGTTCCTCCAGCACATGCCACAGGCTTCCAGTTCACTGCTGCCCTGCATGCCAGAGGCATCTAGGACCAGGAAGCCCATCACCCATCTGTCCCATGAGACAGAGGCTTCCAGAGGCTTCCAGGGAATTACATCATCCTGTCAATCCTGAGCCCCAAAAGCTTCCAGAGGCACCCAGGACTGGGAATTCCATTTTCCTGTCTGTCCCTTGGGCCAGAGGATTCCAGAGGCATCTAGGACTAGGCCTTCACCAAATCCTTCTTTCCTGTGCACCAGAGACAGCCAGAGATAGCAGAACCATGAGGAATCGTGGTAACAAATATCCTAAAAAAAGACCTGACATCCCAGAGGATGATAGCAGGGATACTGAAATTGCAGAATCCAAAGATGAAAATGGCAAAAATGATCGTAACTTCTGGGCTCAGAAATTCATGGAATTAAAGCAGGAAATAAAACAACACAAGAGCTACCCCAACACATCACTAAGCTAAAAGCAAGCCTTGAAAAGCAAATAGAGGAGACCAAAGAAGAAATATACCAGAAGATAGTGAAGGCAATACAAGAAATTAAGAGAAAAACACAACAGATATAAAAAAATTGAAGATATTCAGGAAGTGAAAAACACACAGGAAATAATAAGCAACCACATTAAACATCTTCAGAATAGAATGTCAGACCTAGAAAATAAAGTGACTGAGCTGCAACACACAGGCTGTCAAGAACACAAAGTAAATAAGAAAGAAAGCGAATCATTACAATGGCTGATAGATGATTCAAAGAGAAACAACCTCAAAATTATGGGAGTCCAGGAGAAGACTGAGGACAAAACAAAAGGCTTAAAGGACATGTTTAATGAAATTATGGAAGAAAATTTCCCAAATCTAAGAAAAGAAATGAACATGGAACTATTGCAGGCATATAGAACAGCAAACAACTTTGATCAGAAGAGATCCTCATCATGACACATCATAATTAAAACACTAGACAGCCAACACAAAGATAAAATACTAAAAGCTGTAAGAGAAAAACAGAAGGTGACCTACAAAGATAAGCCCATCAGGATAACTTCAGACTTCTCAATCCAGACTCTAAAAACCAGGAGATCATAGAGTAATGCCATCCAAGCACTAAAAAAAAACATAAATGCCAACCAAGACTGCTATATCCAGCAAAATTATCTTTTAAATTAGAGGGAGAAATTAAAACTTTCCATGATATAGAAAGCTTATGGAAATTTACAGCCACTAAACCAGCGTCGCAGAGAATACTTAAAGTAAACTTAGAAAGTAAAAGGGGGGCCAATGACACCAATGACCCCAGAGAAAAAGCAACAAGAGCTAGAGAAGAATGATCTGAGAAAAAAGTAAGGCTATGCATGAAATTAGGGATGAATCGATAGGTAAAAGGTAAAACCAAATAGGGCAAAATGTTAATTATTAGTGAAATATGAGTAGTAATCAATGTATGAAAGTCAAAAAATCTGAAATAACTGAGCACAGCTATTTATCTATTGCTTTAACTGTAGCATACTTATGTGATACAGAGTTAAGTCCATTTAATGTAGCAAATTGATAAAGTCTTAAGCTTGTTGAATGAAGCAATTCACTTTTTTGATGTTGAATGTGAGTTTATCCTCTTTTAGAGGTGGAAACATAAGCAGCACCAAAACAGCTTGGAGGAAAGGTAACATCTAAAGAGAAACAGTAATAAAAAAAATAGATTGGTAATTAAATCATATGATTGTTACACTTTTAAAACAGGACCAGTTCTTCCGTAAGATCTGTGAAATTTCCCCACAACATTATTATTAGTAATAATATAGTGGTGTGCAAAATAGAATAATTTCTAATTAATGCAACATGGAGATTTGACATAAAATCTCTTAAGAATATAAATGCATGAATATACAGATGGATAGACAGATAAAATCATAAACCAAATCTAGCAGAATGTTAGTGATCAGTGAAATACGAGTAAATAAGTTATGAAAGTTAAAAAATTCTGAAATAACTAAATTTGCCTTCATACCTGTTACTTTAAGTATATTTATGTGGTATAGATTTAAGTTCAATTAATGTAGCAATGTGATATAGTTTTAACTTTATTTTATTGTAGCAATTCACTTATTAGGTCACTGATGAAAATTTATCCTAAGAAAACTGATTGATGTGAAGATAACCCTGTGAATGTACAAACATGTACCTTCCTGTACTCAGCTTCAGAACTTGAAATTTAACTTTTTTTTTCTTTCCCAAATTTACTAGTCTTTTAAACTACATGCTTGTAGTTATTTTCTAATGTGAATTGGTGGGTAAGGCCAGGTTTAAGAATAGCAACAAAGATATAGCAAAATATAGAAAAAAAAAACTTTGGTAAAAATTCCAATAAAGGGATTGGTTGGATTCAGAGAAGCGGCATCAAGATTTAGCTACTGCAACCCATTTGAGGAATAGGAAGCTGAGTTAGAGTGGTGACTTAAGTGAAATGATTTAGGCGCAGAAGATTAATATGTTAAGTACTGTATAGTTTTTCTGACTTGGAAAACCCAGAACACAGACATTCTTTGGAACCATATGAAGTGATAGCCGGAGCCGGGGGAAGAACAGGGAGGGGGTGGGAGGGTAGAAAATGGGAAGGGATTGTGAAGTCGATATGATACATAGATGTACGGAACAACCAAATTCATTGTAAATACTATGTATTACATTTGTATATTAATAAAAATAGTGGAGAAAAAAAAGAATCTCAACAAACATTGTAAAATATAGAAAAAAAGAACTTTTGGAAAATCCCCCCAATAAGGGGCTCTGTGGAAGTGGTATGAAGATAAGGTCACTGCAGCCCATTCTAAGGGTAGTGAACTGAGCTAAAAAGTGGTGATTTGAGCAGTAAAGTGGGTCAGATGAATAAGATTAAATATGTTCAATATTACATGGTTTCTCTGATTTGAGAAACCCAGAACATAGGCATTCTATAGGACCAAATGGGTGTGATGGTGGGAGTTACAGGGAGGATGGGGAGGGTACTGGAGGGCCCAAAAAAGGGATGGAAAGGGATCATAATATCGATGTGCTATGTATGTGCACAAAATACTCAAGGTCATTATAAGGTCATTATAAACACTACATATCATATATATATAAATGGTGGGGAAAAAGAGGTACATTAGGAAAATAGTTCCCTTTGTGGTGTTCAGGAGAAACTAGTGGAACACACATGGAGTTCTTGCTATGGTTCCAGCACGAGATGATAAGGATAGGGCTTAGGCTAGCAGCACTGATGAAATATATGAGCAACATTTCATAGCAGCCATCAATAGAAAACATACTAAATTACTGTCAACCAAGTATCTCGTGAACAAAGCAAGTATCTTTTCAGTTATATATCAGTAACACCCCAAAGTCCAAAGTCCTTCTAGCATGTCATGCTGATTATTCTGTAAAGAATGAGATAGAGTAAATTAGTGTTAAATAAAATAAAAGGTAATGTGGTTTTAACACGAGTTCAAGAAACAAAGCATACATGAAGAATTACAAATTTCCACGTGTCTCTACCCAACAGCTAAGTAAACTAATTACCTGAGAAGCAATAGATCTAGCTGTTTTACTGTTGTCTCCAGTCATGAGAACTACTTCTAAGCCCATAGATTTCAGAATCTGAACAGCCAATTCTGCTTCAGGCTTCACTGTATCAGCAATGGCAATCATGCCACACAGCTCATCTAATATAGAAAGATCAGGAGAGGGAAGACTGTAAATATGATAAAAGTAGAATAATATTTTAACATACAATTTTAGAAAGAAAAAAAACTTGTTGTCTGCAGCCTGTCTTAACTTAAAACATCTCTGAGCTCACACAGACAAAACCATAAACCTCTGTGACAAATCTCCATACTTGGTTATAAAAATTTCACAGAGTTAAGGTAACGAATGAAGGCAGTAACATAAGAATGAAAAGAGAAGCTAGGCATGGTGGTACGGACCTGTAAGCCCAGCAGTCTGAGGTGGCTGAGGCAGAAGGATCATAAGTTCAAGCTCAGCCTCATCAACCTAGCAAGATTCTGTCACGAGTTTTGAAATCAAAAATAAAAAATGAGCTAAGGATATAGCTAGTTCAGTGTAAAGGCTTTGGGCTCAATCCCCAGTAACACACACACACACACACACACACACACACACACACACACACACACACACACACTGTTTTGAGATAGGGTCTTACTAAGTCACTAAATTGGCCCTGGCTTGACTTCCTTTAAATTGTCATGCTCCCATCTCAGCCTCCCAGAGTGCTGGGATCACGGGCATGTGCCAACATGCCTAACCTGAATGCTAAGTTTATAAAGAACTAGTAGACAGAAAATTTACATTTCATTTATTATATTCACTATACAAATACAGAGTCAATGAGCCTAGGATACCCACTAATGACCAGTTATTTTATCTTTTTATCCATATTCCTTTGCGCTCTTTCCAAATTACTATACTAACCCAGTAAGTTAATCATTAATGAAATAGAACTGAAACACTATGTCTAGCACTTCACATTTAAGGTATATACTACAAGCAGTTCTTGCTAGAAAATAAGAATAACCTGGATGTGGTGGAATGTACCTTTAATCCCAGCACTCTGGGAGGCTTGTGACAAGAGGATCCAAAGTTTGACCCTAATCTGAGCAACCCAGCAACTTAGTGAGACACTGTCTCAAATAAAAATTTAAGAAGGCCAGAGATGTAGCTCAGTGTGATGGCCCTGAGTCCTATGTCCAGTACTGCCAGAGAGAGGAGAGGGGTGAACGAAGAGGAGAGCTAGGAGGGAAGGGGGTGGAGAGAGAAACTATTTCTTCCGTAAGTATGTGCCAATAGCTACAATTTTTTTTTTTTTTGAGATGGGGTCTCGCTCTGTAGTCCAGGCTGGTCGTGAACTCACTATGGAGCCCAGGCTGGCCTTGGACTCATGGCAATCCTTCTGTCTCAGCCTCCCGAGTGCTGGGATTACAGGCGTGCACCACGATGCCCAGCTTATGTGGTGCTGCAGAATCGAACTCAGGTACTTAGCACTTGACTTAGCGCTTGCCAAGCGCTTTAACCATTCCTCCAGCCCGAGCTACAGTTTCTTTAGGAAATTTAAAAGCAAGTAAAACTGAAAACTAATGCTTTTAAGGTAAGGGGGCTGAATGGAGATAAAACTGGCATGTTATATACGGAAAAATAACTGTAAATTACTTACTTTATTCCATTTTAAAAAACAAAAGTAAAATGGTATTTTTTTCCTTTTTCATTAATGTAAAAAGGCCATTAAGTTTGGCTTTATACTTAGCAAGGATCATAAATGTTGACATAATCTTAAAACCAGAAATTTAAGAAATAATTTAACAAATGAAGGCATCTAAAACCTCAAGTATACATATTGTAGTATTATTTACAATAGTGTAATATTAGGACTACCTTAAATTTCCAACAATAAAAGAATGATCAATTAAGAGACTGTATGTTTGATAAATTATGCAGCACTAAAATAAAATTATGGGGCTAGGGATAAAGCTCAATAGTAGAACACTTGAGCATGTATAAGGCCTTGGGTTCCATCTCTGGTACAGCAAAAAAGAAAAGAAGGAAGCAAGAGAGAGATGAAGGAAGAAAGGGAGGGAGGAAAAGAGAAAGAGAAAGAAAATATTTTATTAAGTAAAATAAAGCATAATAAAATAGTATATGTACAACATATTTTCATTACTTACTCAGCTTTATTGAGGTAAAGGTTACATATCATAAAATACACCCATTAAAAGTAGTGTGTGTGTGTGTGTGTGTGTGTGTGTGTGTGTGTGTGTGTGTACTCATTTATTCTGTAAATATATACATCAACAAAATCAGAACTCAAATATGTGAAGAAAAATTGACACTGTGTAAAGATGATATTTTACTTTGCTAATATTTTACTGTTTACTTATGTTTTTTAAAAATTTTATGATTACCTTTTATTTAAAACAGGCTAGGGAAGAAAATGACAAAATTAACAAATGCAAGATTGTTTGTGTGTGTGTGTGTGCGTGCACGCATGCGCATGCAACTGTTCACATCCATACTGATGATCAAACCCAGAATCCCAGTTCGAAGATTTTTTTTTTGTACCACTGGGGATCAAACCCAAAGTATTTGCACTGAGCTATATACCTAGCCCTATTTTTTTTATTTCATATTTTGACAGGGTCTCATTAAGTTCCCAGGCTGGGCTCCAACTTGGAGTCTTCTGCTGGGCCTCCCAAAGTGTTGAGATTAGACGGTGCCCAAAAAGAATAGTAAAAATCATCTGTTGGCATCATTTCCACCTTGCATTCAGGCTGTTTTTGAATAACACTCATATCCCAAAAGCCCCTTAAAAATACCTATAAAATGTTAACGCAGATCACAACGGTGAGGCATACACATAGAAAATCTTACCATCAACTGCCACCAATACAGCAGTCCGACCTTTTCTTTCATGTTCTGTCATGAAATCATCTACATCATTATTAATAATGAGACCATTTCTTATCATCCATTCCCGGTTACCAATGAGGACTTTGTACTGCTGCGAATTAAAAGCATCTGAAAGTAAATACCAAAATAACATTTAGTGAGCATGCTTAATCTTTATAACAATTTTATGAGGCAAGTTCTTCCCATTTAACCTTGTAGTTGCTACAGTGTATTTTTGGTAGAACATAAATTATAACAGGCAATTTTCAAATTTTCTAGGAATGTACCCTGCTACCCCATCCTCTGAGATTTTGCATATGTTGCTGCCTTCACCTGAAATTTCTTTACTCCTCTCCAAACAGCAAATTCTACCATATTTTTCAGGGGCTAGTTCAACTGCTACTTTCTCAGCAAAGCTTTCCTTTTGACTTTCTATAGCAATTCAGTTAAATTCAAAACATTCATTGTGCATCAGTAGTTTAATGTATTAGACAAAAGCATACAACTACGATGATGTCTCATTTAAACCTTGTAACTATCAAATTTAAATGATCCTTTGTTGCTACCTGGCAAATCTGCTACATTTCCCTAGGCCACTCATTCTCCATTTCTTCTAAATGCGTATTTCACACTTCCTCATCTCCTTTTAAATCTCTAACTTCTTCTCCCTCATTAAAATATCATGATAACTATTTCTTAATTCAGAAAGAAAATAGGACTTTTGGACAAGATGATGGCTGCGTAAGAGTTCTACTCAATGGCTCTTTCAAAAAGTTGACATACAGTTAAAAAACGACTCACTCAACTTAAGTTAGAGAGAGAGGAAAACTCTATGAACTGAAAGGAAGCCATCCCAGGCCACCTGGGAAGGACCATAAGCAGAGTGAGCAGCCAGCAGCTCCAACCAGAGGTAAGCCCAGAGCCAGGAGCCACAGGAATTTACGAACAGCAGTGGCATCCAGAAACAAGCCTGCACACAGTGAAAACTGCAAATGTGTTACCAGGTTCCCCTCAAAAAAGGCCTCCCTGCAGCACAGCAGAAGAGCTCATTTTTTAATCAGTTCTTACTAGCTCCATCCTAAGGGGAATATAGGCAGGAGCTATTTTGAAAACAGCCTGAATATGAATTATTTTGGGTAAAAGAAGCCACAGATGGTCCACACACCAGAGATTTTTGGGTATACTCTTACCCAGTGCCTAGGAAGGAAGTGGCAAAAGAGACAGTTGCAGACAGAGGGAAAAGGCTGACCTCCTGAACTGTTCAGCATGGGCCAAAGCAAGGGCAGGCTACTGAGGGCAGAGAGCCCCACTCTCGAGGGAGGGAAGCCAAAAAAGACAGGAGAGCATTGTAGAGGTAGCTGACGGTAAACAAGACCTTGGAGACCACTGGAATGTTTAGATCCCACTTTCTGCCTACTCTCAGCACAGAATTCCATGGGCTTTTAGGTCCCGAAACACCCTCAACATGTTCAGAGAAACATCTCAACTATGCCATTAAGTAACATCCTTCAGCAATGGAATCCTGGGAAGACAAGACAAAAGGACACATAAAGAAATGCCTAACTCCCCAAAAACTAATATCATGGGCAGTGATATACTCAAACTTACTGGACAGTAGGTAAAAAAAAAAGAAAAAAAAACCAACTCAATCAAACAGGACATCAGTTCAAACAAGATATACTTTAAAAATGCCAGAAACAACTAGTGATCTTAAAGAAGAATTTACTAAACAAATAATAAACTTGACAAATAAAAAGCCTAGTAAGTTTATAGAAGACACAACAAAAAGCTGGCTGAGGTCAATAATGCAACAGAAGATATGAAGGATGACTTGGTAGTGAAATCGAAAATCTCAAAAGAAATCTAGGTGACATTCAGGACATGAAAAATTATTGGTAAGGAGGGGAATACAGCTGCAATGTCCTGAAGTCAGAATTTCAGACTTGGAAAACAAGGTTGACAAATTTAATGCTGCATTCAGGGATGACTCCAAAGTAAGAGGTGAGTGAACTTGGTACAACACTTGCTGGGTGACTCAAAGACAACCACCTTCAAATTATGGCTGCAACAGAAAGAGCAGAAGACAGCAAAAACGTATGAAGCATTTACTCACTGAAATCATGACTGAAAAATTTCCCAAATCTAGGAAAAGAAATTAATATCCAAGCACAAGAAGCGTACAGAATACCACATAACCTTGACGAGAAAAGAATCTCACAATGACACATCAAAATCAAAAACTCAGAAATTCAACACAAAGAAAGAATATTAAAAGGAGGAAGAGAAAAAGAGACATTGTTCTACCATGGCAGCCCCATCCGAATAACTGCAGATTTCTCAATGCAAACTTTGTCCCATTTTATTAATATGTATATATGCAAAATGTTTACATTCAACATGAGTATTTTGTGCACATATATATCCTGTCACCATTACAAACCCTTCTCCTCTCCCCTTTTTGACCCTCCCATACACTCACCCTCCCCCAAACCCTCACTATTCTCCTCATTTAGTTGTACGAAATGACTATATCTGGGCTTCTTATATAAGAGAAACCATTCCATATTTAACATTCTGTGTCTGACTCACTTGACTGAGCATGATGGTCTCAAGTTTTGTCCATTTACCTACAAAAGCCTCAAACCTCTCTGTATTTATACATGACCAGTACTCCATTGTACACATATACCACAATTTTTTTATTCATTAGTTTGTTGATGGGTATTTTGGTGTCTTCCACATTTTAGCTATTGTTAGTTGTGCTGCTATGAACATGGGTATACATGTATCTCTGTTATATAATGCTTTTAACTCCTTTGGGAAGATTCCCAAAAGAGGTATTGCTGGATCAAAAGGAAGTTTTATTTTCAGCCTTTTGAGGAATTCCATATGGCCCTCCATAGTGATTATACCAGTTTACAATCCCACCAATAGTATAAAAGGGTTCCTTTTCCCCCACAGCCTCATCAGCAATGATTGTTGCTTGAGTTCTTCGTAAATGCCATTCTCTCTAGGGTTAGATAATATCTTACTGATGTTTTGATTTACATTTCTCTAATGGCTAAGGATGTTGAGCATCCTTTCATGTATTTATTGGACATCCGAACTTCTTCATCTGAGAATTGTCTATTCTGTTGCTCATTTTTTAATCAGGTCTTTGAATGTGAGGGGTCTATTTTTCCTTAGTTCCTTGAATATTCTAGTTATCAGCCTCCTATTTGAAGTATAGGTTGTAAAAATTATTTCTCACTCTGTTGGTTCTCTCTTTACTCTGCTGATAAATTCCTTTGCTGTGCAGAAACTCCTTAATTTGATCCCATTTAATCCTATTTGTTGATTCTGGGAGCTATTTCTTTTGTGCTAAGTATCTTATTAAGAAAGACCTTGCCTACACCTAGACACTTTAGATTTTTGCCTAATTTGTCTTCCAGAAAGTTCAGTGTTTTGATTTTGATACCTAGGTCATTGATTCACTTTGATTTGATTTTGGTACATGGTGATTGGTATGTGTTTAGATTCATTTTTCTGCATGTGGATATCCAATTTTTCCAGGACCCTTTGTTGAAGAGACTATCCTTTCCCTAGTATATGGTTTTGGCTCCTTTATTGAAGATCAGGTGGAAGAAGGTACTTGAGTTTGTCTCTAGATCCTCAGTTCTGTTCCAGTGGCCAACCTGTCTGGCTTAATGTCAGTACCATATAGTTTCTGTAACTGTTGTTTTGTAGTATAACTTGATGTATGGAATCATAACGCCTCCTGCCTTAGTCTTGTTACTCAAGATTGCTTTCATCACTCTACGTCTCCTTTTGTACCAAATGAATTTAAGGATTGTTTCTTCAAGTTCTGTGAAAAAAGTTGTTCGTATTTTGATGGAGATTTCATTAAATCTGTATATCAGTTTGGGTAGTATAGCCATTTTGACTATATTAATTTTGCTTGTCCAAGAACTTTAAAGGCCAGGCAGGAGAGCCTGGAATGAAATGTTTCAAGCTTTAAAAGAAAGTCAGTGTCAGGCTGGAGGAATGGCTCAGCAGTTAAAGCGCTTGCCTAGCAGGCGCTAAGTACCCTAGTTTGTTTTCCCAGCACCACATAAGCTGGGCGTGGTGGCACAAGCCTGTAATCCCAGCACTTGCACTCGGGAGGCTGAGACAGGAGGCCAGTCTGGGCTCTGAAGTAAGTTCAGGAACAGCCTGGACCACAGAGTGGACCCTGCCTCAAAAAGAAAGAAAGAAAGAATGAAAGAAAGAAAGAAAGAAAGAAAGAAAGAAAGAAAGGAAGGAAAAGAAAAGAAAGAAAGTCAGTGTCAACCCAGGTTGTTGTATCCAACAAAATTATCCCTGAAAATTGGAGAAGTAAAAATTTTTCATGATAAACAAACCTTAAAGAAATTCATGACCACTAGACCAGCACTGCAGGAAATACCTGAAGGAATCTTACAGACAGAAGAGAAGAACAGCATGAAAGAACTCGGAAGAAAGGAAGTATCAAAACAGAAGGTGTAACAAAAAGAAAACTACTAAGAACCAAATCCAGGAACACAAGACAATGATGGGATTCAGTAAAAATCTTATAATCATTATTCTTAAGACTTATGGTATTAACTTGCCAATTAAAACAGACTAATAGACTGAATCACAAAATAAAACCAACCATTTGTTGTTTGAAAGAGACACAGTTCACCAACAAGGAAGCACAAAGACTGAAGGTAAAAAAAGGAAACTACTAGTCCATGCTACTACAGCATAAAAACAAGCAGGAGCAGGAGGTGTGCGATCTTCAGACACAGCAAATTTCAAACCAAAACAAGAGACAAAGAAGGATACTACATACTTGTAAAATTAAAGACCAAACATAAGACCTCCCAATTATAAACACGCAATACTGGCACAACAAATTTCATAAAAAAGAAACTAGTGGACAAGAAAGATCAAATAGACACCAAAACAATCATACTAGGGAAAATCAACAACCCACACTCACAGTCAACCAGACCAAAAAAAAAAAAAAAAATGTACAAAGAAACACCAAAGCTAAGTCATGCTATCAAACAAATGGACTTAACAAATATTTACTGAGTGTTCCAAACAACATCAACACAATACACCTTTTAATCTGAAGCACATTAAAATAAAACATAACCTTTGCCCTAAGACATGCTCAAATAAATACTAAAGAATTGAAATCATTTGCTGAGTACTTTCACAGCTCAGTTAAAAGAAACCAGAAATCAACAGAAAAGAAGCTACAGAGACTATACAGGGGCTGGAGGAATGGCTCAGTGGTAAAAGTGCTTGTCTAACAAGTGCTATGTCAATCGCTAAGTACCAGGGTTCGATTCCCCAGCACCACATAAGCCAGGCATGGAGGAGGGAGGACTGCCATGAGTCCAAGACTAGCCTGGACTCCACAATAAGATCACGAACAGCCTGGGCTACAAAGCAAGACCCTGTCTCAAAAAAAAAAAAACTATACAAATACAAGGTGATTAAATAATACATGATCGAATGAGCAATGGGCAAAAGAAGAAACCAAGAGGAAAGAAAAAGCTTCCTAAAGTCAAATAACAATGGAAGCACATCATACCAGAATCTATGGGACACAATGAAAGCAGTATTAAGAGGGAAATTTATAACAATGAATGAGCATATTAAAAAAACAGCAATTCAGATAGATAGTCTAATGATGCACCTTAATGTACTAGAGAAACAAGAACAAGCCAAATCTAAATGCAGTAGAAAAATTATAAGAATCAGAAAAGAAATTAACATAATTAAAACTAATTACAAAAGATCAATGATTCAAAAAGTTGGTTCTTTGAAAAGATAAGTACGATAAACCTCCAGCCACAGTCAAGAAAAGAAAGAAAAAATTACACATCAGTGCAATTAACAATGAAAAAAGTAAATTTCAGACAAGATGGCAGCCAAGTATCAGAGCTGCACAATGTCTGCTTGTAGACCCACTTAAAAAGTTGAGAGTATAGTCAAAAATCACCTGTTCAATGTAGCTGGGATAGGGAAGAGTGCCACAACAACTGAAAGGAGGCTATGAGAAGGTCAAAAACCTTGAAAACAGAGACAAACAACAGCCCAGGAAGCAGCTGCACATCAACCACAAATGGCTATGAGCTGCCTGAATCCACAGATCAAGTAAAGCCTGCCCAAAGGCCATAACCTTTGACTGAGAAAGAAGAGAAAGGAGCACAACAACAACTAAAAAGAGGCCAAAGGAAGGTCAGAAATCTTGAAGACATATTGGACGTAGGGAAACAGCAGCGTAGGAAGCAGCCCTATGTCAACAGCAAGCCCCTGAGCTGCCAACATCCAAAGATGAAGGAAAGCCCGGAAGCCAGAACCTCTGATTAAGGTAAGTGTGGATTCAGAGAAAGTGGGAATTGACAGCAGCTAGTAACCCTAACCACCAAATAATGATCCTGAGAGTAGTGCATTCCACAAACACAATACGAGCTCCCCCTAGAAAAAGTCTCCTGGAGCCTACATCAACAATGCTCAACAGCCCTAACAGGCAATGACACAGGCAGGAGTCATTTTATACAAAGAACCCAAGACTAAACTGATTAGAGTAAAAGAAAAGTCAGAAGAGAGAACATCAGGACTTTTGGGGTCACACTTAATTAAACACCACCTAGGAAGAAACAATCACAAGAGACAGAAGCCTGTGGAGGACAGAAAGGCCACCAACCTCCTGAATGACTTGGGTGTAGTAGAAGCACCTCCAAGGATGGAGGGCCCTGCCCTCAAGGGAGGGAAGCCAGAGATGAACAAGATACCTCAGAGGCCATCAGAATGTTAGGTACACCCTCACAGCCTACTCCAAGGACAGAACTCAGAGGAATTGTGGCTCCCATCACACAACTTCATACTCATTCAAAGAAACCTCTCTGCTAGGCCTTTAAAGTGAACTGCCACAACAGCACAAATATGAGAAGAAGACATGACAACAGGACACCCACATATATCCCTGAGACCCCAGAAACTATGAACATGAGCCCTGAAACTGTGGAAATCATAGGGAAGGAAGTCAAAAAGCAAATAACCAAGTCAAAGAACCAGTTCAAGTAAGATAGTCTCAAAGAAATGCCAGCAATGATCAGCAGGCTTAAAGAGGAACTTACTAAACCAATGGTCCTCATGGATGCAAAGCTCACTGGGCACATAGAAGCCACAAATAAAAACTTTGCTGAGGTAAATAAGGAAATTCAAGATATGAAGGAATATTTTAATAGAGAAGCAGAAATTTTGAAAGAAATCCACCTGAAATTTAGGATATAAAATTATATTTGAAATTAGGAGAAGCTGACTAAAATATTGTGAGGACAGAATTTCAGACCTTGAATACAAGGCTAAGGAAACAAACACTATAATTAGGCATGACTTCAAAATTAGAAATGAGCAAAATAGCTGGATACAACTGCTGACAGATGATTCAAAGAGAAGCAATCTCAGAATTATGGGTGTGAGTGAAAGAGCAGAAGACAGCACCAAAGGTGTAAAGAATTTATTCACTGAAATAGTACAAGAAAACTTCCTTAATCCAGAAGAAGAAATTAATTTTCAAGTACAAGAAGCTTATACAACACCAAATAACCTCAACCAGCAACGAGACTCACCATGACATATCATAATCAAAACCTCAGAAATACAACATTAAGAGAAAATACTAAAAGCAGCAAGAGAAAAACAGACATTATTCTACCAAGGCAAACCCATTTGAATTACTGCAGATTTCACAGTGCAAACTTTAAAGGTTAGGAGAGCCTGAAGCAAGATCTTTCAAGCTTTAAAAGACAGGAAGTGTCAACCCAGGTTGTTGTATCCAGCCAAATTGTCCCTGAAAATTGAAAGAGAAATTAAAAAATTTCATGACCAAGAATCCCTAAAGAAATAAGCGATCACTAGTCCAGCATTGTAGAAAACGCTTGAAGGAATCTCTTAGAGAGACGGAGAGACAAGCAGCACCAAAAATATGGAGGAAAGAAAACATAAAAAGTGAAAGTCTAACAAAAACATAGATTGGTATTTGAATCATTTGATTGGTATCCCATTACAACAGTAAAGCTTTCTCACAAGATCTGTGAAACTTCCCCCATAATTATTGTTTTTAACAGTATATTAGTTTTCAAAATGTAATAATTATATTAAACATGGGGAATTGGTATAATTTTTTTAAATATGTATGAATATATGGATGAATAGGTAGATAAAATGATAAACCAAATATAACAAAATGTTAGCAATTAGGGAAATGTGAGTAAATAATTCAAGAAAGTTAAATCTGAAATAACTAAGTATGCTATAATGTTAATTGCTTTATGGGTAATATACTTTTGCTGTACTTAAGTTCATTTAATATAGCAATTCACTTATTTTGTCTTTAATGTAAGTTTATCATAAGAAAACTGACTGATGTAATGATAACCTGAATATCTTTTGAATGTAATTTTCCTTTTAATACTCAGCTAAGGAATTTGAAATTTAATTTCTTTTTCTATCTCATATTTTCTAGCCTTATGAATTTCATTGTTGTAGTTCTTTTCTTATATGGACTGATGGCTGAGGCCATGTTAAAGAATCTCAACAAAGATATAATACGAACAGATAAAAGGAACTTTTGGCAAATCATCCCAATAAAGGACTCTGCTGGACCCAGAGAAGAGGCATCAAGATTTGGCCACTGCAGCCCATACTAGGGGTTGGAAGCTGAACTAAAGTGTGGTGATTTGAGTGGTAAAGTGAGTGAGACACAGAAGATTAAATATGATTTGGGAAACCCAAGCTACAATAGTGGGAATTATAAGGGGATGGGGAGGGTGTGGGGGCCCAAAAATGAGGAGGAGAAGAGAATGTAATCTTGGTATGATATATATGTGTACAAAATGCTCAAGTTCATTGTAAACATTATGTATCACATATGTATTAATAAAATGGGGAGAAAGAAAACATCAGAGAAATACATAAAAAGAATGAAAAAAGGTGAAATCACAACTGATACTGCTGACATCCAGATTATTAAGAAGCAATTATGAAAATTTATATTTCAATAAATTTAAGTGAGAAGAAATGAGTAAATTCCTAAACACATATGAGATACCAAAATTAAAGAAGATAGAAAAACGCTTCATAGATCAATAACCAGAGATGATACTAAAGCAGAAATAAAGGGTCTACCAATAAAGAAAAAAGCCCACGACTTGATACATTCACCGCAGATTTTTATCAGAACTTCAGAGAAGAGGTAGTGCCAATGCTTCTCAAACTTTTCCATGAAGCAGAAAGAGAAGGAACATTGCTAAATTCTTTCCTAGAAGATAGCATCTCTTTGAGCCCTAAACCAGATACAGACTCAAAAAAGATAGAAAACTATAGGCGTATTTCCTTAATCAATGTAATGAATGAATGTAGCAAACATTCTTAGGAAGAAACAATGAAACAAATTATTAAAAAGTTGATACACCATGACCAAGTTAGCTTCATACCACAGATGTAAGGATGGTTCAATACATGTAAATTAATCAATGTAATAAACCACATAAATAAAAGCAAGTACAAAAATCACATGATTATCTCAATAGATACCTTTGACAAAATACAACATCCTCAAGGCTGGAGGAATGACTCAGTGGTTAAAGCACTTGCCTAGCAAGTGCTAAGTCAAGCATTAAATACCTGAGTTCAAGTCCCCAGCACCACATAAACTGGGCATGGTGGTGCATGCCTGTAATCCCAGCACTCGGGAGGTTGAGACAGGAGGATTGCTGTGAGTTCAATGCCAGACTGGGCTCGATAGCAACTCATGGCAAATCTATTCCCAACTACATCAAAGACCAAAAAATTGAAAGCATTTCCCACTCTCACCCTTCTTGCTTAACAAAGCACTCAAAAGGTTAGCTGGAGCAAAAAAGCAAGAGAATGGAATAAACAGAGTATGTAAGTCCAGATCCAAACCATGACATTCCATCACTGGCCCCCAAAAGACTCATGGTTACTCCCTTAAGCAAAAGGCAAATTAGTCTTTCTCTAAGTGTTGCCAAAGTCTTTACAATTCCACCATTGCTAAAGAAAGTCCATGATCAAAGTCTCCTCCAAGATGTAGGCAAAACCTCAGCTGTGAGTTACTGCTGAAACCAAAGAGTTAAGCATTTCCAAAATACACTGGCACAGTGTAAACACTTTCATTCCAAAAGGGTGGAATAGGAGGATTAAAGGTGGTAAGACCAAAACATTTCCTAAATGCAGCAGGCCAAGGGTTAAATCCTGTAGTCCCAAGTCCAACACCTGAAGTAAACTGTGGCAAGATATGAACTCCCAAGGGATTGACAAGGATGCTGGCTACAATCCCCATTTTCTCTGCTGTGAGCTGAATCTGCTCACAGCCTGTCACTTTCCTCAGCAGATGATCCATGCTCCTGGCTTCTCCAAATTCTTGGGTTCTCCTCTGCATCTTTGGCTTCTCTTTTACCACTTCATATATTGCCTTCTTCCCCCCCCCCCCCCCCCCACCCCAAACACTGCCTGGCCTCCAAAGCCTTCCTGTGAAATCTGGGTGGAACCCTCCATGAACCCACAACTCTCATACTCTGCAAGTCTATTATAAAGCCAGGACAACATGAACAATGCCAAAGTCCTCCACTGAGCTGAACAGTAGAATGACACCTTTGGGCAAATGCTGCCAAGGTCTCCGAGTTCTTAGATGATTGAACTCTAGGAGACTCAACTTTGAAAGACATTTTTTTCCTTTAGCTCTGTGGTACACTTCTCAGAGCAAAGTACTTACTTTGCATCTCCACCCTTGAGCTGGTGAATGGTGGAGTCTTGCTGACTTCAGAGATGCCCTCAAGGCATCTTTCCTATAGTCCTGATGGTAAGTACTTGGTTTCATATTCATGTTAATCTCTTAACTTCCCCATGCTCTTTGATCCCACCACGGCAGGCCATTTTGGCCTGGAACTACAAACTTACAGTATCATTTTTCTCTGCCATATTTTCCTATCTTTTATAATAGATTTGGCTGAAAGCTTCAAACAGTACCCAAGCAACAGCCAAACACTGGCCTGTCTTGAGATTTCCTCTACCAGATTAAGTAGTCCACCACACTTAGTTTCAGTTTCAAGCAAAGTCTCCAGACAAGGGCAAAATGCTGACACACTTTTTTCCAGAGTATAGCATACGTGGTTTTTAGATCACTCACCAATATAGTCCTCCTTCCCATCTGATACTTCTTGAGCCTGCCCTTTCCAATCCATACTTATATCAGCATTCTGGTCTTCTGTGCCCAGACCAGAATCTCTCAAAAATCAAGCTCGGCTCAGAGCACTCCAAGACTGACATCCTCAAACCTTTCCAAATTCCTCCCACAAACTGGTTCCAAACGCATCCAAACCACAGCAATGATCCCACTTCTGGAACTTATTTCTGTATTAGTGATTTTCTCATCATTGTGACTCAATACCAGACGTGCACACCGTTAGGGGAGGAATGATCTACTTTAGCTTACTCTTTAGAAAGTCAGTCCATTCATGGGTGGGTGGCTAGAAAATGGTCGAATCATTCTAGGGTGGCAGCTAGAGCCAGAGCCAAAGCCAGTGCTCCAGGAGACAGAGATCTTCACAGCAGCATAGCAGAACTGAGATCAATCTGGGAAGAAGGGTGGAACCAGCATATACCGCTCCAAGTCAAGCCCCAAGCACCTGCCCTCTTCCAGCTAGGACCCAATTCCCAACAGTACACAGTACCAATAAGGACATGAGGCTTCTGGGGGACACTCCAGATCCAAACCACAACAGCTGGTGTTCTATATTCCACTCAGCTTGGGAACAAAAGAAGGAGGAACAGCGATACTCTTCGCTGAAAATATAGACGTTAAGCAAAAACTGGTCAAAAAGACCAAAAAAGGTCCTTTCATTCTTGTAAGGGGAATAATCCAGCAAGATGAACTGACAATCATAAATATTTATGCCCCAAACAATGGTGCACCCAACTACATAAAACAAAAGCTACTGGACTTCATAAAACACATACACTTCAACTTTATAATAGTGGGAACTTTAATACTCATCTCTCCCAAGAAGACAGGTCAATGAGACACAAAATCAACCAAGACATAGCAGATCTGAATTACATCACAGAAGATGGATATGCAGACATATACAAAGTTTTTAATCCAACAACAGAATACATATTCTTTGGAGCTATCCACAGAAATTCTCCAAAACAGGCTACATTCTAGGCCACAAAACAAGCTCAAATAGATATAAGAATACTGATATAAACCTATGTACTCTGTCAGATCATAGGGGAATAAAGCCAGAAATCAACTACAACACAAAGATACTACTACTCAAAAAAATGAAGACTGAACAGTACTCTTCTAAATAAACATTGGATTACAGAAGAAATCAAGGAAGAACTAAAAAGGGTCACAGAGACAAATGACAAAGGTAGCAGCACATCACAGCACATCCTCTAGGACACAATAAAGGCAGAATGAAGAAGGAAATTCATTTCCATATATGCACACATAAAAAGAACTGAGTAAGTCCAAAGGAATCATTTAACCCTAGAAACTCAAGAGCCCCAGAAAGATAATATGCCAATCCCAAAGCTAACAGAAGGAAAGAAATTATAATGATCACTACTGAAGTTAATGAAATAGAAAATTTTAAAACATACAAAAAATAATGAAAACAAAAGTTGGTTTTGTGACAAAATTGGATTAACAAACCCCTTGCTAAACTCACAAATAAAAAGGAGAAAACATACATCAACTTAATTAGGAAGGAAAAAGGTGAAACTAAAACAGATAACATGAAAATTCAAAGTATTTTAAGAAGTTACTTTAAAAATATATATGCCAGTGGGGAATATGAAAATATATATATTAAAAAATCTAAAAGAAATGGATGAGGTCCTAAACACATATCAACCACCAAAACTGAAAGAAGAAGTTAAACAACTGAGTAGGCTAATATCCACGTATGAAATCAAGAAAGTAATAAAAATACTTCCAACCAAGTAGAGCTGAGGACCTGATAGATTCTCAGGCAGAATTCTATTTTAAAAAGTAGACAAAATGTAATGCCAACGCTCCCCAAACTTTTTCAAGAAATTGAAAGAGAAGTGCTGGGGGAATGGCTTAGTGGTTAAAGTACAGGCACTAAGTACCCAAGTTCAATTCCCCAGCATCACATAAGCCTGGCATGGTAGTACATGCCTGTAATCCCAGCACTCAGGAGGCTGAAACAGAAGAATTTCTGTGAGTCCAAGGCCAGCCTGGGCTACATAGTGAGTTTAGGACCAGCCTGGGCTATAGAGTGAGACCTTGTCTCAAAAAGAAAGAAGAAAGAAGAAACAAGAAACAAGAAAGAAAGAAAGAAAGAAAGAAAGAAAGAAAGAAAGAAAGAAAGAAACAGAGAAAGAGAGAAAGAGAGAGAAAGAGAGAGAGAAAGAAAGAAAGAAAGAAAGAAAGAAAGGAGGAGGAGGAGAAGGAGAAGAAGGAGGAGGAGGAGAAGAAGAAGAAGAAGAAGAAGAAGAAGAAGAAGAAGAAGAAGAAGAAGAAGAAGAAGAAGAAAAACTACTAGAATCATTTCTCAAAGCAAGCAAGACAAAACCAGACAAGACCAAACCAAAATAAAACTACAGGCCAATATCCCTAAAGAACATAGAGGCAAAAATACTCAATAAAATTCTTATGAACAGAATAGAGTAAATCATAAAGAAGATTATACACCATGATCAAGTGTATTCCACAAATACAGGGAAGCTTCAACATATGAAAATCAATAAATGTAATAAACCACATTAACAGATGCAAAGATAAAAATCATATGATTACTGCAATAGATGCAGAAAAAGCATTTGACAAAATCAACACCCATTTATGATAAAGACTCTGAATAAAATAGAAATAAAAGGACTCTACCTCAATACAATTCAAGCTATTTACAACAGCCTGTCAGCTAATATGATCCTAAATGGAGAAAGACTGAAAGATTTCATACTAAATTCAGAAACAAGACAAGGATGCCCACTCTCACGCCTACTATCCAACATAATGCTTGAAATTTTTGCAAGAGCCATCAGGCAAGAACAAGGAATAAAAGAAATAATATGAATTAGAAAGAAAGAAATAAAGGCATCCCTATTTGCAGATTACATGATACTCTATACAAAAGACTCAAAAATTCTCCCCAAAGACCCTTAATGCTAATAAATAAATTCAATAAAGTGTAGGTTACAAAATTAATACTCACAAATCGATAGCACTGCTATACACCAATAACAAATCCAAAAGAAAAAGAAAAATAAAGAAAACAACCCCATTTATAATAGCAAATAAAAAATAAAATACTTGGGAATAAACCTCACCAAAGAAGTGAAAGTCCTATACAAAGAATACTACAAAGCCCTGAAGAAAGAGACTGAAGAGGACTTTAGAAAATGTAAAGACATCCCATGTTCCTAGATAGGAAGAACTAATATTGTCAAAATGGCTATACTTACAAAGCTATTACACAGATTCAATGCAATACCAGTCAAAATACCAACTACATTCTTTACAGAAATAGAAAAAACAACTTTAAATTTATATGGCACCAGAAAAGACCAAAAATTTCTAGAGCAATTCTAAGGAACAAGGGCAAAGCCAAAGGAATCATAATCCAAGACTTCATAAAACACTACAAAGCAATAGTGATGAAATTTACATGGCACTGGTATAAGAACAGACAGGAGGACCAGTGGAACAGAACTGAGGACACTGAGAAAAAGCCAAATAACCTTAGTTACCTTATTTTTGACAAGGGGCCAAAACAATGCACTGCAGAAAAAAACAGCATCCTCAAGCTATGGTGCTGGGGAAACTAGATTTCCACATCCAGGAGAGTGAAATTAGAGCCATATCATCACCATACACTAAAATCAGATCAAAATGGATCAAAGAACTGGACATCAAAACAGACACACTGAACCTACTGGAAGACAAAATAGGTAAAACCCTAGAATACAGGGACAGGAAAGGATTTTCTGAACAGAATGTCAGCTGCACAAAAAATCTTGGCAAGAATCAACAAATGGTACTACATTAAACTTAAAAGCTTTTGTACAGCCAAAGAAACAATCAACCTGGTAAAGAGATAAGCCACAAAGTGGGGAAAGATATATCACCAGTAATGCTTCAGACAAAGGATTAATATCTAGAATATATAAAGAATTCAAAAACATAAAATCCCCTAAAATAAATGATCCCCTCAAGAAATGGGTAGCTGAAATGAAGCTTCTCAGGAGAAAAAGTACAAATGGCTAAGAAGCATATAAAAAGGTGTTCTTTATCACTGGCCATGAGAGAAATGCAAATAAAAACAATGTTGAGATTTCACCTCACCCCAGTAAGAATGGCCTACATCAAGACCTCAAAAAACAACTGCTGGAAAGGGTACGGAAAAAAAGGAATTCTATAATGAGTAGATTTTAGGTGTTCTTTTCACAATACCAATTGAATAACTATGTAGAATATAAGATAATTTGTTTCACTATCATAAACATTTTATTGTATATGTGTATACCTTCATATCGTGTTGTACTCCTTACATATACACAATGAAAATCAAAAAAAAGAAAAATGTCAATTACACTTCCCAAGGAAACCACAAAGAAAATAGAAGAAATAACAAGGAAAACAAGATGGAACACTCAAGTATCTACTCAGGATCTTAGAATGCAGGAGTGAAGAAATTGAGGAAGAAAAATGAATGATAGACCACAAATGGCAAATTACTAAAGTATTTTCTCTTTATCAGTATTGTATCAGTAATATTACACTAAAAACAGATAAAACCTCCAGATAAAATCAGAATGTGGCAGAATCGAATAAAATATTACACAATTCAAGTAAAAAATAATATGGAAGTACCAAACTTGTTAGAAGAAATACAGACAAAACCCTTCAAGATTTAGGCATTGGCAAGGACTTTCTCAATGAAATACCAAGAATCAACAAACAGGGTTATATCCAATTAAAAATCTTCTTACCATAAAAGAAACAATCAACTGAGTGAGAGAAACAACTGAATACAACAGAATTGTTGCGACCTACTCCTCAGGCAGGGGATTATAATCTAGAATATACAAAGAACTGAAAAAATTATCCCCTCCAAAATAAAACACCTAATCAAAAAAATGAGCAGCTGTATAGACAGTTCTCAGAAGAAGTCCAAATGGCCAATAAACACATGAAAAATGTTAGCATCTTCAGCCATCAGAGAAACACAAATCAAAACAACACTGAAGTTCCATCCATCACCATTAAGAATGGCTGGCGTCAACAAAAGAAGAAAAAAGAAAGAAAGAAAAAAGAAAGAAAGAATGGCTGGTATCAAGAACTGAAAAACAACAAACACCAGAGATTTCATGGGGTAGAAGTAACTCTTATATTGCTGGTGGGACTGTAAACTAGCACAGCCACCTTGAAAAGCTGTATAGATTCCTCTAAAAAAAAAAAAAAAAAAACTGGAAATAGATACCCTGTTTGACCCCGCTACACCTCTTCTGGAGATCTTCCTGAAAGAGTTAAAATCATCATAAAGGAGTGATACATGCATATCCATGTTTATAACAGGACAACTTACAACAGCCAAATCTGGAAAGCCATCAATAGATGAATGGATAAAGAAGATGTGGTATATTTACACAATGGAGTACTACTCTCCCATAAAGAAAGATAAATCTGAGTAATTTGTAGGAAAATGGAGGTACCTTGAGACTATTATGCTTAGCAGAATAAATCACACATAGGAGGTTAAGAATCACATGGTTTCTTTAATATGAGAAAAACAAACCATAAAAAAGTAAAGAACAAAGTAGAAAAGAAATGGAAGAAAGTAAGAAGATAGGCTCTGTGGAGAGGGAAAGCAGATATGGGACGTGGGATGAGGAGAAGGAAGGGAAGCAAAAAATGATCAAGATGCAAAAAAATAAAAGATTAAGAAATGAAAAAAGGAAATAAAAAGAAGCAATCAGGAGGCAACTTCCAAAAGCATTCATTGCCACATTCCCTAGTTAACTTATTCTGTGACCATATAATCTATTGTCCCTTCTGCTATTAAAATCTGACCCTACTCTTATTTAGGCCAACCTTTCCACTTATGCACTAGATTCGTCTCCTTTGTGTATTACAGAACATCTCTCCAACAATCTTCCCCTCCTCTCCCTGCATAGTCAACTTTTCTATCTCTATTGCACATTGACCTGTCCTGTAAAAAAAACAACTCCCCTGATCTCACCTCTCCATCTCATTTCTCTGTTCCTGCACATAGCAAAACTTCAGTGTTCTCTATGGGGTGTCTTCAATTCATGTCTTCCTATTGTCTTGTGAAAACTCGCTCCAATAAAACTTTGTCTCTTCTGTTGTAATAATTTATACAGTACACCAGTGACCTTTACTTTAGAAAGCCTACTGGATTATTTCACAATCCTTATTGCCTTTTCCCTATATGCATTTAACACGGTTCTTCACCCCATTCCTTCTGAAAATAACTTTGGTTTTTGGGACAACAAACTCTTATGAGTAACCCCCTTTTGCTCTATCTGTCCTCATCTCCCTGACACGTGAGTTTCTAATGTTTTGAAATTCAATCATTAGCTCTTTCCCTTACCATGGCCCTCACAAGGTGACTTTATCTAGTTTCATGGCCATAAACAGCATCCATATGAACACTGTCCCAGACAATTTTCAGCAGTGTTAGAAATGCCCCATATCTGCTCTCTCGATTAAACAACCACTACCTAAAGTATATGTCAACTGAGCACTGAAATGGGGTTAATATGATCAAAAAGCTGAATTTTAAATTAGATTAAAATTTAATTAATTTAAATTTAAATAACTTCATGTAATTAGTGGTTTCTTTACTCAACACCACAGATCTATGAGCAATAACTTCAAAACCTGTACCTCCAACTTGCTGTGTTTTCTGGACCTTCAGAGTCTGGAGCAGAACCCAACTGCCCACTGGATAATTTCACCTGTGTGACATGCCCACTTCAATATCTAATAGGTATTCATGCTTAACATGTACAAAACTGAACTCCTGATCTTTCTGTAATACCCTCCCTCCAGCAGCCTTCTTTTTCTTATCTTAAGTAACAACATTTTTCTAAGGCCCTACGCCACAGCCCTTGGCATAGCTTTTAAACCTTGTTTCTCATGGATATCCAATCCATGAAAAAGTCTTTCAGCTCTCCCTTGAAGACACATCCAGAATCTGACTACCTTTTAGTTCCTCTGCTGTTATCAAACTGGTCCAAGCCACTATTCTTGCATCTGGATTACGGCAACAGCCCTGTAATCCATCTCCCAGGTTCTGTCCTCGTCCACAGCTCCCATCCCCTTAGTTTATTTTTCCTTGAGCAGCCAGAGTAATAATGTTAGAACATTAAATCAGATCCCAGTCCTCCTCTACATAAAACTCTAAGGTAGCTCCCAGTCTCAGGCTACCAAAGTCCTTTCAATGTCCTCATGTGATGGAGCTCCACGTGTCCTCTCTCATCCAATCCCATTCATTTACCTTGCCCTTGTTATATTTTCTTGCCACCCTTCAAACAAATCAAGAGTACTCTTGACTCAGTTTTCATAACTGCTGCTCCTCCAGCCCAAAATGCTCTTGTCACAAATATTCACATTTCCTTATTCCTCAAACCCCTCAGGTTTTTGCTCAAATGCCGCCATCTTAGTGAGTCCTACCCTGATCAGCTTATGGAAAATAGCGTGCACTTGCCCTGTACTCCTCTGTCCCCACCCTACTTCACTTCCTTCCGTGACACACTCTCCCCTGGCCACACTGTACTTTCTTATTTATTTGCTGATTTTTACTATCCCACCAAGAATATAAGCCCCACAAAACAAGAGCTTTGTTATTCTGCTCACTGCTAATTTTTTTTTTTTTTATTGCATTGCAGGGAAATGAATCTGCAGCTTCCCAATACGCTAAGCATAAACTTTACCATTGAGCTACACCTCCAGCCCTCTCCGCTGATTCTTTAGTGCTTTAAACAGTGCATGACTCAGACTCATGGCAGGTGCTCAATAAAAGCTGTTGACTGATTTCCTATGTTTTGGTGTGGTTTTTGTTACAAGTTCAAACAGAGTACTGGAAACAGTTGCTAATAAGTACCTATAATGCAGTATGCCAAGCATAACAGGGAATAATTATACTTATTACGAATTAAGAATAAGAACAAATAACTGCCAGCATATGCCAATCATGTTGAAGAGAGGCATATGCTATTTGTAGATAAGGACATTATGAAAAGAAAATAGTAAAAGAGAGAATGGAATTTGTCCTTAAGAAGTGACCTAGAAAGAATAGGTTCAGCTGGGCCTGGTGGCACAGGCATGTCATCTCAACACTCTGGGAGGCAGGAGGATCACAAGTTTGAGCCCAGACTGTCAATTTAGCAAGACCTCCCACCTCAATATCAAAAAATAAAAATAGGCTGGGAGTGGCTGCAGGCATAGTTCAGTGGTCGAAGTACTTGCCTGGCAAGCACAGGCCCTGAGTTTCATTCCCCAATACCACAAGAGCAGCACTCTGGAGGGTGAGACAGAGGGACTGCTGTGTGTTCGAGGCCATCCTCTGCTACGTATTGAGTTCAGGACCACCCTGGAATACAGAGTAAGACCCTGTCTCAAAAACAGCATGGGCTGGAATACAGCTCAGCATTAAGGCCCTGGACCTGATCCCCAGGACCACAAAAAGCAAAAGAAGAGGGGCAGGGAATGTAGCATAGTGGTTAAATCACATGCCTAGCAAGCACAAGGCCCGGAGTTTGATTCGCTGGCACCACATAGATCAGGCTTAGCACACACCTGCAAACCCAACACTCAAGCAGCTGAGGCAGGAAAATTATTGTGATCTTGAGGCCGGTCTGGGTTATATAGTCAGTTCAGGATCAACCTGGGCTATGGAGCAAAACTTTATCTCCCCCTCCAAAAAAAAAAAAAAAAAGCAAGAAAGAAGACTAGTTTCATATATGAATGAGGCAGACTGCATCGAACTGAGGCATGGCTGCCATGGGCAAGTGAATTTAATAAACCTAGACTACTTTTCAGTGAAGCTTAGATATAGACACAAAAAGAATAGAGATGGGAATACAGTGATTTTGATGAAAGAAATGTTTACGTGTTTAGGAAAAAGCTACAGAAATAGAGATGCGGGCTTCGGGCATGGCTCAGCAGTTAAAGCACTTGCCTAGCCTGGGTTCAATCTCCTAGCACCACATAAACTGGGTATGGTGGCATACACCCATAATCCCAGCACTGAGGAGACTGAGGCAGAAAGAATACCATGAGTTTGAGGTCAGCCTGGGGTACACATTGAGTTTAAGACCAGCCAGGATTACAGAGCAACACCCTGCTTCCAAAAGTAAAAAAAAAGAAAAAGAAAAAGAAAGATGCAAAGAAATGTAACAGAAAGAAGTCTCTGAGTAATCTAGAAGGTGGGGTCTAGAGCAAAGAGGGAGCTGTTAAGCAAGATGGGGGATATCTCTGCCTGTGTGAAACAATTCTGGGCAAAAAAAAAACAATGAATTCCTAAGAACCATAATTTCTCTTCCTTATTCATTTTTAATTTACATATCACTCCCTTTCTCTTTTCCACCCTCTCATCCACCTCTTTTCCTTTTCCCTCTCTACAAAATCCATCTTCTTACATTCTTCCATATCTCTTACATTTTTTATGGTTTGGTCATATTAGATAAACCATATGATATATAACTTTCTGGGTTTTATTCATTACACCTAGCATAAAGGTCTCAATGTGCATCCATTTTCCTACAAATGACTCAAACTTATCAAGGAATCATAATTTCTACATGACATATAAACAATTAGCAGTGGGAACAATGGAGAGGATCAAACAATCATATAAAAGATAAAAGGTATACAGGAGTAGTAATGAAAAATAAAAGGATCATGGAAGATCAGATAAAGCTGGACCTCATCACTCTATAGTGATGTTAATGAGCACAGCTGAGAAACGTTCTTTGAATAACAAGTGAAGTGATCAGAAGGCCTATAGTAAAAGTAATTTGGGAGAATAACTTCATGGTGCCAAATTTTGTTTCTTTTTATATAACAGGTCAGAGTTATAAAGTTAGCCATAGGTTCATAACTGCTCACAACTGATACTAAAAAGAAAATCAGCTTACCCGAAAGTTGGGCATCAATAATCAAAGAGGTAGTTGATGACCGTTCATTATTCACATCAATTTGAACCAAGGATGCATTCTTAATGTTATTTTCCTCTATCTTCCAGTTATTCTTATGCAGCAAGCCTTCAATATTGGTGACTTTACAGCTAATACCACAGCCTGGTACAACTTGAAAATCCATGCAGGTACCCAAGGTTTCAGTGTCTAGCTCCTAGCAAAATGAGAAAGAAGAATTTCCTCTGCTGTTCTGATAATTCAGGTTCATCCATTAGCAACATCAAAGATTATTCTCGGTGAATTCTAAATATTTCAAATAAAATTGTCACTTGTTGCCTACCTGACACTGGATTTTGATAAAGGTAAAGGACAGAGCATTGAGTAAAACATTCAAGGGCACAGGAGTCTCAGAATCCTTTGTTTTAATCTCACTTTCTCAAATTTACAGAAGATACAAAAGGCTTATTGATATTTCCTGCCATTTATAGTAGAGAATTACAAGCTAAAGTTTTAACTCATAATCAAATTTTCTATTCTGTATAAGACAAAAGGTAAAAAAGAACAGGGCCTTTAGTTACCAGCATGTTCTCTAGTCTGATTCTGTGTCCATAGTAACGCAAGCAATTCTAAAGGCCATCACTGCTTCCTGGCTCTTTTTATATCTTCATCCTCTCTGTTATTTGACTTGGGTATATATAAGTCAGGTCAGTAATAGTTAATAGGTAAAAGGAAAAGAAAAAATAAAGAAATAGCAATACCAAGAGTAGAGACTGCCATTTAAATTATAAAGTTAATGTTAGATGATTAAGCAAAAACATACACTCATCAATGTAAAAAAGATAATTCTATGTAAAAATAACAGGATACAGTTATACAAATTAGAGAAAAACAAATTCAAATGGCCAAAAACATATCAAAAATTGCTCAGGTCTGCTCAGGACATTCAAAATCATAAGAGTCTCAGGATCCATGGTTAAAGCACTTGCATTGCATACACAAGGCCCTGGGTTTAATTTCCCAGCACCACTTAAAGATCAGCTGGGTGTGGTGGCTTGCACCCACAATTCCAGCCCTCCAGAGGCTGAGACAGAAGGACTTCTGTGAATCTGAGGCCAGCCTGGGCTATATAACTGAACTCAGGACCAGTCTGGACTATAAAGAGAGATTTTGTCCACAAAAGAGATGTTCAACCTTATTTGTTAGTAAGGAAACACAAAGCAAATCTCAAACAAGTACTTTTCATATAAAACTGGCAGAAATGTAGGGAAATGAGAGCTTATAACTTTGGGTTTAGGTATAAATTGGTATAACTTCTTGTATAGATGCTTGCAATATTCACCATGTTTATCCAAATTAACCATAAGTATCCTTTGATCTAGCAATTGTACTCACAGGTATTTAATACAGAGATGGACAAGGATGTCACACTGTAAGAGCCAAGAATGCAATACAGCCACTAAAAACAATGAGGGAAGTCTATACTTCCTGATAAAGATAATTCACTTAGTAAGATAAAAAGCAGGAAAAGGACAGAGAAAAAGCAAGAAGCTGGTCCAACAAAAGCTAAGAAGTTGAGCAGCTTCTAGATAGGTCAGAGAGGCCTACTAAAGGGAGACTATCAGCTGAAGCCCAGTGTGGGACATGACAAGTCGGGTAACACGCTTAGAGGTGAAAGAGACATGTCCAAGCCAAGGCACTGTTTCTAGTCTTTGGCTTATACCTATTAATTCTCATTCCCAAAATAAAACAGGTTTGGTGACAGTGCAGAGGACATGCTTAATAGATGCAGCCCTCTGTAACCCCAGGAGGTTTAAAGGACAAGATCAATATTCTCCAAGCCTAAGACAACAAGAAACTCTTGTATGCAGTCGTAGCTTTATATTACACTAAAACTGAATGATTTTAAACATTAGTTCAGTGCTTTCCCTAGGCTCTAAATAAGGGGCATTTATTAACACTAACCACAGGCATTTTCTCTACAGAAAAAAAAAAAAAATCTAAAGGCCAAGCCTGTGGCACAGGCCTGTTATTCCAGCACTGGCAGCCTGAGGTAGCAGTTTGAACCCAATGGGGGCAATTTAAAACTTAGACGCTCAAAATTTAGAAAGAGCAAAGGGCTGGGGATATAGCTCAGTGTAAAGGCCCAAGGTTCAACACCCAATAACACAAAAATTAATTAATTAAATTAGTTAATAATGGCTACAATGGCATAGTGGCAAAAGCCCTAGCTACTGAGCAACCTGAGGAATAAGGATCAACCGAGTCCAGAAATGCAGGTCTAGCCTAAGCAACACAGCAAGACCCCATCTCTTAAAAACCGGACAGTTGATAGATGTATACCTTTATGAGTATACCAAAAATTATTGAACTGTGTACTTTTAAGAAATGAATCTTTTAGTACGCAGAAGACTCTAGCAATCTGACCACTGTTAAATTTTTAAGAGAGGAATTATGGGGCAGGAAATGAAGTTTCACTTTATACTACGTAATTCACCAAACTGAATATTCTTACCATAAACACATTTTTTTTTTTTTGCAGTGCTGGGCAGCCCAGGGCTTCATGAATGCTAGGCAAGTGATCTACCACCAACCTACATTCCCATCCCTAAATAAGTTGTTCATGTTAATAAAGGTTATATATGTGATAGGAATATAGTAATTCCTGTTTTTCCTTCTTGTGTTTGTCTGTGTGAAGAAACTAAGACACACATAAATAAATGAGAAAAATATAAGAATATTTAGCTTTATACCAATTATGTACATAAATTATACTCAAATGCCAGTCTGGATTTGCTCAGCACAATTCCTACAGGAAATTGCTACATTAACGTAAAAAGGACAAAGTTGTACCTGTTTGCAGTATTTGGTTACAGCTGCTCCTAGTGGATGTTCACTGTTACTTTCAGCAGTCCCCACAATAGCCAGGATCTTATTGAGGGATATCCTGTTACTTTCTACTAAAACTTTTACTTGACTCACTACTGGGGTTCCATGGGTAATGGTTCCAGTTTTATCAAATACCACTACCTTTACCTGCAAGAAAATTAAACAATGCAATGTGGCTGTATAATCATAATCTTTACTATCACCTTCCCAAAAATAAAAAAAAGGTTTACTTTGACAGACTACTGTTTTTTTTTTAATATATCAGCCTTTGATTTAATTTGACTACCTAAACTGACATTCTTTGGAAAAACTAAAGGAAAAAATCAGAAAAACTCTAGCTATAATTAACAGTCCTGCCCTGCAACTGTTCAACTGCTTAATCTTGATAAATGCCTATGAATACATGTTAAACAACATGAGTTGACAGTTAAGGATAGACTATTAAGGTAATTCAGAGATCTCTCTAGTGCATCAGGGAAAACACAATGATTTTCACTTTCAATAATGATGATTATAGAAACATTGGGGAGATCTGCACAGTAGATAGATGATTATACGAGAAAGGGTAGTGTGGTTTGGATCTGGAATGTGCCCCCAAAAGTCTCATGTATTTGAATGTTATAGATTGACTGTGGAACCATGTGTTTTTGGTAGATTAGGGACCAGTCTGGAGGGGTGGGTTACAGGCATGTAAACTGGATTACAGGCATGTAAGTTGGATTACAGGTATGTAGTGGGGGTTCATCACACCTTCCATACCTGGATGTGGGTAAAAGGGGCTGGTCACTGGGAGGAGACCTGGAAGGAAATATAAGTTGCACCCTGCCTTCCTTGGGGGACAAGACTCAATTTGCCTTGACTTGTCTTCCAGTTTGTGATGTCATGAGGAGCTGCCTCCACCTCTGTCTCTGCCATGTACTTCCATTGCTGCCGGCCGCCCCTGAATGGACGGTGACCTTCTGAAATTGTGAGCTAAAATCAACCTTCCCTCCACTAAATTTCTGGATGTCTGGTATTGAGTCACAGCAACAAAAAAGTAACTAAGACAGATAGGTTAAATTACGTTGAAGTGCATACCAGATAATACCATCTGGCTTATTTTATCTTGGTTAGGCCTTGGTTAGAAACTTAAGCTGCATAGAGATAGATCAGGGAAACAATGTAAGAAACCGAGCTCACTTAGGAAAGGGAAGAACCTGGAATTAGAGAACTTATTCACCTCACCGTAATTTGGAATAAGAATCTTGAAAAAGAGCTGAAGGAATAGTTCAGCGGTTAAAGCACCTGCCTAGCAAGCACTAAATACCCGATTTTGATTCCCCAGCACCACATAAGCCGGACATGGTGGTGCACACCTGTAATCCCAGCACTTGGGAGACTGAGGCAGGAGGATTACCATGAGTTCAGATCAGCTTGGGCTGCATAGTGAGTTCAGAACCAGCCTGGACTACAGAGTGAGACCCTGTCTCAAAAATAAATAAATAAATAAGAAGAATCTTGAAAAACCAAGAGCCCAAGGAAAGCAGGTGAAAGAGATATGAATATTAAATACAAAGCACAACTTTGGAAAAGAGAAAAATAGCCACAGGACACTGCTAAAAGAACTAGCAAAACTGGAACATGGGCTATAGATTAGATAACAGTACTATAATAGCCTTACAACTTTGAAGTTTAAAAGTATACTAAAACAAAAGCTTCATATAAAAATCACTAGCTTATATTCACTGGCTAGATGAGGCTGCAAGTTTGTTCCAAGCTATGTTCTGCATTCACCACATGCTTTGTATATACTTTACATCCTCATAATGACATATAGGTAGCAATGTAGTTTTAGTTGAATCAAGCAGCCTAGAAATTGTTACTGAAATCCCAACCGAGAACAGGGACAATTACTGCTGAAGTCATAGCAGCACATTACCAGCTGATGGCAGCAAAGATAAAGAACGTGTACTGCAATTGCAGCCACAATGAAGAACCTAAATACAGTCAAATAAAAATGGCTCAGGGGGACTGGGGAACGGCACAGCGGTTAAGATTGCCTTGCAAGCTCACGGTACCAAGTTCCATTCCCCAGCACCACAGAAAGTTAGCACACGAGAGGCTGAAACAGGAGGATTGCCATGAGTCGGAGGCTGGACTGCAGAGCAAAAAAACCCTGTCTCAAAAAAATAAAAAATAAATAAATAAATAAAAGCCCCAGCCTGATGCCTGCCATTTTTTTCTTTTCTTGTTAACACAGGCTCTTCCTCTATAGTCCAGGCTGGTCCTGAACTCAAACTATGGAGACCAGGATGGCCTCGAACACACAGTAATCCTCTTGTCTCAGCCTCCCTGTGCTGGAACTATAGGTGTGTGCTCAATCGTCCAGCTCGCTCATGTGGTGCTGGGAAACTGAACACAGAGCTTTGTGCTCGCAAGCACTTTAATCACTGAGGTATGGCCCCCAACCTGCCATTTTTGCTACCCTTGTTTTTGGTTGTTGTTTTGATTTTTAGTGAGAAGGCGCTATCTTGGGCCACATATAAAATAAAATATACAGTTATGTACATATATAAATACTAAAACTTCCTTTTTAAATTTATTTTCATTTTAACATCTTAAAAAAGAGCAAAAGAATGGCAGGCCACAGGTTGGACATACCTGAAGAAGCTTACTAGACTGGCAAGTTTTCCCATGCAAATATCTACTCTGTCTTCATTCTCTAGACACTAGTCATGTCTCAGCTAGGACTAGGCTCCAACTTTTCATTATGAGGAGTAAAAGACTAGGCATAGAGTGTTTTTAGAGATGGGAGGCCAATCTAGAGATAAGCCAAAGTACTATGTTTCCTTACTTCAAACCTCATGACAGACCCAGAAGAGGCTGAGCTTATGAACCATGTGGAAATAACTTAAGGTTCTGTTTTCCTCAACAGGGGTGCTACTGATCCCTTTTTGCTACTGCAAGCTTTGATGGGGCAACTTTTAGTTCTGGGGACTGTCTTACCTTATGAGCCATCTCCAGTGGCTCTCCGCCTTTGATAAGTATGCCATTTTGAGCGCCTACTCCTGTACCCACCATCACAGCAGTTGGAGTGGCCAGTCCCAGTGAACAGGGACACGCAATACATAGAACTGTGATAGAGGCTTGGAAAGCAAAACGTATTATTGTTTCTGTTCGGGAAATACTTCTATTGTAACCCTTTAAAAGAAAGGCATTGGAAAAAAGAAGAGGAATAAATGTGGGTTACCAACTACAGCTGTGCAAACAAAACAAACCTTAACCCTATTTAAGTAAAATCACAAATGTTAAAGTCACATATTTTACCTAGTTGCCAACTTAGGTTTTAACTACTAATAAGAAAACACTCTAATTCTTTTATTAATATAATAAAGTATGACATAACTGGTAAAGAACTGATAGTCCTAACATCATGATTTCATTTTTGATGATTCTAGGAACTATAGAGTGAAAAATAAGGAACTTTTCTTTTTCTTTTCCTCTGCCCCATACTGAGGATAAGTCGTGTTCAACAGTACCCATGGTTTTAGGCAATCACTGGGCCTGGGACGTATTCCCCTGAGGAGACGGGGTACTACTACACCAGATAGTCATTGTTGTTTGTTTTGGTTTTGGACACTGACAACTGAACCCAGAGCGTGGAGAAGGCTATGCAAGCATGCCACACCACTAAACCATACTCCAGTCAATAAGGTAAATTAAAAATTAAGATTAAATTAACAGTGATTTACATTTTATAATGTTTTAATTTACATTTAAATAATGTCTATGGTTATTTCCACCTAACTACTTCAATGAAAAATTCACAAACTATTTTGCATAAAGAGTTGTTACAAGTCACTTACAGGAAAGTAGGCTTCCACAATTTCGAAATTCAGAAATCCAATTATAATCCATACCAGGAGAGTAGCAATGGAAACAAGCACAATGAAAGGAACAAAGTAGCCACTGAGTTTGTCTGCAAACTGCTGGATAGGAGCCTAAGATTGAAAATAACAACAGTAAGTATCCTAAAGTCTCCTTTTCTGAAACTGATATACCAATTATACTTGGCAGTCAGCACAGGCAGAAATATTTAATAAATTCCATATTAATGCAATAAAGAAAAACACAAAACTTATAGTAATATTTACACTAAGAAATCTTTGAAAAAATACTTTGTTTCCCCTAGGAAGTTAACTTACCTTTGATGTTTGTGCCTCCTCCACAAGTTTAACAATTTGAGAAAGGGTTGTATCTGCTCCAACATGGGTTGCACGGATAAGAATGGAGCCATTCTGGTTAATGGAACCAGCAATCACTGTGCTACCAGGTTTTTTAGCCACAGGCATTGCCTCCCCTATAGGAAGAGTAGAGGCAGAATTAAGGAACATAAAGGATCACGACATTGAAGCATACCATTATTTGTTAATTGTCAAGAAATACCCAGGAAGGAGATTCTCACTTTATGAAACAGAATCTGGACAAACACCAAGGTGAACACTGTACTCCCTTTTTCCTATGTCATGTCTAGGCCAATTCAGGGATATATATATATATATATATATATATATATATATATATATATTCTAAGCTGGAAAAACCTACTATGTGAGCTCTTTCTGACAGATACTTCTGGAGCTTCACCGTAGTCCTTGACCACTGGTCCCATTTTGTTCTCTAGGACCACTCAGAACTGTGGTAAGGAATTTTCTGTGTAATAATGACTAGAGCAGTAGGGCACAAGTTACTCCAACTTAGACTTAGTGGTCCAGCATCCAGGCCTGATGGCACAAGGATGAAATCCCAGCACTCTGAGAGGATGAAGAATGACAATTTCAAGTTTGGCCCTAGCCTGGGCAACTTAGCAAGAGCCTATCTCAAAATCAAAACTTAAAAATGGGCTGAGGATATAGGTCATGGTAAAGGCCCTATGTTGGAGCCTCAGTATTGCAAAAATAAATAAATAATAATATAGTATACAAGACAAGCCCCAGATGTAAGAAATTTCCTGCATGAATTGGCAATGTCACCCCTATTGAGAAATACAGAGTCCTAAATTATTTTACATGATCCATAAATGGAGCCTTTTCTGGGACTATCCAAAGATTGCAGGTAGTACATGTGTTATTTCAATTCTGCTCCCAACTGGTGTTAGTTATCTAAAATATCTAAAAAAAACAAAAAACAAAAAATTCTAGATCTACTCTCTTAGAACAAACCCAAATTCAACAAACCTGTAATTACAGCCCAGCTCAGACCAGACTCATCTTTTAAGGCAGGGTGATAAAACAGGTAAGTGTCCAGGAAATTTCCCCAAAGTCTACCTGACTCTAACAGGAGACTGAGAAAACCCCCATAGATCATGCATTCTAGTCACCAACAATCTTAAGGAAAAAGACTCTTCAAAAAGCATATTAAATATCAAAAGTAAATCCGAGGAACATGATTCACTACAGTTTTTAAGAGGCCTTAAACACTCATATTCTCTTTCCTCATAATTTACTCATTGTTTCTAGAAAAAACTGTTCAGCTTTAGTGCTCATTTTTCATTAATACATGAAATTAATGTCTTGGTGCTCCGAAAGAACATACCTGTGATGAGGGACTCATCTACCATAGAATGTCCTTCAATAACACGACCATCCACAGGAAATTTGCCTCCTGGAATTACTTTAATGATATCTCCACGTTGTACAAGTTCCACATCCACTTGTTCTTCACTAAATATGAGTTAACATAAAAAGTATTCTCACAACAGGCTTCTCATCCTGACCTCCTACAAGCCCATTACTCCAAATCAGATTTGTGGCTCTCTAATTACTACCAACAGAAGCTGGGACCAAGGCTTAAGTTAGGAACTACTACGATGGTCTTGCTCACTGTTGGTGAGCAACAAATTACTTGGCACAAAACAGGCACTCTAAATATTCACTGAATAATCATTGAATGTATAAATGGAAGCTTTCAAAAATAATGTTAGGGGTTTTATTTAGCTAACAATTTACTGTATAAATTTGGACAATTTATTGAGTATAAAGCTAAAAAGTATAAAAGAATGAAATTTAATCAAGCCTTTAACTGTAACTTTCAATCTCCAAATAACACAGGAGTTACAAAACAAGTTAAGTGACACCACAAGGAAGAAAGAGACAAGTTCAGATTATTGGATATTCTACAGAGCAACTGATGGATGTTTCTTCAACATGTCAGTTACATTGGGGGGAGTAGCAAAGGAGAAGAAAGGAGGAGAAGGAAGGAGCTACTCTAGATTAAAAGAACATAACGTATTATAGATTATGGCAATGTATACAGGAATTAAAAGTATCTCATAAATATGTACAAACATTACATGTTAAACAAATAAAATTAGGGCTGAGGGCTTGCAATGTAGCTCACTGGTAGAGCACTTGCCTAACATGCTCAAGGCCCTGGGCTCAATCCCCAGCACTGCAAAAAATAATAATAATAAGATAAAATTAATTATTTTTTTAAAAGCAATGATGTACCAACCTTGTTTGATTCCTATTTGAAACAAGAAATTTAAAACATTTTGGAGACAAAAAGAAATATGAATATGGATTGGGTTCTATCTGACATTAAGGAATCATTGTTCATTCTGTCAGGTGCAATATTGTATTATAGTTAAATAACAATATGTCTTTTGTAGATACTAAGAAATATTTAGAAGTACAATAATATAACTGGGATTTACTTTCTACTGCAACAACAGAAAGGAAGACAAATGAATAGATGAAATAAAGTGGCAAATCAGATAACTTCTAAATCTGGGAGTCTGATTATGATCTACTTCTTGGCATATTGTATATTTGAAATTTTTCACAATAAATTTAAAAGTGGGGATGAAGATAAATACCTCAGGAGGATATTTTCAGAGTTAAGAGTTACAATAGTTGCTTCTGTAGCTTGTAGAGAAATCAGCTTTGCAAGAGCCTCTGATGTTTTACCCTACAAAACAGACACATTAATGATGCTAAGAAGACCTTCAGCTTTTAACTAAAATAAACCTATAATCCTTAATACTTACCTAAAATTTAGCTCAAGAAACATTAATTTGTTCAAATCAGAAAATGTTCACATCAAAAAAAACAAAAATACAAAATAGGTAGCAGATGTAATTTATGAAGAAAAAATATAAATAAGGAAAATACCAAGAACCCAGTAGATACATGGTAATCACAAGAATACAAATAAGCAAATCATTCGGGAGGAACTATAGACACTCAATGTGTGAAAAAATGTTTATTAATGCTATTAATAGAGCAAAATGCAAACCAATACTGTAACCATTTAATGCCCACTGACTAAGAATTTAGATGAGATACACAGTCAATGAGGTTGGAGTAAAACTACTTTACTTCACTACCCATGCTCACAGAAACTTACAACTCATAGCATGAACAGAGAAAACTTTAACCAAGTAATCTCATCCTTCAGAAATTTTAAGGGAGTGTCAAGAGAAATAACTATTAGACATGAATATGCTAAACTAAAAAAAAAAAACTGGAAACAATCTAATTAGGAACAAAATCAGGATGGTTTGGTAAATTAGAGCTCAGTGGTTTGACACATTATCATTACTCAGAAATATCAAATAATCATCTAGACTAAAAAAAAAACAAGGAAGAAAACTTTATGGTGTTCTAAGTTACAGAGGTGCCTAAATACCATGTTTACAACTTTTCAATAAAGGTATGGGGGACAGGATTAGAAAAAAATTTGCATCATAGAATGAGATTAGACACTGATTTTTTTTTTTTTTTTTGAGACAGGGTGTGAGCCCAGGCTGGTCCTGAACTCTCCATGGAGCCCAGGCTGGTCTTGGACTCATGGCAATCCTCCTGTTCAAAGTGCTGGGATTACAGGCATGCACTACCACGCCCAGCTTAGGTGGTGCTGGGAAATAGGTACTCAGCACTTGGTAGGTAAGTGCTTTAATCACTGAACCATTCCTCCAGCCCCTATACATTGATTTTTCTATCAGTACCTAAACCATGTGGTCAAATCAATTTTTACATTTATGTTTCATTTTTTATATATTTATATATCTTATATTTATTGGAATTATAATGTGATATAAGTATGTACTTCTCAAGTGTCTCTTTTAAAATAGCCTTGGGCACACTCTACTACCATAGTATTAATTCTATAAATTTAGTATACCTCCTAAAATAATACTCAACTTTAGATATTGCCAAAAACAAAATTTATTTAGTAAATTGTTAACTACTTAAGTCAATATATATTTCCAATAATTGGTATAAAAATATTATGATCATTAATTCACTCATGATTTTAACAATTATCACCTGTTGTTACCTTAGCTATATGTTCCAGCCAACGGCCCAGTGCAATAAATACAAAGAGCATAGGAGGTGTGTCAAAGAAAGTAATAGGGTTCACTCTGGCTTTCTCATACACTGAAACCAGAAGAATAACCAGGGAGTAGACAAATGCGATGGTGGTTGCCAGCACAATTAGCACATCCATATTTGCTGTCTTATGCTTCAGGGCTCTGTAAGCTTGAATGTAGAAGTGCCAGCCTCCAAAAAACTGCAACACAGAAATGATAATCATTGAAAGTTTTTAAATGATGAAAATACACATATACCCTGATAACAAGATAAAGTATCAGTATTCACTTCCTTTGTCATTTAACTAATCCATGAATACAATGGGAAGTTATAAACAGAAAGATTTTGTTTGTAATTTTAACAGAGGTATGTGCAGACGGAGAACTTCAAACTCCTGTGCAAGCCTTTGAGAACTATCCTCTCAAATATCCACTGGGTATTCCATAACATAAAGAAACTCCAATGATGCTTGGATTTTTCTTTCAGATGCTGGCAAAAAGAAGAACTATGAAAAGAAATTACATTTTCTGCCAAGGACTTTTCATTGTATATGGTACTGGGTACTGAACCTAGTGATTTAAGCAAGCTACACAAGCACTCTACCACAAAGCTGTACTCGCAGTCCTTTTTTAATTTAGAGACAAGGTCTGCCTAAGTTGTCCAGGCTGGCCACAAACCTGGACTCCTCCTCTATTTCTCCTCATTAGCTGGAATTACAGATTAATATTTTTTTGTAGTGCTGCAGATTGAAATCAGAGCCTGGAGCATGCTAGAGAAGTGCTATACCACTTGTCTAGACCCAAAGCCCTCACTATTGCTTCTTATAAGTATCAAATAAACAGACCCACTAAATTGAAGTGTTCCTTTGCACAATAAAATTTTACTTCAAAAGGGGTGAAAACACACAGAAAATAATGAACTGTGGTGCCAGAGAAATAATAAAGTTACACAGAGTAACAGATACCAAATCTAACGAATTTGTGTTCTCTGCTTTGTCACTGAACACATTCTCAAGAGTTAAATAAAATCTACTAGGGAAAAATAAATAAAATCTATTATCTACTTTACTCAGTTCAAGATAACTTTTGTAAAGTATCCAGCATAAAAGGATCAGACTCCTGGCTAATATCTCGTTTGTAAATGCAGATAACCTTGCTTGTCCTGTTCTGGTTATTTTTCACTTAATACAAATATACTTGCTAAGATTCTACTTGCCTGTACAGGTATACACAACAAAAAGGAGAGCAAATTCATAATGGACAATCCTGGCAGAATCTGGTGCTCCAGAAACATAGAAGAATGAATGTTGATCAATTCTTCATTACTCATGTTCTGATTATGATGAAGAGTCGCAAGGTGGTGATCCATGACCATCATATATATCATCAACCCCATTACAGGAATGCAGAAAAACAGGCTAATGAGAAAGGACCGTCTCCATCTTGTATGGGGAAAAATAAGACGAAAATCATCTCAGTAAGTAGGCAATGGCTACTTCTATGCAATATAGAGAACTAAAAGTTTAAAACACCCAATCCCATATAAGGATGATATTGTAAAAACTGACATGGTAACACTCCAAAAGTACTTACTGTCTTATTTCTCGCTTATGGTCTAGGTGACTTGCTGACCGGTCCTTCTTGACCAAAGAAGCTTCAAAACCTAAGTTCTAAAAATGTCACAAGAGAAAATTATCTCACTCAAGATATAAATATTATAGAGAAATTATAAGCCATGGTCCTTTCAGTTAGAGCAATTCAGCTCAATTACTAAGTACACGTCACTCTGGTGAATACAAAGATGAAGACATGTTTCCTGTGATTACCTGTGTTTCTAATCATTCATACATCCTTCATTCTAGTTACCATCTCTCCTACTACTCTTATTTTTTGTCTGTAGAAGTGGGGATTGAGCCAGAGCTTTCACAATGAACTACGTTCTCAGCTCTTTCTTTTTATTTTTTATTTTCATACAGGGTCTTGTGAAGTCACTAAGTTGCCCAAGCTGCCCCTGAACCTGTGATACTTCTGCCTCAGCTTCCCAGAATGCTGGGATTACAGGCCTGTGTTGCTGTGCCTTGCTCTCCTAATGTTCTCAAATGAACAATTCAACTTAAGTTCATCTATCCTCAGTATATGGTCTCACTAGTAGGCCACATAAGATAATATCATAATGAATATATTTCTTAAGGCATTACATATGTAGTCTTGACTCTTACTTCATCAAAAGACAAACATGAACAGAACTCATTTTTCTCAATAACATAAAGTATAAAAAAGGAAACTTCATCTAAGTAAGCCTCGTGTGAACACAAACATTAACATACATTATATTTTCAACTGCTAGGGAAACTGGTGCCATATTACATTTGTTGTAAGTGTAACAAACACAGGGAAAAGAGTAACTGTGAGCTTTAAAGTCAGAATGAGTAGGCTCAAATCTCAGTTATGACACTTACTAGCTATTCGACTTTCAAAAAGAAACCTTTGATATGAGTTTCCTCACTTCCAAAAGGAAGAAGACAATACAGTTGTAGGAATAAGAAGCTAAAGGTTTGTAATTGTACACTATCAGGTTTCTTCTTATCATTACACTTCATGTTGTGAGTACTCAATAATGCCAGCATCACAAAGATGTTAATGGTAACTTTACCTATACTAACAGAATCTTACCTGAACTATTAATATCCTCAAGTATATCCATCCTGCAACCCATCATTCAACTTCCCTTGATTTTTTTAATACTATAAAAATTTTAAAGGAAATTTTCGGCTTACACACATTAAAAGGTGTTAATACATATCCATATCAGAAATATGTATATTTTATATGTGGCCCAAGAGAGTTCTTCACTCAAAATAAAGAGCAAAAATAAATAAATAAATAAAACCCAGAGAGCAATACCCATTTTAGAACATCATCAGAATACCAATTTTATAGCACATTGTTATGGTTTGGATCTGCAGCATCCCCTGAAAGCCTTGTGTTTGGACGTGGGGGATACCTATGGAGCTATATGCTGTTGGGAGGTGGGGTCTGGCTGGAAGGGGTGTGTACCAACCAGCTCTACCCTTCCTCTCCCCCCTGGCTTTGGATTCACCATGCTGTGAATGGCCGTCTCCCGCTCCTCCTCCTGCATGTGCTTCCATCATTGCCCATGTATGGACTATGACCTTCTAAAACTATGAGCTAAAACAAACCTTCCTCCCTGAATTATGGATATCATGTATTGTGTCCCAGCAATAAAAATGTAACTAAGACACACATTTAAAGTTTCAAAGCACTTTCTCATACATTAACTTAAGAGTAAATTCTAAAAGTAGATATTTTTAGGTGATACACAGCTATAACTTTACAGCACAAATATACCTTTGCCTAAATTTTTCTGGTAAACACCAAGAGAAAGAAAAAAGGCAGGCACATTCTTAACAAATTGTGTGACAAGCATAATGTAGTGGCTCATGCCTATAATCCCAGCACTCTGGGAAGCTGAGTTAGGAAGAACACAAGCCCAAGCCGAGCCTGGGAAACTTTTTTTTTTTTTTTTTTGAGGCAGGACCTTGCTCTGTAGTCCAGGCTGGTCCTGAACTCACTATGTAGCCCAGGCTGGCCTACAACTCATAGCACTTCTCCTGCCTCATCCTCCAGAGTACTGGATTTATAGGCGTGCATCAGCAGGCCCACCTTAGCCTGGGAATCTTAACAACTTGTAAGACTCAGGAAATTTATAGAATAAAATGGGTGAGATAACTGGGAGTCAGGAGGAGGGAACAGGAGGGTCAAAAAAGGGGGAGGGTAATGGACTGTAATGATGTCACAATATATATGCACAAAATTCTCAAGCTTAATGTAATCACTGTATATCACACATATACACACACACACACACACACACACACACACACACACACATATGTATACCAACAAAAATGGGGGAAAATAAACAAATAAAATTTTAAAATGAACTTTGCAACAGATCATGTATGAATATTCAAAAGGATCAGTTTTTTTCATTGTTTCTGTCTGATGCAAACCAGATAAGATTCAAGGAGTGTTGGTTAAATAGATCAGAACACAGAAATGCAAAGTCTTGGTACTTACTTCAACCGCATGGATAATATCTCTGCGACCGATAATTTCAGGATCATACTTAATATGTGCTTTGTTAGTTGCCAGGGCCACAGAGCAGTAGAATATCCCTCTGTGTTTTGTCAGAGTAGATTCTATTTTATGTACACAGGAGGCACATGTCATTCCTCTCACCTGTTAGAGACAAAGACTTTGTTATTTAAAACTATACTTTTTCCTTCATTAAACATGAGTTAGTACTTTTAACTAAAAGATTGCTAGGTAAGATTCTATCTGCACTATTATTATGCTTTACATATGATCATTAGGATATTATTTTTATATGATATCGAATAAAGAAGTAGTCCCAATTCCTACAAGTTAGACAGATGAACGTCTCACTAAACATCTCCCCCTCCTATCACTACTACTCCATGACACAGGATTCAGCATCTGTTCATTGTTTCTTGTATCGGATGCCTTGTTTCCCTTTAAACATTTTTCATCCTACTCAGGTTTATAGGCTTCGCTGTTACTTTTAGAGAAAGTTAATGGATGACAAAAAGTGTTTCAGCCTTGCATATATTAAAATGTATTTCCCCTATATTCTGAATGGGGTTATAGTTCAAGTAAGCATTAGTTCTACGATAATTATGCAGACCCTTTCCTCAAAAAGCAATGACAGGCTGGGTATGGCGTTACAAGCCTGTGTTCCCAGCTCCTCAAGAAGCTAATGCAGAAGAATCATAAGTTGAAGCTTTAGCTAGACTGTCTCAAAATAAAAAATTTAAAAGTTGTGGGGATGTAGCTAAGTGTATTCTTGAGGCCCTAAGTTTAAGTTCCAGCATAAAAATGTAACAGTGATAAAACTGACAAAGGGACAAAAACAACTATTCAAATATTCTGGAAATTAACCAAAGGATATACAACAAATAAAGACAAATTTCTCTCAACAAGGCCTGGTGGTACAGGGCGGTAATCCCTGAACTCTGGGAGGGTGAGGTAGGAGACCTGCAGCTTTGAGGATAGCCTGGGCAATTTAGCAAGACCCTGACTCAAAATAAAAGTAAAAATAAATGGAATGCAGCTCAATGCAAAAGCTTTGGGCTCAATCCCCAGTATTGCCAAAATAATAGTAATAAGAATAATAATCATAATAATAATTATTATCTACTGAAGGGAGATGAGGAAAAATGGTGCATTGAAAAACCTAACTCCTCAGTCAAGGCAATGACAAAACTGGAAAAAATGTTAGAACCATTTTTTCCCCAGAAATTTGTAAAGTAAAAAGAAGTTGCAGCAACCTAGGAAACATTTATTCAAGGAAACCAAATGAATCTTGATTTAAAAAAAAACAGCAAAATATATGGTGTCATAATTTGCCTTATTCTCACCCACTTACCCTCTAAGTTCTATGGTCACCATGCAAACTAAGGGCCCACAATCATAGTGAAACACAGCATCAGGGCAACCACCAGGGAGGGCTTTAAAGACTTACTTCCAGAGACCTGTCATTATCTGACCCACCTGATGGTTCCCTGAAATAAACCCACTTACAAAAATGTCTAGTTGCCATGAATGGAGCTCAGTGAAGAGAAAAAGCCTTTCCCCCCCAAAAAAAATTTGTTTTCAGTACTTGGAATTGAACCCAGGGCTTTACATAAGCATCTACTACTACTACTACTACCACTACTACTACTACTACTACTACCACCACCACCACTACTACTACTACTACTACTACTACTTCCCCAGCCCAGGAAATATTTCTTGATAAATAATAGCTTTGCTTATTTTAACTCAAGTTTAAATTATTTTTATGTGGGGGAGCATGGGGGAGAAGTACTGAATATTGAACCGGAGGCCTTCACAATGAACCGTATCTCCACCCTTTGTATTTTTATTTTGTGACAAAGTCTTGCTGAGTTGCTCGGGCTGGGTTCAAATTTGTGATCCTCCTACCTCTGCCTCCCAGAGTGCTCAAATTACAGATGTGTACCACCATGCCTGGACTTTAAATGTCTACAAATAGAATGTATTCAAATTTTACTTGTCTAATTTTAGAAATAAAGCCAGGGGTGGTGGCACAGAACTGTAATTCCAGCACTCTGGCAGCTGAGGCAGGAGGACATCAAGTTCCAGTTCAGTCTAGTCAATTCAGCAACTTAAGACATTCCCAGCCACCCCCACCTTTTAATTTCATATTTTGAGATTAAAAGGTGAGGGTGGCTGGGAATGCAGAACAGAGGCTTTGGGTTCAATCCCCAGTTAGTACTGAAAAAAAATTAAAACACTATTGAAAAGATGAAGTTTCTCTTTGCTCTTTTTCCCCAACCCCACTTTTCTAATATTTTAGATAACTATCACTAATCATGTGTATGAACCAGTTAGTTCTTCCTCTAGGGGTTTACACACATATAACATACATAAGCACACTTACATGCATTTTTTCAGGTTTTTGGTGTGGATAAATATGTCCTAGAGATTACTACATCTATTTTATTCTTTTAAATAGCTACACTGTATTCCATATTATATGAGTACATAATTTACCTAATCATTTCCTATTAAGGGACATTTAGGTTGGTTCTAAACTTTTGCTCTTAAAATTGTATAATATGCCAGGCCTGATGGTATCCTGTAATCCCAACACTAACCTGAGCAATACAGCAAGACCTTATTTCAAAAACAAAAGTAAAAATATACTTACAATGTTACTCCTTTTGTAAGGATGTAGCTCAGTGTGAATGTCTTAGGCTCAATCCTCAGTACCACAAAAAATGCATAATAAAAATGACCTTGTAGGAAGGCATAGTGGTGCATAGTATTAATCCCAGCATCTGGGAAGCTGAGGCATAGGAGGATCACAAGTTTAAGCCCAGCCTGGGTAACTTAGTGGTTTGGTGAGACCTTATCTCAAAGTAAATAAATAAAAAGTGAAAAGGGCTGAGGATATACCTCAGTGCAAAAGCCAGGTGTTCAATTTTTAGTAGTTCAAAACATACATACACACAACTACACCTTTGTGCATGACTACATATTTTCAAAAGACAACTCTAGCAGGTAATTTGCTGGTTATTGGAGAAAATGATCATTTTTAACCAGTCTGCTTATACCTGGTTTTAAAACTTCAATTATAAAATTGAATACAACTAGATTTGTTCCTTTATATGTTATTAGATCTTACTATTCTTCACTTAACTAATTTTAAAAGTTGATTTTCTTTTACCCATTTAAGTCCAATCCTTATTTTTTGGCTAACAGAGACATGACAATTCCATTAATTATCTGAAGACTATCATTTAGTAATATCCATCCACTTTCCAATTTCCTTCATTTCAATTACACATCTTATTTGCTCAGCCTTCAATTACCATCAGAACTCATCCATGAACCGTCACCAAGTTTTCTCTGAAAATCTTACTAATCACATAAAAATTCTTACTTACAAGAAGTTCCAAAACACCATCACCTTCAGCGTTCTCTATAACAGTAGCCCCGAATCCAAGCTCTCGGATGAACTCTGCTATCAACGGGGGTTGTGTAACAGTATGATTATACCTTACTTCTGCCTTGCCGGCCATCAGCGCCACAAGCACAGAGTATATTCCTACGAGTATTGACAAGAAAAATAATACAGATAAGAGTCCTTGCAAAAATAGCAATGTTATTAGTACTTTTTAGTATCTCTTAATTCTTATTTTTAAAAAGTAATGTTATACTTATTTTTTACTTAACTAAAAATTTAAAGTGAACCTGAAGAAATTTATGAATTAGCTTTTAAATAAGTCTTTCATACAAACCAAGTAAAATTATTTGAAAAGCTGGCCTTATTTTCTTAAACTTACTATGAAAAGTTGCAGCGAGATAAGAGAACAACATAACAACCTTTAATGTACCCATCACCCAACCCCAAAAGTACCAGTAACACTTGGCTAATCTTTCTTTTTTCTTTTTTCTTTCTTTTTTTTTTTTTGAGGTGAGATCTCACTGTCTCTCAGGTTGGCCTCCAACTCTGGAGTTCAAGTGATCCTCCTGCCTCAGCCTCTTGAGGAGTGTGCCCAACTCTGTTTTATCTATACTCCTACCTATTCAACTCCTCACCCTCTACCAAGACTATGTTGAAGCAAATACAAGACATAACATGTCATGTATAATATTTAAATATGTATGTCTAAAAGATAAGGATTACTTAAAAATAACAATTGGGCTGGATATGTATAGCTTTGTAGTAAAGCACTTGCTTAGCATATATTAAACCCATTTTCAAATTTAAAATAATTCTTCAATATCATCAAATATCCAGGCAAATGATATATGATGGTAAAATGCCTGCAATGCAGCTATACAGGAGGACAGCAAGTTTGAGGACAACCCAAGAAATGTGCGGCAAGAACATGTCTCAAAATAAAAAATGAAAGGGTTTGGAGTCTGGGTTGGTGAAATGCTTGTTCAGCATGTACAAGGCCCGGGGTTCAATCATCAGTACTATCCCCCGCCCCTCACACACACACTGAAAACTCAGGCAGTTTCAGTTCTACAAGTGTCTATACGAGATACTTTGCATTTTAGTAAGTGTCAGTAAGAAGGAGTTGGGCATGTAGCTCAGTGAAAGGCCCTGGGTTCAATCCCCAGTACAAGAGACAGAGAGAAAGACAGGAGAGACACTGGGGAAAAGCTTCTTGGTTTGGTTCAATGTAATTTATGGCCCAACAGAAATAAAAGGGAAACGTAATCTTTCAAATTTCAAAAATATAAGTTCAATCACTTATATAAACTTACAAAATTCTTCAAACTGTAGCTCGAACTATTTCTGTTTGTTTTGGGGAAGTGAGCAGAACTCAGCCCTCACATATGCTAGGCAAGTATGCTACTACTAAGCTGTATCTCCAGACCTTTTCTGTATTTTATTTTGAGACAAGATCTTGCTTAATTACCCTGCTGGCATCCAACTTGCAGTACTACTTTTGCCTCGTCCTCCAAATTAGCTAAGATTACAGCCATGTACCATCATGCCTGGCCTCTATTCTTTTTTTCTTCTTTCTTTTTTTCTTTTTTTTTTTTTTTCTGGTACTGGACATTGATCCCATGGCCTTGCACATTCTACTGATCTGATCTACATACTTAGAATGCTAGTTAGTTTTCTTAAAGTGAATGCAGTGATTCCAACTATGTTAATAGTGTTCATCATAACTGGGTTGGGAAACAGTAGAGGGTAATATATAGAGTAATTGCAAGAATCAGTTTACAGATTTAAACAGTATGTGACATAAACACTGGGATTACAAGTGTGTACCACCACACCCAACAGGAAATTCCTAAAGGGCCCGAAAATAATTCTTAAGTAGAAACTTTGCAAACTTATTTCTGCTTTATTTTTTTTAATTAAGCACACAAAGGGTAATATTAGCTTAACTGCCCTCCAATTAAAATTATTAGGAGCTGCTGGGGGTTAGCTTAGTGATTACAGCACTTGCCCAGGAAGTGCAAGGCCCTGGGTTTGATTCCCCAGAACCACATACTAGCTGGGAATGGTGACACACACCTATAACCCCAGCATTTGGAAGGATGAGTTAATAGGATTGTCATGAGTTCAGAACCAGCCTGGACTACAGAGCAAGACTCTGTCTCAAAAAAAAAAAAAAAAAAAAGTAACAGGAGCTGAAATGAAGTAATTAAGAATGCAGACAAGATAACATTAAACTGAAGATGGTTCTATATGCCAAACATTCTGTTAAAATAATGTTATGGCCTTATATATTAAGATGATATGATTACTACATAAACTTGAAGTTAGATCCCCAATAGCTGAGATGAGCTTCTATTAATCCACACTTCCTTATTTAGCCCTTTTTGAACAGCAGCCCGTATCCAGCACCCAGAATTTTGGACAGCCAAAGACTTTGGTCTCATTTACACATAATCACATATCTCTGTGGTTAATAAATCCACTATGCTCTACTGGAAAATCTACAAATGTGACTGCAAATTCATAAGCTAAAACATCTCAGTGTGATTGAATAAAAACAATGTTATATAAATTTTCTAAGATTTTGTTACCTAAAATTAAAATTTGTATGCAATATTAAATGACTTTTGAATATTTTTACCATAAACAAAGATCAAAGATCAAATTTATGGAAGAGAACAAAATAGTTCTAAATAAACTTGGCTTTCGGTCTGGTGCTTATTCTAGGTATGGTAATACTGAAACTTGCAGATTCTAGATGTCAGTTTGAAGAGCAGCTTTAACAGGAAATTTGTTTCTTAAAATCCATTGCAGCTATGGTCTGTGGTTCTTACTGTCAATACTTCTTAACTATAAGACATATCATGTTTTCTTCTACTATTATGCAATAAATTTCATGACATTGAAATGTAATCATGATGCAAATGAGATAACACTAACAAAAGCTGGCTTTCAGGAAATCAGAGGTGATCAATTATCACTGATAGTGTTTGTGAAATCTTGGCAAGAATCATAAACATGGTCACAAAACACAAAAATTAAAGGAATAGAGTCCTCCAACAAGTACACAAAATAATAAGCTTTAAAGTATCTTGGAAGAAACAAAACCTGGCAATAGCTCCAGAAAAAGTGAAAGAATAAATTTCTGTTGTTTGTAGCCATTAACAGAATATCTCACCTTCTAAGAAGGGAAAGGTGGTGGGGGGGGGGTGCAAGAGATGATAATAGGGGGATGGATACGATCAACATAAATGCATGTCTAAAAATTTTTATAAGAAAGTTGTTTTTTAAAAAATGTCTTACCTTCTTCTCGTCTCAAATTCCGTTCAATGTTTGCTACACAGGAAGCACAAGTCATGCCAGTGATCTGTATGTAACACTTAGATGAAGCCTTTTGTTCCTCGTAATGAAGTGGTGTTGTCATTTTATTTAATTCATTAGTTGAGGACAAAAGTGGCATTTCTGATGAGGGCTGAGCTATTACTACCAATGGTTCATTCATGTCTGGTAGAAAGGGAAAAACTGTTTTAATTTGTGGTATTGATTATTCTCCAGCTACCACCTTGCCACACATCACAATCCATACTTCAAAACACTGCAAAGTCATTTCTTTAAAACTAACAAGGACCTACAAACCCTCAGCAAACATGTCACCTTGACACTTTGCCAGCATTGACTTTGAATTTCAATACTGCCCATGTATTCCCAGGAGTCTGAGCCAACTGAATAGACAAAATTTTAGTAATATCGAGTTCTTCTATCCAGTACCCAACTCCCAATCCCAGGTACAGAGTAATTTGTTGATGGGCATTTCTTATTCCTAACATGTACCTGTATCATCATGCTGAAAATTTGTATAATGACATCAAATTAACTCATGATATATGCAGTAGTCCTCCCTTACCCATACGACATACATTTCAAGAGCCCAGTGGATGATGAAACTGGATAGTACAGGACCTCATATAAAGGTATGTTTTTAACATACACCTATGATGAAGTTTAATTTATGAATTAGACATAATAAGAGATTACCAACTAATAATAAAATAAAACAACTGTAAAATACAAGCTATGTGAATGTGGCCTTTCTTACTGTCAAAATACACGATTTTCAGGCTGCAGCTGAACCACAGGTAACTGAAACTATGCAAAGTGAAACCATGAATAAAGGAGGATTGCTGCAGTAAATAAAAGCAAAGCAGTTTTTTGAGAACTGCATGTCACTTGAAGTATTTTGAACTATGTGTATAAATGGAAATGTGTATAAGACACCATGTAAGGCGTACACTAAACTATCGACTACTTCTGAAGAATGGGGGTAGGCATAAAGATAAAGAGAGGAAATTCTGTATAGTTTGAATTTTTCACACAAAGAAAGTATTTTTTAAAGTTTAAATGTCTTTGTAGACAGTATCAGAATCAAGGAGCAAGTCAGAAGTAATCACCATTTTCTCATAATCATTTTTTATTAGTATACGTTTGTAATATATAATTATTTTCTTTTTTTGAAATAGGGTCTTCCAGGCTGATCAATCCTCCTGCCTCAGCCTTCTAAGTGCTGGGATTAGAGCTGCACATCACTATGTCCCACTAATTTATTTTCATGAGGTGCTGGGAAATCGAACCCACGGCCTTGAACACATTACACAGGTGCTACAATAATTAACTTACACTCCCAGCCCATACACAAACTATTTTCAACTCAGAGAACTAACAGAAGCTCTGTCATCACAAAAGTTCCCCTGCAGTCCCAGAAAATCTGCTATTGTTTCACTTCTAAAGAATGGGAAAAAAATACTCGAACACATTTCTGCACCTTCAAAAAAAAAAGAATTCTTCTCCAGAAGAGATGAACATGAAAAGAGGTGATGTGGAAATTTCCACTAACCAATCTAACTTCTCATTCTCTCTACTGGACAAAATAATCAGTTCAGGTCTATTTGATGCTGGCCTACAAAGCATCCCCTGGCAGCACAGAAGAGTTAGTTTTCAGGATGTTGGAGAAGAGTATCTTTGGACGAAACTTTAACAAAGGCCTGATTACTTTCCTAAAGAATAATGATACAGACATTCCGGGAAGGGCCTGAGCTTGCTCCTACCAGAACAAAGAATGAGGCAGCAGAGCCTTATTGGTGAAGGTAGACAGCACAACCTTGTCAGTAACAAAACAAGGCACACATGTGCTCTCTGACACCACCTTGTAACTTTAGACTGTAACCACAGTTAAGTGTCACTGCCCAGCAACTTTAAAGTATCCAATCACAATTACCTGTTACCATATAGGGGAGACAAAGAAAGCAAACCTGTAAATAAGGGGGAGCTCTCTAGTATTCTGGGCTCAAACTTTGGAGAGTTAACTCCTCTGGGCCTACTGGCACAATAAATGAGGTTCTCCCTGCTCTCTCAGAGTCCACTTGTTTCTTCCCTTTCAGGTTTTTCTATAACAACTTCGCAACTCAGAATAACAATGTCTGTTAAATTTTACACACATACAATCACCTGGAGCAATCTTGTTAAAGTGCAGATTCTGCTTTTGTACAGCCAGAGTGGGGCCTGAGGATCCATATTTCCAACAAGCTCCCAGCTGATGGCAAGAGAGTCTGGAAACAGCGAAGGACACTTTCCATAGTAAAAGACTAGATTCTTGCAGTTCCTAAATTTGTCTCTGGTTTTAAGTGAGTTACTTTGGAAAGCTATTCATTCAGGATGTGAGAGCATTATTTACAATACATAGGGTGAAACTTACCCAATAGTACCACAGTTATCTTAAAGAACTCAAAAGGAAGGCTCACTTCATCACAAGATAACAGCTTTGGCTTTGAATAAAACTAGTATTTTAATCTAGCCAGAAGCATCCTTCATCCTCTCATAGTTACTGTTGAGTCTTGGTTATGAATTTGTATGTCTGTATTCCTAGCCACTTTATATCTATTCCAAGCAATTTATTAGTTACTAAGGATAACTTGGAATACCATCTTCAAGCTTTACATTCCAGTAGTAGTAAATTAGAATAAACCACAGAAACAACTTATATATAGGTATATGTATGTAAATGTATATGTATCAGGAGAGCATTAGAAAAACTAAAATGACAAAATATTAACAACTGGGGCACATAAGTAAAATTGATCATTTTTTGGCAGTACTGGGGATTGAACACAGGCCTTCACTCTGAACTACAACCCAGCCCTATTTTATTGTTTATTTGAGACAGGGTCTCACTAAGTTACCAAGTTGCCCAGGCCGGGCTTAAAGTTATGATTCTCCTGCCTCACCCTCCCCAGGGGCTGGGATTACAGACCCGCACCAATGGACCAACTGAAACTGATAAATTCTTTTCTTGTAGCTTTTCTGTATGTTCGAAATCAGCTTAAAAATACAAAGTTATCAAAAAGAGAAGGAATTTAATCAAATATTTGCTTTATCAGTGAAGATTTACCTTCATGTTATAGGTATTTTTTGTAGCTCTGAGGTGTTTTATTATAGAAGTTGGTAAGCATATACATATATAAGCTAATACAAACTTAAAAGTCATACATTTACTTCATTTTTTAGCTTGATCTTCTAGTAAATCTCTAACTTCATTGATTTTGACTGCTATATAAGGAAACCCTACTTTGTGCAGGTGATTTAAGAGCATAATTCATTGATGAGCATCTCATTTTTTTCCTTCATTGACAGTAGGGCTTACATCCAGTATTTATGCTGCTTCCCATTTTGTAGTCTGGGGTTCAAATCCACCTCTGTAATAGCCAACACTGAGGGCAGATTTTGGTGGACTTTGAAAACCTTGTTTTACTTGAGGCTCCATATGCCTCACACCTTACAAAATAATGGTTTGAAATTCTGCAGCAATGACGGTTAGTCCAACTACTAACACTGCACTGACTGTGTTTTGAGCCCAGCTCTCCTGCTTCCATGGGGAGTACAGTTCATCTGGCCCAAAGGCCACAGCCCCCAACTATCCACCTTAACCAGAAAGAGACCCATCTACCACTGAAAAGCACAGGCCTCTCCCAAAAACACTACTTTTACATAATAATGATATTAATGGTCATGATAAAAGACACCAGTCATTATTTTCACAGCCTCTTTTAGCATTTATGACCCACTTGGTACTTGATACAACATGAAGGCAAAAGGAGTTGAGCTCTCCACCTAAGAATAGGTCACAAGGGTAAATAATGACATGGGGATTGGCAATAATACTGACACTTAGAAAATTGAACTTAAAATGGATAGCCACAATTTCAGTGTTATCTTAAGTTTTCATTGTTCTCAAGCAGAACCACAGATGTAATCATTTGCTATGAATCCTTTGTCCCCATAAAATGGGTCATTATTGTCACAGATTTGTCAGTTCTTTATGGTAAAATTCATTGGGCCAAGGTGTTCATTTTGTTTTGTTTTGTTTTGACCTATCCATAACGACTATCAATGTGTTTGTTGTGAGCCCCAACAGATGCAGGGCAGAATAACGGTTCTTCAAAATTATTTTTTGAATAATTAATTCACAGAGTCCCGGGGCTCCCACCGCCACACACACACACCCAAACACACACCCAAGACTAACAAAGCCCTTGTCATAGTAGGTTGAAGTAAAAGATATATTATAACAAGGTACTGATTATGCTATATTCATGCTTCCTGAGGACTAGCTAGATGCTGTACTCTGGTGTTAGAAACTGATCAAGAATGTCTGAATTCCACTTACTAATATGATAAAAAAAATTTCTCCTATTGAAGAGGACGTGTAGTTTAGTGGCGGAATACTTGTCTAGCATGGGTGAAGCCCTGGGTTTGATCTCCACCATCAAAAAACAACAAAAATCATCTCTCCTATTGTACAAGTCCATCTTGAAGCCACTTAAGGTAATAGGAAAGCTGCTTTTGTTCTGTTCACATTGCTATATAGGACCTCATCACATGCTACTTTAAATTATATTATTTAATATATATTTTTTACATTAAATCAACCTTCTGGATTTGTATAAACAAACCTAACATACAGTTAACATACAGTTAATTATAGATTTACTTATAGAGCTCAATACATCAAATCATATAGACCAATGTTTTCAAACTTTAACCTGCATATGAATTCCCTAGGGAGCTCATTAAAATTAAAATGTAGGGGCCGGAGGAATGGCTCAGCGGTTAAAGCACTTGCCTACCAAGAGATAAGTACCCAAGTTTGATTCCCCAGCACCACATAAGCTGGGCATGGTGGTGCACGCCTGCAATCCCAGCATTCGCGAGGCTCAGGCAGGAGGACTACCATGAGCAAGACTCTGTCTCAAAAAAACAAAAGTTAAAAAAAATTAAACTGTAGATTTTGGTTCGATGGATCTGCAGTGGCCCAGAAAGTCTCTATTTCTAGCAAGCTATCACGTGATGTGAATGTTACTGGTCTGTGGATCATATTTTTTATTTTGAGGCAGGGTCTCCTTTGTAGTCCAGGCTGGTCCTGAACTCACTATGCTGCCTAGGGTGGCTTTGAATTCAAGGCAATCCTCTTGCCTCAGGTACAGGAATGCTGGGACTACAGACATGCACCACCATGCCCAGCTTACATGGTGGTGGGGAATCAAACTCAGAGCCTTGTAACTGATAGGCAAGCATTCTAACTGCTAAGCTACATCTCCAGCCCTTAATCATATTTTAAATTGAAAAAATATAGGCACAAATGAATAGGAAATTTTTCATTTTTTACACCAGATTGAAAGTTCTTGAGGCTCATGCTTACTGGCAGGACAGATAAGAGATTTTATTTTGTCTCATTTTGTTTTACAGTACTAGGGACTGAACCTGGGACCTTCACACTAAGCTGCATCCCCACTCCCATTTTTAAGACAGGCTCTTACTAAGTTGCTAAATTGTCCAGGCTGGGATCAAACTTAGCGCCCACCTGCCTCAGCCTCCCAGAGTATCAAGATTACAAGTATGTGCCACCATGCCTGGTTCAAATACCAGATTTGAACATGAAAAACATTTGTCTCACATTGCATCAGACATAGAATAATTATATTTGGGGTCCCATGTATAAGAAATAAAGGAATCTTATAGTATAAGTAACTCGTTTTAATGATATTGATATAAAACTAAACTTAGGTAGCTGCCATCACTGACAACAATACATTATGTATGCCAATGTATTTAACTTAATAGAAACTATAAGAAACAATTCAACACGATGAATTAGTAAAATGCAAACCAATACAACTTCAAACACTGTCATTTGAAAGTGCTAATATCTGAAAATTATGAAGTGGTTAAATAAATCTAAATTTAACTGAAGCCAAATGTAGTCATTTTTTATGACCACCTGGTATATTTTCACTCCCAGTATATCCAACTTGATTTTCCTTCTGGTTTCACAATTATTTCCTCTTGCAACTACAGACTTCTGACACTGTGTTCAGACTAAAAGTACTGGAAGCTCTTTAACACTTTAAGTAACTTACATGACTTTTCTCATAAAGAGCTATGTATGTTCTTTTTAGAGTGCAATAATATTGGTCCTTGAATTTTTTATATATAACTGATAATTCCAGGCAAGAATGTAAAATGCTACAGTTACTTTGGAAAACAAACGCAGCTTCTCCAAAAATTAAACAAACTTATACCATATGACCCAGGAATTTTACTTCTAGGTGAAATAAAAAATAAACAGAAGAAATTAAAAATGAACATATATTCTGGAAAAATTGTGTACAATGTTCATAACAGCATTTTTCATAAGAACCAAAGAGTAAAAATGACATAAATTTCTATTAACTAAAGAATCAATAATTAAATGTAAGCCAGGTGTGGTGGCCCATGTCTGTAATCCCAGCACTCAAAGGAAGGATTGCCATGAGTTCGAGGCCAGCCTGGACGTCACAGTGAGTTTAAGACCAGCCGATACTACAGAGCGAGACACTTTCTCAAACAAATTAATGTAATATAACTATTCAACAGACCATTATTCAGTGATAAAAAGGAATGAAGTTCAGATACATTCTACAATATGGATGAACCTTGAAAACATCATGCTAAATAAAAGAATCCAGTCACAAAATAACAAATATTATATGGTTCCGTTTATATGAGGAACCTAGAAGAGCCGAATTCATAAGAGACAGAAAGTAGAACAGTGGTTACCAAGAACTGAGGAAGGAGACTGAGAAATGGGCATGTGCTTCTTTTGGGGTAATGAAAAATTTACTGTTTGTGGGGATCCAACCGAGCTATATCCCTAGCCTTGTTTCATTTCTGATTTTGAGACAGTGTCTACTAAGTCACGAAGTTTTCCAGGCTGGGTTTAAAGTTGTGATCCTCCTGCCTCAGTCTCCCCAAGTGATGGGATTATAGGCCTGCATCACTAGGCCCAGCTGAAAATGTACCATAAAAGGGTGAATCTTATAATACGCAAACTACAGGTTGAATGTGCCTTATCAGAAATCCTTGAGGCCAGAAGAATTTTGAATTATTTTTTCAGATTTTGGAATATATGCATAAATGTAATTATCTTGAGGATGGAATCCAAGTCTATTGTATTATTTTTTCATTTTTCTCATGGTGCTGGGAATTAAACTGAGAGCCTCACACATGCCAGGCAAGCATTCTACCTATCACTGAGCTACATCTCCAGCCCCTGAGCACCAAAACCTAAACATAAAATTCATGTGTGTTTTATATAAACCTTATACATACTCTGAAAGTAATCTTGCACAACATCTAATTATTTTTTGTACCTGTGTTCTGACTATAACCCATTACATGAGACCAGATATAGAAATTCCTATTGTGGCATCCTTTTGGCATTCAAAAATGTGCAGATTTTGGAGCATTTCTGATTTAAAACATTTAGGGATGATCAATATGTGTATGCGGGTGTGTGTGTGTGTGTGTGTGTGTGTGCGCAGAAGAGGGGACTGAACCCAGGGCCTTCACACTGAGCTACATCCCCAGCCCACACTTTTCTTTTTGATTTTGAGACAAGGTCCTACTAAGTTGAGCAGGCTGGGCTTGAACTTGCCATTTTCCTGGCCTCAGCCTCCCCTCCAAGAATACTAGTACTACAGGCCTGCACCACCAAGTCCAGCTTATATGTGTCACAAGATGAGAATTATATAATTTCTATCACTTGTCACCAATAATAAAATTAAGAATATTTGGTTTGTTTCTGGGTCCTCTCCCACAGATACTTAACTACCATAATAATTTAAGCATGTGTTTAATAAGTTTTGATTCAGTTCTAGTAAGCTTAAAAAGTATTACTATTTGATATCCTTCATTCTAATTGGAATAGCAAGGATTAATGACACTGTCTAGAAATCAATTAGGTGTTTATCAAGTAGCAAAACAAGAAATGTCACTAAGGCAATTCTTCAGCTTAACTCAAGTTTGGGCCGTATTCTCATTCAAAACTACAAGTTCATATAAGCAAATGCCATTTGACACACATTTTTTGGTTTTAGTTCAAAAGTAAGAGCCATCTTAAAATATGAAGTCTTTGGGAGAGTCTGGAGTCAGTTTAATTTCAATGCCTAAGTTTAATATCACAGGCAAAATCCTATTATTTATTTTTTTTCCTCTTTTCTTTTTCTTTGTTCTGTAGGGGTGGGTATAGGAATTACACCCTGGGTCTTCACTCTTGAGGTACACTCCCAGCCCATTTTTTACTTTTTTATGTTAAGACAGCATCTAGCTAAGTTGCTAAATTTCCCAGCCTGGGCTCAAGCTTGTGACACTCCTTCTTCAGCCTTCCAGAGTGCCAGGATTACAATTTACACCACTAAGTTCTGTTCTCTTTTGCAAAAAATAATAGTTAAGGGATAGAGGAATGGCTCAGTGGTTAAAGTGCTTGCCTAGCAAGTGCTAAGTACCCTAGTTCAATTCCCCAACACCACATAAGTTGGGCATGTTGGCACACGCCTGTAATCCCAGCACTTGAGAGGCTGAGACAGGAGGATTGCCATGAGTCCAAGGCCAGCCTGGGCTCCAAAGTGAGTTCAGGACCAGCCTGGACCACAGAGTGAGACCCTGTCTCAAAAAAATCAAAAAATAATAGTTAATTCCCCCATCATATAAACATCTACACACATACATCATTGTCAAGCAAAACAAAAAAGAACATAGTACACAGGAAGGTATAATGAAAAAAAAATCACCTTTATCCTCCCAAATATAACCACTATTAAATTTTTGGTTCATGCCTTACCAAGAATCTTCATCCATATTCATATATAAATAATATATCCATAGTACAAATAGTATACATATATGTATATAATTTTTTGAGACAGAGTCTCACTCTGTAGTCCAGGGTGGTCCTGAACTCACTGGGTAGCCCAGGCTGGCCTTGGACTCATGGCAATCCTCCTGTCTCAGCCTCTCAAGTGCTGGGATTACAGGCGTGCGCCACCACGCCCAGCTTAAGTGGTACAGGGGAATTGAACTCAGGGCCTTGGCCTTGCTAGAAAAGCACTCTATCAGATGTGCTATTCCTCCAGCCCTTGTTTATATAAATTTTGATCGTGGTATATATATAGCATTTCAGCTTTTTTTATTTAACAAAGCATCTCAGATAACTTCCTATAATATTACACATCTTTAAGACCATAATATTTTATAACTTTATAGCATTTCATCATATTGTTGTATGTATTTACTGTCAGTAGCTCCCCCCATTTTCATTAGTATATGTATATATATGCAATACACAATCGTTACTTTGAGCTTGAGTATTGTGGGCACATACATACAGCACCAACGTTACAATCCCTTCCCCTTCCCATTTTTGGCCCTCCCACTCCCTTCCCTCATCCTCCCGACTTCCACTATCACACCCATTTGGTTCTATAGAATGTCTGTATTCTGGGTTGCCCAAATCAGAGAAACCATGCAATATTTAACCTTCTGAGCTTGACTGTCTACAGCTTTAAAATATTGAAAGTAATTATGAAAACATCCTTAAGGATCTCTGTCCACATCACTGACTACCTCCTTAAGGCTTATTTGTAAAAAATTAAATTTCAGTGCCAATGCATAATTCCTCATTGCTAAAAACCAAAGGAAGCAGACAAATAAAAATAAAAGAACATTAGGCTGGAGAAACAGCACAGAGGTAGAGCACTTGCTTAGCAAGCACAAAGCCCAAAGTTCAATTCCTGGTGGCACAGGCCTGTAGTCCCAGCACTCAGGAAACTGAAACAGAAGGAAAGCTGTAAATTCAAGGGCAGCCAGGGATACATAGTGAGTTCAGGACCAACCTGGACTACAGAGTAAGCCCTCACCTCAAGAAAAAAAAAAAAAAAAAACATTAGAAGAATCAAAAATGTGATAATTACCTGACAAAGTAGCATCAAATCCCATGTCTTCTATTGCTTCTCTCAAGGTTTCTGGAGACGTCAGTAAAGGATCATACTCAACAGTCCCATTGCTCTTTGCAAGGCAGACTCGTATGGATTTCACACCTGTCTTTTTTGATATGACTCCCTCTATAGATTGCACACAAGAATTACAAGTCATGCCAACAATGTTTATTACAGTTTCTTGAGTCAGAGGCTGCGTGACTGTGTTCAAAGGAGTTTTCTGAAGAGATGAGCTGGAGGGAGAATTGGAGATACTCCCATCTTCACTTGCAATTCTAACTCTATACTGCCCTGGAGAAACAGCTTCTATTGCCTTTCTCAGTGTTTCTGGAGTGACTGAGCTTGCATTGTACTTTACAATGGCAGATCTATTCTCTAAAGAAACTGTTACGTTGCTTACAAACTGGAGTGTAGATAAAGCACTTTCAATATTGGACACACACGACTTACAATGCATGCCATCTATGACAAAAATGGCTACTGAATCATTAGTACAGGATGGACTCTTCTGTTGTGACCCTTCTGAAGACTTGACAGGTGTGTTCTTCAGACGCTCTACATCAATAGCTCCCAGTTTAATGTACTTGGGATGTTTTTTGATGTATGCTGAAAAGCCCACAGCTTCAATCTGCTTCTTTATTTCCTCTACAGTGATTAGATGAGGTTGATAAACAATAGTAGCTTCTTGGTTGTCCAGGGAGACTGGTTAATATAAAAAGAAACATAATTATTTAATGCAGTTATTACTGGGTCATTTCATGATCAATTATTATGTTTCATTATTTTCATCATCTTTTCTTAATTTTTAAAAATAATTTGTCCTTTCCAAAAATATGATAACAAAGATTAGAAACAAGTAAAAAATATGACCAGTATTGCCACAGTCTCCAAGCTTCTGCATGCTTGAGTAGAAATATTTTAGAGGTAAACAGTAGTCATAAAATCTAAGAACCTTGAACTCCATAAATCATTACCCCAGCTGTTTTTTATGCTAAACTAAATGTCAAGAATCATGTAACTTTTAATCATAATCATTAACTTTACTAACATTAATCCTGAGAATATATTATGGCTCAAACTTTATCAAACTAATAAGTGTTCTAGTTCCACAAATTTAAAACACATGTTTGGGGAAAAAAGTTTAAAAAATCAAAACAAACAAAGCCATCCCAGATATATTACCTTTAATTCGCTGAACACCTTGCAGCTTTCCAATTTTTCCTTCAATGGTGCTAGTGCACGAATGGCAAGTCATCCCTTCCACTTTCATTTTCAGCATGACCTCACCCATATGAGCCATACTGTGATCTTCCCAAGTTCCTGACTTTTTCTCTGGAATTCCAGTATCTAAACTAAGGTCTGGAACCACCTCTATTATCTGATTGGCATTCACTACAGAAGGAATTATCGTCACTACTACAGTTCTTTGCTGAGGAGAAATTTTAATGTCTGTCACACCCTTCATCTTCAGCAATGAGCTTTGGATATGGTCCCATGGTGGGGCCAGTGAAGCAGTGACAGTTAGAAGCATGGTATCAGTTAAAACAGGAACAGGGTTAGGATTATGAAGAAGAGCATCAAAGCCCATATCATCAATAGCTTCCCGTAGGGTGTTTGGAGTTTGCAGCTTAGCATCATAAATAATGGTTGCATTTTTTTCTTCAAGTGAAACCTTTGAAAGAAAATTTCAGAAGTCAGTTTATTTAAACTATATGACTCAGGACTTTAAATTTAAATCATTATACCACAATAATGAATAAGAAAAAAAACTAATGGGTTCTCTACTCACTATCATTTTTACTATTCTCATGGAAAGAAACATAAAAGGTATTGTCTACCTAGATGAAAGGAAGAGCAATACATAGGCCTCCATCACTGTTTACTAACTGGACACATAGAACAAGTGCATGGACAAACACACCCTACAATTTCACCATGAAGTACAAACTACTCTTTTCTATCATCTTTCAATTTACTCCAAAACTTTACATTCTATCAATCCAAAAACTGATACAAGACTAGGGATATCTATGAAAAATATAAAATAATATGAAGTTTATGCTTTAAAAATAAAAGATAACTACTAGCGAAAAAAAGTATAAACATACCAGTTCATGAATTAAGGGAGTTTTGACAGCCTTAGCATAAACTCTGTTATGAGTTGGATCGGGAATGTCCCCAAAAGCCTCATATATTTGGATGTTGTGGATTATCTACAAATTTCACCAGCTTTTAGGAGATGGGGGCTGGTTGGGAGGAGTGGATTATGGATCGTGTGGTGGATTTCTGAGGGTGTGGCAGATTAGTGAGGTTACAGCCTGGAAGAATACTTTCCTGTCCTGGCTTCTCCCCAAGCCCTTATCATTTCTTCTGAGACATTCTGGGCAGCTGTTCTCCACCAGATGCTCTCAACATTGCCAGCCATTTATGAATGAACTGAGATCTCCTGAAACTGTGAGCTAAAATAAACCTTTCCTATGTTAAATTGTGGGGGTCAGGTATCATACCCCAGCAATGAAAAACTAAGATGAACTCCCATACCCCAAGTCATTACAGCACAGTATTAATTTCATTTACAAGAGAATACCTTTACTCATCTTTTTGTGGTTCCTAAGCATGATAATCGGGATCTTGTGCTACTATGTGATACACACCCCTCTCAAACCATGTCACAACAGTCAGCACATTACTGTTCTGGCATAAGAAAAAGAACATCTTTACTGTTTTGTTTAATTATTAAACAAGGGCTATGTTCCTAAAGTTTAGCAACTCTACATAATTTTTTTTTTGAGACAGGGTCTCGCTCTGTAGCCAAGGCTGGTCTTGAACTCACTCTGTATCCCAAGCTGGCCTCAAACTCATGGCAATCTTCCTGTCTCAGCCTCCCAAGTGCTGGGATTACAGACATGCAACATTACACCCAGGTAATTTTTAATTTTGAGACAAGGTCATAAAATGTCACTAAGTTGCCCAGCCTGCCACAGCCTCCCAGAACACTGGAATTATGGGCATTGACAGGGAGATTAGGGCTAGTGAAAATGACAGAGGGCTCAGATAGGCAGGACCTTTCCGAGCTCCACACACTCTTCATGGGACCAATTAATTTAGATCTATATTTCTGCCAGGCCATAACAATTCTGAGCATATGTTACTTTTTTCAATAATAAAAAATTTTTCATTTTAAGGGTAGCAATGGATATATTTATTGGTCCCCAGAATGAATTTAGTAACTGCTAGAATATAGGCAGTCATTTTATAAAAGGGTAGTTGACATTAACAGAATGGACTACAGTGTTTATCTGAGTAAAGAGGAAAAACACTCAAAAAACATTTAAGCCTCAGGGACAAAGTAATTTGTTAAATAAGGCATTAACCTTTGGAGTCATTCAGTACTCATATCAAATTAAATTTGTTTTTACATTTCAAATTCAAAAAGGTCAAACAATCCCAGAGAAAGACCTTCATGTTATCTGCCCATTTGATTTTTCCTCCAAGCAGAACACTAGATAATTAAATTTCAGGTTAATAATCCCTTGAAAGTCTACAACTTTATATTGGCAAGAAGAGTATTAAACCCACTTACAGTACAACTTTGGACACAGTTTTGAAAATAAATTTAAATGCTAAAGTTGTAAAGAGAAATAATCATATGCTACTTATTTCAAACTTAGAGACTTCTAGATTAGCCACTATCTTTGTATGATTTAATATGTTCCACTGATGTGTTTTTCACTAAAGCAAATTCACTCAATATCTCAACTTCACGTCACTTCATCCCAAACACAGAGCTACTTGACACAGTCCTAACATCATTCTCCTGAAATCTGACTTGTAGACTGACTGCACGTTAGTCTTAATTATAATTTCAGAAATTAAGATCTAGAAAATTTTTCAGCACTGTGAATCCAACCCAGGGCCTTCACACTGACCTATATCCTCACCCCAAGCTGTTTTCATTTTGAGACAGGATCTCACTAAATCACTAAATTGCCACAGGCTGTGTTGGAGATACACATCTGCACCATGGAGTCCAGCTTTTTTTTTTCTTAAAATATCCAAAGGCTCTTGTCATAGTTAAGCAACAGGCGTGCTGCTTTCTATCGCAACAGTAAGAGACAAGCCATTTTCAAACAGAGCATTATGAGAATCCGGTGGACTGATGCAACTCGGAAGGAGGAGGCCACTAGGGACTGAACTCAGGCCACTGCATGGAACTGCTACATTCCAAGATCCTTCTTATTTTTAATTTTATTTTGAGACAATGTCTCACTGAGTTTCCCAATCCAGGCTCAAATTTGCAATACTCCTTTCTTAGGCTCCCAGAGTGTTGGGATTACAAACCTGTGCCACCTGGCCCAGCTACAGTCTAGAAAAGTTGCACCTTGGTACTATGTAAAAACTGATCAATACTAATAATCTGTCATGCTGTGCTATATTTTAACAATAATTATGTTTGTACAAGGACAATTTTATATACGGTGCTGAGAAAGTGGCAAATTCACATTTTAGGACCTCTGAAATAATTTGAGGGACCTTCTTTAAGCAAAGAATGCAGCTGGGCCTGGTGGCACAGGACTATCATCCCAATGCTCTGGGAGGCAGAGGAAGGAGGACAGCAAGCTGAGAACTGCCTGGGCAATTCAGTGAGTTAGTGAAATTCTGTCTCAAAATAAAGATAAAAGTGGACTAGGGCTGTAGTAGCTCAGTGTGAGGGCCCAGGGCTTGAACCTTGGTACCTTGAAAAGAAAAGGAGAGGAGGATATGAAAGAAAGAGAAGAAAAAAAGTTTCAACAAAAAATTGGACATTGATAAATTCTTGTTTTATAGAGTCTGGTAACATTCATTTGCCCATTTTACACTAGGCCCTGCAACTTCATGTCGTGACACTGAATGGGCACATTATTATACCACAATTCCTAGTAAAAGCTCCATACACTATCAACTAAGTTTTCCCAGTAAAATCTTTGCTCTATGTAGTAACCAAGAACCACGCACAGCCAAATAGTCTACTAACCCCAAAATAAACACATCCCCAACTCAACCCCTCTTAGTCAGATCTTCAAAATATTCATGGACAATCTAATATCACTCAACACAAAAAGGAGCTCTAACAGAAGAGTGGAAGTGAAAATGGACAGCATCTTACAAGACTGTGGTTAAAATATTTTACTTCCGTGCACTACACAAAAACATGACCACATGAACACATTGTTACTACTCCTTCTAGGGTCGTAGAAGAAGATCAAAACAGAGACGAGACTCTGACATTTAACCTTCATTAACATTAACTTCACAATGAATGTGTGTTTGGGCTTAGAAAACTTAACACTAAAATATTTTTAAAGTAAAGAAGGAAATGTCACAAGTATATCCATTTCATAAGGGCTTCTGACATAAGGTAGAGTGGCAGAGCTGGAAAAAGCAAAGTGTATCTCTTTTTATGTTTAGCAATCAAATTATGAATGTGCCCTGGAAGGAAGCCTTGAGTATGAGTCACCAGCATTTGTATAAATCGCTGTTGGTAACACAAGGTGCTTTCACGATCTTATCACTTGTACTCTTCCCTTTTTATCAAGATTCATTTGCATTTATCTGACCTTACACAGACCTTATTAGGCAATGGTGGATTCTGGGAAGATGTAATCAATATTGCATCTTAGGGCAAGCAAGCTGTTTTAGAAAATAAAAATACACTTGCAAATGTCAAAAAAAAACACAATCTAGCCCTATAGCTACATATGGATATGTTAACAAATATTCACAAAAAATAATTTGTGAGACATGGAGTTGGGCATTTCAGAAAATACAATACTTGTGAGTGGACAAAAAGTAACTAAGGCATTTAAGAAAAATTATGTGAACCAACATCATGGCTAAAAAATTAGCTTTAACACAACTGGCAGACACTACTACATAATTAGTAAGATTGAGCTTGCATTCTGGCCTCCAGCACCAGCCTCACCCTAAAATCAAGTAGAGGAGGTATAACTGGTTTCATCTGAGGATAAATCAGGTACAAGTGTCATATCCATTATTCATTAAAATTAACTCATATTTCAAGGTTTAGATATGAAGGCTGAAGTGCTACTTTTATTGTCCTCTTTCCTAATCAAAAAAGCGCAAAATGTTCATCTGCCTTTTACATAGCTATGATTATTGTGATTAATAAAAAATACAAAATATTTCTATAAATTTAGTTACTATAAAGATAAACTCATTAGAGAAAACCTGCAGCATAGTAACTAAGTACAACAATTACCTGTCACCTCTCAGCTTTCCCAACTTGGCTCCCTCAGTAAAGAAAATTAAGTTACTGCATCCTTTTTTTGGCGGGAGGGTGGGGGGCAATGCAAAAGACTAAGAATGGAGGTATGCCAAGGAAGATGGTAAGTAAATAAAATATATCTACTTTTGGAGCATGTAAAAATGGAAAATTGATATCTAAATATTCACATGCATGCTTCAGAGACAGAACACCTAAGAGAAGGCATATTGCACTATGTAAATAAAGCTTTTTTCCTGTCTTGGGGATTGAACACTGGGCCTTCACAATGGCCCTTTTTTGTTTTCGAGACAGGATCTCACTTAACTCACCAAGTTGCCCAGCCCAGACTCAAACTTGCAATCTTCCTGTCTCAGCCTCCCAGACTGCTGGGATCACAGGCATGCACCACCACTCCAAGCTAAATTAGCCACATTTCTAACCACAACTATCAAGGCAGTCTCAGCTGATCAGAATATAAAATCAACAAAAAAAGAAACACTGTTTTTTCTTCCTACAAATAGTAAAATAGAAACACGGTTTACTTGGGCCTCTTTGGCCCAAATGATTATGAAACTCAAGCATGGAAAAATCTCCTACAGCTTCAGATTTGGAAAAGAACAGCCACATATTAGTACCGTATGTAAATATATTAAACTTCAGTGCTCACCATATTAAACTTCATAAAGGCTCTTGATAGACCAATTCCTCAATTTTCTGTAACGAAAACAAGGCAAACTGAAGCCAATCTCCTTGACTCCTTCTAAGTCAGAATCACAGACAAGAATAAGGTAGAGATAAGAAAATAGAAATCCTAAACCAGGCCTGGTGTTGCATGCCCCTAATTCCAGCACTCTGAGAGGATCAGGCAGAAGTATCATGAGTTCAAGCTCACTCTGGGCAACTTAGTGACACAGTAAGACTGTCTCAAAAAACACACACAAAAAATGGGCTGGTGATGTAGCTCAGTGTGAAGGCTATCAATACCCAGTACCAAAAAACAATTATAAATTCTCTATTTCACTGAAAAGTCAGAAACACTTTGAACTTTCTGAAGAAAAACTGGGTAAAAATTAATGTTCAGCTGAAGAATAACTAAGGAGCAGAGCTGCCATAAGTATTCCATGTAAAGAGACAAAACGTTCTAGTTCCAAAGTAATGTTTTACACATTTAAAAATATAATGAGTTTCTGATAAATAGAAAGAATTTATTCATTCCCTAATGGAAAAATCTTACTTTAGAATATCAACATCTATTCTAGGTAATCTGTACAAAAATGTTTTCTTTTTAATGTGGATCTCAACTAGTGACAGAAAAATCACTCTGGGAATTGAACCAAGCTGATTAGTTTCAAAGTGACATTTACTTTCCACCACCTCTGTAATGAACATTGTATAAAAACAAAATTACAGAAAACCTCCAGCAAATAGGCCCACTATCAAAATAAAGGGTTAGCAGAACTTAAGACGAAAGACAAAGTGAAAGAGGGGGGTAGGGTGGGGGAGGAGCTAGGGAGGGGTGGGTAGGTGGAGGGACAAAAGGAGAGTGGGAAAAGCCCTTGTCACCTTGACAAGATAGGAATGTGCACAAAATGACCAACCTCATTTTAAACCTTGAATTTTGCACGTATACATATCAATAAAATGTGGGGAAAAAATAAAGGGTTAGTATTTTTGTTTTGGTTTGGTTTTTGCAGTACTGGGGATTATCACCAGGGCCTTTCATGTGCTTTAAACAAGTACTCCACCACTGAGCTACATCCCTAGCCCTAATGAGATTTTAAGCATGATAAAAACTTAAATACTAAAATGATAGCTACATGACACAAGAGAGGACACACCTCAACTAAAATAATCCATCTGGGGGTGGACTCATTAAGCCCAGGCAGTACATAAAAAAGTTGTAGCAATTCATAGCATAATATGCAAGAAAAAGCCTAATATAAGCTTCATATATTATTTTTCCTATGACAGGAACCCTTAAATATTTGACAAGAAAAAGATACTGTTAATTTCTTTGAACCCTTAGATACAAGTCAGAGAGAAATGATGAACAGGTACAGAAACAGACTGAATGATGAAGTATTTGAAGGGACTGAAATTAGGTATACTACTATTACTGCTGAGACTCATAAGTGATAGAGGGGAAAGAGATGGGGGCAGCAAAAATGCTTAGAATGGCAAGTGATGTAGAGATACATTAGCTAATTCCAAATCATTAGTACTCAACAGAGGATAATGGGCAGGAAAGCCAGACCAGTTCTCAGAATCAAGGTTTACCTGATGAGAATGTCATGAAAAAAAATATTAAGGATACTCTTAGGTGATAGGAGCTTTCTTCTACTAGTCTCTTTGGTGTATTTGGAAATGTTTCAGTAAAAGTTAAATACTCCTGAGACTGGGGGCATAGCTCCCTGGAAAGAACACTTGCTAAGCAAGCACAAGGCCCTGGGTTCAACTCCCAAGCACTACATAAACGGGGCACTGTGACACACACACCTGTAATCCCAGCACTGAGGAGGCTGACACAGGTGAATTGCTGTGAGTTCGAGGTCAGCCTGGGCTACATAGTGAGCGTAGGAGCAGCCTGGATTATAGAATGAGACCCTGTTTCCAAAAAAAGTAAATATTCTTGGGCTGGAGGCATGGCTCATTGATTAACGCACCAGAGCACTTGCCTAGGAAGCTTGAGACCAGGGTTCAGTACCCCAGTATCACAAACTAGCTGGGAGTGGTGGTGCATGCCTGTAATCCCAGCATTCAGGAGGATGAGGCATGAGGATTACCCTGAGTTCTAGACCACTGTGGGTTACAGAGCAAGACCTTGCTCAAAAAAAGTATGCATTTTTTGGCCAAACAGGGGTTATCCTAGGATTGCATGGCCAGCTCAACACTTAAAAGTCAAGAAATGTAATTCACTGTATTAACAGACAAGAAAAATCGTTTCATCTAGAAATGTTTCATTAAAAAGTTAAATAATCCTGGAGCTGCAGGCATAGCTAGATTAAACAAGAAAACACCTGGAAAAATTCACTGTCCATGAGTGACATAATTGTGTCAAAAATCCCAAGGAATCTACAAGAAAGCTACTAGATTTAAGATTCCAAGATGTAAGGACAGCATGCATAAATTAGTGAATTTTGAGTTAGACCCTGTCTGAAAAATAATTAAGTTATGAACGTCTATATGCTCATAATGAACATGATTGAATTTGAACTTAAATTTCAATTTAAGAAACAATTCCAGGCTGGGAAGAAGGATCCCAAGTTCAAGATCAGCCTGGGCAACTCAGTGACCTAATGAGATCTGTCTTTAATAAACAATAATGGGACTGGGAGCATGGCTCAACTGTTAGAGCACTAGACCCTGGGTCCATTTCTCCAGCACCATATAAAATAGGCTAGGTGATATACACCTGTAATCCCAGCATTCAAGAGGCCAAGGCAGAACGATTGCTATGTGTTCGAGGCCAGCCTGGACTACAGAACGAGAACTTGTCTCCAAAAAAAATTTAAACAAAATTTCAAATAACAATAAAGGAGTTATAGATGTAGCTCAGTGTGAAGGCCCTGAGTCTAACCAAAATAACATTCAAATACTGAACTCAGCAGTAGAGTGCTTGCTTAGAACATGCAAGGTCCTCGGTTCAATCCCCATTACTACAAAGGAAAAACAATATACAATACTTAAATACGTATAAATCTAGCAAAATATGTACAGGAAGTGCACGCTGAAAACTGTATGTTCCTGAAAAAAAATCAAAGAATACGTAAGTAAAGGGAAAGATTCATCATGTATACGAACTAGAAATTACAATATTGCTAAAACATTAACTCCATCTAATGGATGTATAAAATCAATACAATCTCAGTCAAAATCCCAGCAGATTATTTTTATAAATTTATAAACTGATTCTAAAATGCAAATGAAAAGGAAAAGGAACTAGAATAGCCAAAGTAATTTTGAAAAATAAGAGTTAAAGAATGATACTACCTGACTTTAATGCTTATTATGAGGCACAATTTGTGCCTAAGACTAAGTCTCACTATATACCACAGGCTAGCCATGAACTCAAGATGCTCCTGCTTCACCCTTCCAAATTCTGATTTTATATATATATATATATATATATATATATATATATATAGGCGCCACTACATCCTGCTTAAAGAAAATTTTTGTTTTTAGTTTCCTTAGCCATAGAAACGTTTTCTTTTAGCTCATTAAAAAAGAAGAAAATGTCTTCCCAATGAATTAAAATATAAACGGAAGATATCTTGTTTATGCATATAGATATAGTTTCTCCGACACCGTTTCTTTAAAAGTTTATTCTTTTTTTCTATCCTCCTGCTTCTGCCTCACAGAGTGCTGGGAAAAGAGGCCTGTCCCAACAGCTCCAGTTTAGTTTCCTGTTTAGTTAGCTAGCTAGTTAGTTCATTAGTTATCTTGTTGCTATTGGGGATCAAGCTCAGAACCTTCAGTGAACCTGCCTCTGTCTCCCAGAGTACTGGATTACATTCCTGCACCACCAGGCTTCACTGGTTTCTCATTTTTTTAGGAAGTAACACTAAGCAGTTTAGCTTTTCTAATTTATGTAAACTAATAATATGAGTAATACATTTTAATTGCATACAAAACTCTACTATGCAAAAAGTCACCTTTCGCTAAAATTCTGACAAAAATTATATTCTTATTTACATAGTGTACTTTGATAATTTTTGCTTCCCTTTCCTACTCCCCCACCCCCACATACCCTTTTCCTCACCAAAGTCTATCTTCTTACCTTCTTCCATTTCTCTTTTACTTTTTTATGGTTTGGTTTTCTTATATTAAACAAATTTATTTTTTATTTAGCATTCTATCTAACACAAATTATAGTAGGAGATATGAACAGATAAAACAGCTGAACTAGGGATGTAGCCCAGAGGAAGGGAACTTGTCTAATGTGCATCAATCCCTGGGTTCAAAACCCAGCATTGCGAAAAAGAGAAAAAAAATTAATATAACAAAAGTTAAGATGGGATGAAGCAGGAGGATTGCTGAGTTTGAAACCAGCCTAATACATAGTGAGCTTGGGACCACCAGCCTGGACTACAAAGACCTTGTCTCAAAAAAAAAAAAAGTGAAGAGTGGATAAATACAAAAGAGACATTATTACATATATTACTTAGGGAGGGAAGCCTATCAGTGCAATAAGGACAAAGTTCAAGGGCTATAGTAAGAGTTACTTACATGGTATTTGAGGAATGAGTTAAGAATTCAATAATTAATAATGCCTTACAACCATTCCAATGAAAGATATAGAACTATCAACATAATTTTACTGATGAGGATTAAGTCTTATAGAAACAACAGCTGACAAATTAGCCACTCAAAAACTAACTTTGGTTGTAGAGTCACTTTCATTTTTATTTTTGTAAAGAAATTCTGCTACAATGAGATATTCTTTTTTCTTTTCCCAGTACTAGTGACTGAACCCAGGCCATTTACATTGAACTATAAATCCAACCCACTTTTAAATCTTTGAGTCAGAGTCTCACTGAGTTGCTAAGTTCTCCAGGCTTGGCTCAAACTTGCAATCTCTCTGCCTCATCCTTCTAGAGCTCTGAGATTATAAGACTATGCTACCAGGTCTGATGGAGATATTTTTAAATTTTTTCTGACTGATACCCTCCTGAGTACTGGGAAGATTATAATGAATACTTATTCTGAGATTTTGACATTTAGTGTCAATGTAGAACAAGCAAGTTTGGACCACCTAATTCAGTAGTAACAAGATAATCTAAACGCAACTGTTCCTTAAAAGCACTACATTCAATTTTCTTTTTTTCCCATTCTTTTGACATAATGAGCATATACTGATAAAAAATAAAAACTAAAATGCTTCAATATGGCAATAAAAAGTACCACTCAATACACTTTGAAGTTAACCACTGTCTTCATGCCCTTCACAGTGTAACAAACAATACCGGTACCATATTTGGTCTCTGTCACAACTACTCAATCCTGTTGTTAGAGTAAAAGACATTTATAAATAATATATTCACAATTTAATGTGTCTGGATGTACTCTAATAAACCTTACAGAAACAGAAATCTAGGGCCTGGAGGAATGGCTCAGCAGTTAAAGTGCTTGCCTAGCAAGTGCTACATCAAGTGCTAAGTACCACAGTTCAATTCCCCAGCACCACATAAGCCAGTATGGTAGTGCACACCTGTAATTCCAGCACTCAGGAGGCTGAGGCCAGAAGATTGCCAATTGCCTTAAGTCCAAGGCAAGCCTGGGCTTCATAATGAGTTCAGGACCAGCCTGGGCTACGGAGACAGCCTGTCTCAAAAAAAGGGGGGGGGGGAGTAAAAAAAAATTTAAAAAAAAGAAACAGAAATCTGAACTTCATTTAATTTTCCTGTTAATCAAAAAATTACTAAAAGGGCTTTTAAAGGCCAGAGGAATAGCTCAGCGGTTATAGCACTTGTTTAGCAAGCTCAAGGCCCTGAGTTTAATTCCTCAGCACCACATAAACTGGGCATGGTGGCACACACCTTTAATCCAACTCTTAGGAAGCTGAGGCAGGAGGATTGGTGTGTATTCAAGGCACCAGCCAGGGCTACATAGTGAGTCCAGGACCAGCCTGGAGTACAGAACGAGAGCTTGTCTCAAAAAAATACAATATAAAATGAAGGGGCTGGAGAAATAGCACAGAGGTTAAAGCACTTATCTAACAAGCTCAAGGCCCTGTGTTCATTACCCAGCACCACATAAAGCACACCTGTAATCCTAGCACTCAGGAGGCTGAGGCAGGAGGATTGCCATGAGTTTGAGGCCAGCCTGAGCTCCATAGTGAGTTCAGGATCAGCCTGGGCTGCAAAGCAAGACCCTGCCTCAAAAAATAAATAAATAAAAAGAAAAAGAAGATTTTTTAAGAAAGAAGCAACAGGCTACGGGCACAAGTCAATGAGTGGTTAAAGCACTTGCCTAGCAAGCACAAAGCTCTGGGTCTGATTCCTCTGAACCACATAAGCTGGGTGTGGTAGTCCACGCCTGTAAGCTCAGCACTCAAGGAGCTGAGGCAGGAGGATTGCCTTGAGTTGAAGGCCAGCCTGGGCTGCACAGTAAGTGCAGGACTAGCTAGTGCAGACTACAAAGCAAGACATTGTCAAATAAATAAATAATGAATGAATTAGCAAATGAATGAATTAGTGGACACCCTGCTTCTGGACAAGTAGGCAGCTGAGTAGGATTCCTGCTCAATAGCCTCTCTTAGGTTCATTCAGAAAGTTGAAATACAGTTTTAAAATGACCTGTTCAACTTAGCTTTCAGAGAAATGAATTGAAAAGAGGCCATGGGAAGATTGGAAACCCCAAACAATCAGCAGAAGCTCAAAAACATGGCAGCTTGGGAAGCCACCCCAGACCAACTGGAAGGGGCAGTGAGTAGACCATAGCCAAGAAGGAGGCAAGCTTACATCCCAGAGCTTCAGGAGCTGATAGCAGCTGAAAGCCCAGGCTTCCAGAAACAAGCTTATGGGTAGCACAAACTGCAAAGGCACTGTGAGCCTCCCCTTGAAAAGATCTCCCTGTGGCTCAGCACACATGCTCAGAAAAAGCAGTTCTTGGCAGCCATACTAGAAAATGATATAGGAAAGAGTCATTTTGAAAAGAGCCCAAGTCCAAACTTTTGAATAAAAGCAGCTAGAAATGGGCCATATACCAGAAATTTGGGGGACACACTTAACCAGTTCCCTAGTAAAGAAATGGCACAAGAAACAGTGGAAGGGAGGAGAAAAAGACCACTAACCCCCTGAATAGTTCAGACAGTAATGAGAACAGGTCATAGAGGGCAGAGAGCCCCAAATTTGGGGCGAAGAAGCCAGGACAGACAAGAGAGCTTTGCCGAGAGGGCTGGGTATGAAGAATACACCTTGGAGGCCATCTGACTGTTAGATTCCACTCACTGCCTCGTTGCAGTACAAAACACAGTGGGTTGTCAGCTTCCCTTGCCCCCCGCTCACACACACATATACACACACAGTTGAGAAACCTCTCAGGTGGCCATTAAAGTGAAGTCTGTAAGCAACAGAATCATAGAACACAGGGCAACAGGAAACATGCAGAAATGACTGACTCTCCAGAAGCTAATGTCATGGTTCTTGAAACAGTAGAACTCATAAGAAAGGAAGTCAAAAAACAAGTGGACCAGTTGGTCTATGCAAACATTCTGTTCAAACAAGAAATATTTAAACAAGTACAAGCAATGATTAGTGAGCTTAAAGAGGAATTTACTACAGAAATAATGGTCCTGGGGCTGGAGGAATGGTAAAGCAGTTAAAGCATTTGCCTAGCAAGCACCAAGCCCTAAGTTCAGTTCCTCAACACCACATTAAGCCAGGCATGGTGGTGCATACTTGTAATCTCAACACTTGGGAGGCTGAGGCAGTAGGATTGCTGTGACTCCAAGGCCAGCCTGGGCTATGGAGTAAGCTTAGGACCAGCCTGGGCTATAGAGTGAGACTCTGTCTCAAAAATAATAATAATAAAAGTCCCAATAAGTTTACTGAGCTTATAGAAAACACAAGTGAAAAGCTGACTAAGGTAAAGAAGGGAATACCTATGTAAGAACATTTTGGTAGAGAAGTAGAAAATATGAAAAGAAATCTAGACAAATTACAAGATATAAAAAATTCATTTGAAAGCAAGGGGTAGTTCAACTCGAACATTGTGAGAAAAGGATTTCAGACTTGAAGACCAGGTTGATGAATTTATGCCATAATCAGGCATGACACCAAAAGAAGAAATGAGTAAAGTAGCTGAACACAACAGCTGAAGGATGACTCAAGAGAACCAGCCTGAGAACTACAGGTGTGGGAGAAAGAGGAGAAGACAATAGAAAAGGTACAAAAATTTATTCACTGAAAACATAAGAAGAAAATTTCCCAAATATAGGAAAAGAAATTAATATCCAGGATTAAGAAGCTTGTTGACTGCGAACCCATTAGAGGAATAAGAAGCTGAGGTAGAGTGGTGACTTGAGTGAAATGACTTAGGTGCGGAAGATTAATATGTTAAACACTGTGTGGTTTCTCGGACTTGGAAAACCCAGAACACAGACACTCTTTGGAACCATATGAAGTGATAGCCGGAGCCAGGGGAAGAGACAGGGAGGGGGTGGGAGGGTAGAAGATGGGAAGGGATCGTGAAGTCAATGTGATACATAGATGTACGAAACACCCAAATTCATTGTAAATACTATGTATTACATTTGTATATTAATAAAAATAGTGGAAAACAATCAACTCAAAAAAGACTAAAAATTTAAAACATTAAAAAAGAAGCTTTTTGAACACCAAATAACCTTGACAAGAAAAGAATTTTACCATAACATATCATAATCAAAATTTCAGAAATTCAAGATAAAGAGAGGATATTAAATGCAGGAAGAGAAAGACAGACATTACTAGGCAAGCCCATCTGAATTACTGTAGATTTCTCAATGCCAACCTTAAAAGCCAGGAGAGCCTAAAACAAAATCTTTCAAGCTTTAAATGAAAGCAAGAGGTCTGGGGGCACAGTTCAGCTGATAAAGCACTTGCCTAGCAAGCTCAAAGCCTTGAGTTCAATTCCACAGCACCACATAAAACGGGCATGATGGTACATGCCTATAATCCCAGCCCTTGGAAGGCTGAGGTAGGAGAACTGCCCAGTGTTTGGGGCTAGCCTGGGCTGCATTATGGTGAGTTCAAGACTAGCCTGAACCACAGAGTGAAAACCTGTCAAAAGAAAAATACATTAATTTTAAAAAAGAAAGCAAGTGTCAACCCAGGTTACTGTAAAATTATACCAGTAAAATTATACCTGAAAATTAAAGATGTAGAAATTGCTCACAAAAAAAGAAACCCTAAAGAAAGTTGCAATCACCAGCCCAGCACTACAAGAAAATACTTGGGGAAACAGAGAGAAAAGCAGCACCAGTGAACTTAGAGGAAAGGAAACATCAACAGGGAACGGGTAGCAAAAAGAAAAAACAACCAAAAAAAAAAAAAAAGGCAATGACAGGATTCAGTAAAAATCTTAAAATTGCTCTCGAAGCTAATGGTCTTAACTTGCCAATCAAATCACACAGATGGCACAACGGATAAAAAAATCCAATCATCTGTTGTCTGCAAGACATACTTCATCCATACAGAAGCACATAAACTAAAGGTAAAAGGATGGAAACTAATATTCCATGGTACTGGAGCCCCAAAACAAGCAGGAGTAGCTGTAGTATTCTCAGATACAGCAAACTTCAAACCTAAAAATGATCACTAGAGACAAAGATGGATACTATATATTGGTAAAAGGATTATCCAACATGAAGAGCTCACAATTATATATATATGCACCCAATGTAGGTGAACCTAATTATATACAATAGAAACTGCAGGACATGAAAGGTCAAATACACACCCATACAATCATATTTGGTGTGACTGTTAAAGGGATTATGTCAACTTGAAGGGATTAGGAAACACACCCAGGGTAAAGCTTATAAGTGTGTCTACATGTGTGTGTGTGTGTGTGTGTGTGTGCGCACGCGTGTGTGTATGTATGCGTGCATGCATGTGTGTGTGAGAGCGACTTGTGGGCCAGCAAATTTGGGAAGAACACCCACCCTGGATGTGGGAGGCCCAAATGTCAGCTCAAAATATACAAAAGGAAGGAATAAAAAGACTGTTCCAGCTTCTTTCCCCACCAAGGGAAGCTCTGGCCTTTGTGGTTGTCTACAGACATCCATTTGCTACACATTGCAGACCTCAATCACATACTCACTCTAGGCACTCTAAGCTGTGGTCTTCACAACTGCCATTGTTCTTGGACAGGTGTCCTGCAGTCTGGGATGAGTGTACTACAGAGCAGCCACCAGACCCTCCAACTCTCACACGTGCAGGCTGTCATCTTAGACTATCTCTCTCCTCAGACTTGTAAGCCCTCCAAATAAATCCCTTTTTAAAATTTCTATCAACTCTGCCTTGCATACAACCTGAACAACTACACTTGGGAACCTCAATACCCCTCTCTCAGAAATATACACATCAACTAGAAAAAAAACAACAAAGAAACTTCAGATCTAAATCACATAATGGAACAATTGAACTTAACAGATACCTACAGAGTGTTCTACCAAATGCCAACAAAATACTCATTTTCCTCAGCATGCACATGGGACTTCTTCCAAAACAGAGCATATCCTTGGACATAAGAAATGCTTAAGTAAATACAAAAGAACTGAAATCGTTCTCTGCATACTTTCAGTTCATAGTTATAAAACTAGAAATTGACAACAAAAGAAACTACAGAAACTATGCAAATACATGGAGATTGAATAATACATTATTGAACAAAGAGATGGATCAGAGAAGAAACCAGAAAAGAAATAAAAAAACTTTCTAAAGTCAAATGACACTGAAAATACACCATACCAGAATCTTTGGGACACAACAAATGCAGTACAAAAAGAGAAACTGATAGTTACAAATACACTTGTGGAAAAATAAACAATCTAATGATGAGGTCAGAGTTATAGAGAAAAAGGAATGAGCCAAATCCAAAAGCAACAGAATAACTTACAAGAATGAAAACAGAAATTAATGAAATTAAAACTAAAAAATACACATGAGATCACTGATCAGAGCCATGGACTTCTGCTTAAGATGGTGGCCAAGTAACAGAGCTATACAACATCTCCTCAGGAACCCACACAAAAATTTGAGACTGTAGTCAAAAATCACCTGGTCAATGTAGCAAGGACAGGGAGAAGTATCCCAACAACTGAAAGGAGGCCACAGGAAGGTCAGAAACCCAAAAAACACATCAGAAGTGGAGGTAAGCAGCATCCCAGGAAGCCACCACAGGAGACTGCCAAGGACTGGAGGTCCCAGCACCTGAAAGAAAGCCCAGAACCCCAGAACCTCAGACCGAGGTAAGGGTGGATTCAGAAGAAGTAGGAAATGACAGCAGCTGGTAGCCCCAGCCTCCAAGAACAAGCTAGTGGGTAATGCAAACTACAAACACAATGTGAGCTCCCCCTAGAAAAGGCCTATAAGAGGCTAGACCAGAAGCAGAGCTCAGAAGCCACAGCAAGCAATGACATAGCAGGAGTTATTTTAAAAATAAATTAATTTTAAAAAGAAAGCAAGTGTCAACCCAGGTTACTGTATCCAGTAAAACTATCCCTGAAAATTGAAGGTGCAGACATTGCTTACAAAAAAAGAAAACCTAAAGAAATGTGTGGTCACTAGCCCAGCACTACAAGAAAATACTTGGGGAAACAGAGAGAAAAGAAGCACCAGCGAACTTAGAGGAAAGGAAACATCACTATGGAATGGGTAACAAAAAAAAAAAAAAAAAACCAACACCAAAAAAGAAAGAAAGCAAAAAAACAGACAATGACAGGATTCAGTAAAAAGCTTATAATTACTCTCAATGCTAATGGTCTTAACGTGCCAGTCAAAACCCCTCAGCTAGGCCTTTGAAGTGAAGTCCTTCAACAACAGAGACATGGGAAGAAGACAAGGCAGCACGACACCCACAGAGATGCCTGAGACCCCAGAAACTAATGTCATGGGACCTGAAATAGTGGAACTCATAAAAAAGGAAGTCAAAAAGCAAAGAAATGAGTCAAACAACCAGTTCACATTAAGATATCGTCAAAGAAAGGACAGCAATGATCAGCAAGCTTAAAGAGAAACTTATTAAACAAATAGTAGTACTAATGGAGAAAAAGCTTACTGAGCACACAAAAGCCATAAACAAAAAGATGAAATGAGGAAATGCAAGATATGAAGGAACATTTTCATAAAAGTGCAAATTATAAAAGAAATCCACTTGAAATTTGAGATATAAAAAATACATTTGAAAGCAGGAGAAGCTGACTCGAATATTGTGAGGACAGAATTTCAGACCCTGAATACAAGGCTGAGGAAACAAATACTATAAATAGGCATGACTCCAAAATTAGAAATGAGCAAAATAGCTGGGCACAACCACTGATGGATGATTCAAAGAGAAGCAATCTCAGAATGATGGGTATGAGAGAAAGAGCGAAGTTAGCACCAAAGGTGTAAAGAGTTTATTTACTGAAATAGTACAAGAAAACTTCCTTAATCCAGAAAAAGAAATTGTCAAGTACAAGAAGCTTATAAAACACCAAATAACTTCAACCAACTATGAGACTCGCCACGACATACCATAATCAAAACCTCAGAAATACAACATAGAGAGAAAATACTAAAAGTAGCAAGAGAAAAACAGGCATTGTTCTACCAAGGCAAACCCATTTGAATTGTTGCAGATTTCTCAAAGCAAACTTTAAAGATTAGGAGAGCTTGGAACAAGATCTTTCAAGCTTTAAAAGACAGCAAGTGTCAACCCAGGTTGTTGTATTCAGCAACACTATCCTTTAAAATTAAAGGAGAAGTAAAAATTTTTTATGACCAAGAATCCCTAAAGAAATCTGCAACCACTAGCCCAGCATTGCAGAAAATACTTGAAGGAATCTGAGAGAGACAGAGAGACAAGCAGCACCAAAAAAAAGAAAAAAAAAAAAACAAAAAAACAAACAAACAAAAAAAAAACATGGTGGAAAGGAAACAACCAAAGAGGAAATGGGACAAAAAAAGTAGACTGGTCTTCAAATCATTTGATTGGTATCTTTCTAAAACAGTACTAACTGTCTCATAATATCTGTGCATCATCCCCCATAACTATTTTTTAATGGCATGTAAGTTTGTAAAACATGATAATTACAATCAACATAGGGAAGTGGTACAAAATCTTTAAAAATATGTATGCATGAAGGTAGGGATGGAAAGGTAAGTAGAATGATAAAGCAAATCTGGCAAAATGTTAGTAATTAGTGAAACGTGAGTAAATAACTTATGAAAGTTTTAAAAACTTCTGAAATACCTAAGCATGCCACTCTATCTTATTGCTTTCAGTATAGTATACTTTTGTGATACAGATTTTAGTTCATTTCATGTAACAAATCGATATAGACTTAAGCTCATTTAATGTAGTGATTTACTCATCTGGTTTTGGATGTAAGTATATCTTAAGAAAACTGATTGATGCAATGACAATCTGAATGTCTTTTGAATGTATAAATATTTACCTTCAGTACTCAGCTAAGGAATTTAAAATTTAACTTCTCTCTCTCTCTCTCTCTCTCTCTCTCTCTCTCTCTCTCTCTCTCTCCCTCCCTCTCATGTTTTCTAGCCTTATTAATCTAATTGCTATAATTATCTTCTTATGTGGACTGGTGGATGAAGCCACTTTACAGAATCTCAACAAAGATATAGTAAGATACAAAAGAAAAGAACTTTTGGCAAATCACCCCAATGGAGGGCTCTACTGGACCCAGAGAAGAGGCTTCAAGATATGGCCACCGCAGCCCATTCTAGGGGTGGGAAGCTCAGCTAAAGAGTGATGATTTCAGTGGTGAAATGAGTCAGATGCAGAAGCTTCAATATGTTACATGTTGCATGGTTTCTCTGATTTGGGAAACCCAGAATACAGGCATTCTACACAACCAAATGGGTGGCATGGTGCAGTTGCAGAGGGATAGGGAAGGTATGGAAGGGCCAAAATGGGGAAGAGAAGGAATTGTAATGTTGATGTGATAAATATATATGAAGAAAATATTCAAGTCTACTGGAAACATTATGTATTGCATATAAAAATGGTGGGGAAAACAATAGTTGCGTCTGTGAAAAGATAAATAGGATAAAAACTCTAGCCAAACTCACCAAAAGTAGTAAAGAAAAATTTGTATCAATGTAATTAGAAATGAAAGGTGAAATTACAACAGACACTACTGAAATCCACAGGCTTACAGGAAACTATTTAAAAAAACCTATATTTCAATAAACTCAAGAACCCAGAAGAAATGAGATACCAAAATAGAATGAAGAAAATATAAAAATCCTGAATAGAGTGATAACCAGGGGTGAAACTGAGTCAGTAATACAGGGTCTACCCAGAAAAGCCCAGGATCTCATAGATTTACCACAAAATTCTATCAGAACTTGAGGGAATGGTCAGCGTTAATGCTGCTCCAACTCTTCCACGAATTTAAAAGTGAAGGAACACTGCTAAACTCTTTTCTGGAAGCTAGCTAGCATCACCTTAATTTCAAAACCAGATAAAGATACAACAAAGAAAGAAAATTACAGGCCAATTTCCTTAAGAATACAGATGCAAAAATCATTAACAAGATACCTGCATACAAAATGCAATAAATTATTTAAAAGTTAAAGTTGGCTTCATCCTGAGGATTCCAGGCTGACTGAATATATGTAAATCAATTAATGTAATACATCACATAAACCAAAACAAGGACAGAAACCACATGATCATCTCAACAGATTCAGAAAAGGCCTTTGGCAAAATACAACATCTCTTCCTAATAAAAACTCATGAAAACAGGTATAGAAGGATCTTACCTCAAACTGACAAAAGCAATTTATGTCAATTCTACTGCCAGCATCATCCTACATGGGGAAAAACTGAAAGCATTTCCTCTCAACACTGGAACAAGACAATGGTGTCCACTCTCAACATTTCTATTTAACACAGTGCTCAAAACCTTAGCCAGAGCAATCAGGCAAGAGAACGGAATCGAGGGAATATGCATAGGAAAGTAAGAAGTCAAACTATCCTTATTTGTGGAAGACATGACCCCTTCTGTAGAGGACCCCAACAACTCTACCAGAAGACTCTTAGATTTATAAGCAAATTCAGCCCAGCTGAAGGATATAAAATCAATACCTAAAAATCATTCACAGTAGCCTCAAAGAAAATTAAATACCTAGGAATCAACCTAACTAAGGAAGTGAACGACTTTTATACTGAAAATTACAGTGCTCTGAAAAAAGAAATCAAAAGAATTTTAGAAAATGGAAAGACATCCCTTGTTCCTGGATAGGCAGAACCAATATAGTCAAAATGACCATATTACCAAAACTGACATACAGATTCAATGAAATCCCAATCAAAATACCAACAGCATTTTTCAAAGAACTAGAAAAAATGACCTCAAAACTTATATGAAACCAGAAGAAACCCAACATAAAACAATCCTAAGCAACAAAACAAAAGCAGCAGGCATCACAATACCAGATACCGTTACATTACTTTTGTGTTTTGGATCTGAATATATGTCCTCCAAAAGTCTCATGTATTTGAATGTTACAGATTTTCGATGAATTGCTGGGATATTGGGACCTAGTGTGTAGGGGTGGATTACAGTCATGTAAAGTGGATTACATGCGTGTAGTGGGGGCTTACCACACCTTCCACACCTGGATCCAGGAGGGGCTGACCACTGGGATGAGACCTGGAAGGATATATAAGCTGCATCCTGCCTTCCTTGGAGGACAAGACTCAACTTGCCCTGACTTGGCTTCCTGTTTGTAATGTCGAGGAGCTGCCTCCACCTCTGCCTCTGCCATGTATTTCCACTGTTGCCAGTTGCCCCTGAATAGACTGTGACTTTTTGAAACTGTGAGGTAAAATAAACCTTTCCTCCCCTAAATTTCTGGATGTCAGGTACTGAGTCACAGCAACGAAAAGTAACTAAGACAATAACAGTGCAGCAATGATTAAAAAGAAACACACACTGTACTGGCCCCAAAATAGACACATGGATCAAGAGAACAGAATAAAGAATGCAGAGACAACCCTGAGCAAATTCAGCCATCTGACCTTCAGTAAAGAGGCCAAAAACATACGCTAGAGAAAAGCTTCTATAACAAGTGATGCTGGAAAAATTGGTTAGCCACATGCAGAAAAATGAAACTACATCCACATGCTTCACCATACACAAAAATCAAGTCAAAGTCAATGAAAAAACTAGACATTAAAATGGAAACAACGAACTTGCTGGAAGAAAAACAGGCAAAACTCTTGAAGACATGGGAAGGACTTTATAAAACACCCACAGTATATGAGCTAACACCAAAAATAAAAAAAATGGGACTCTGGGCTGGAGAAATGGCAAGTGGCTAAAGTGCTTGCCTTGCAAGTGTTAAGGCCCTGGGTTCAATTCCCCAGCACCACATAAGCCCAAGCGTGGTGGTACATGTCTGTAATCCCAGCACTCAGGAGGTTCAGACAGGAGGATAGCCATGAGTTCAAGGCAACCCTGGGCTACAGATAGAGACTGTCTCAAAAAAAAAGAAAAAAAAAACCAAGATTCTATAAGATAAAAAAGATTCCGCATAGCTAAAGAAACAACAGACTGAAGAGAAAACCAAAAGAATGGGGAAAATTTTGTGCCAGCTACTCTCCAGATAGAAGACTATTATCTAGAATAAACAAAGAACTGAAAAAAAATAGACTCCCCCAAAATAAACATCCTGAACAAAAAATGGGCAACTGAAATAAAGACAGTTTTCAGAAGTCTGAATGGCCAATAAATACATGAAAAAATATTCAGGATCTTTAGCCATCAGAAAAATGCAAATCAAAACGACACTGAGAAAAAAAAACACTGAGGTTTCATCTAACTCCAGTAAGAACAGCTGGTATCAAAAATTCAAAAAAGAACAAATGCTGGCAAGCTCGTGGGGAAAAAGAAGCCCTTCTACACTGTTGGTGACACTGTAAACTGGTAGGACTATTATGCAAAGCAACATAGATATTCGTCAAAAAACTGAAAGTACATACAGCATTGGACTCAACCATACTTCTTCTAGATATCCTCCCAACAGAGTTAAAGTCATCAAAAAAGAGTGATACATGCACGTCCATGTTTATAGCAACACAACTTGTAACAGGCAAATCTTGGAAGCAACCAGTATGCCCATCAACAAATGAATGGATAAAAAAGATGTGGTATATTTACACAATGGAGCACTACTCTGACATAAATAAAAATAAATTTGAATCATTTGTAGGAAAAATGAATAGAGCTTGAGACCATTAAGCTTAGCAAAATGAGTCAGACAAGAAGGTTAAATACTGTAAAATTTGAGAAAAGCAAACCATAAAAACGTAAAAGAGAGATGGAAGAAATTAAGAAGATGGACTTTGTGGAATGATAAAGGGGACAGAAGGGGTGATGGAATACAAAGGGGAAGAAGTAAAAATTATCATGATGCAATATAAATACATCAATTTCTCAAGCTGATTGTTACTATGTATCACAAATACATGTCAATGAAATAAAAAAGTAACATATCTGAGGAGAGAACTTTATAAAAATGATTAGGGGCCAGCCCAGTGCTGCAGGCCTGTAATCCCAGCACTCTGGGAGGCTGAGAGGAGAATCACAAGTTCAAGCTCAGCCAGGGTAATTTAGCAAGTCCTGTCTCAAAATTAAAATTTTAAAAATGGTCTGAGAATGAAGCATGGTGCTAAGGCTATGTTTCCAAATATATAAAACTTCTGGAGGACATTTCAAATTCAAATCATAACAAACATCTAAAACAGATCTTATCAAAATTTTTCCTGTGTTGAGGGCATAGCTTGGTAATTAAAACAGTTATCCAGGACACATAAGGCCCAGGGTTAGACCCCCAGCACCACATAAACTAGGTGTGGTGGTTCAAGTCCCAGAACCACAAAAAAATTTTTACATCAAAACATTTGGGTGGATGATTTATGTGAAACAAAAAGATGACTGACTTCCTGATTTTCCCTTCTGCGACAGGATACTTTTACAGCATGAATTGTACTCCAATCATAGCAAGATGAAGGACCGTTAAATAATCAGGTATTATTCCTTGAGCATACCGTACAAGGTGACCTTTCCAAACATTTTCACATTAATTACTTTGCAAAAATATATTTGCTATGCCATAAAAGAGAAAGAAAGCCCCAACTCAATCTCCAAGAACATATATTTTAATTCAGTATGAGACTGAGTAATTAAAAAATATAAATGTATAACTAACAACAATAATGTCAGGATTTCATGTTCAAATTTTTGTAGCTCTTTTGTTTGGTTGGTTTGGTGTGTTCTTAGACAGGACCTCACTGTGCAGTCTAGGCTGACCTCAGACTCTATGTTTCACAGGGTAGTCTTTAACTTGCAGTGACCATCATATCTCCTAACATTACAGGAATTCACCACCTCACCTGGCTTCAGATGCTTTTTATTGATTTTTTTTTACTTTCTTTATATAAAGAGAATAACAAGAAAAAGAAAACTTATTTAACTTCGGATTGGCTGTTCCATAGTCTTTATTGCCAAATGTGCCAGTACCTCTGCTTCTATCCCAGATTTATAGTAACTTCCTGCTGGGTGTGTTGGTGCAAGCCTGTAATCCCAGAACTCTAAGAGGCTGAGACAGGAGAAGTCAAGGTTTGAGTCTCACCTGGGCAACTTAGTGAGGCTCTGTCTCAAAAAAAAAAAAAAATTGAAAAGGGCAAGGGATATAACTCAGTATAAAGGCCCTGAGTTCAAACCCCAGAATAAAAAATTTTTCAACAGAATTCTACTGAACAGCATTTGACTTCACTAATTTCCAAAGAGTAACTTACTTTAATGTGATGTACTCCATTCACTTTTCCAATCTGCTGTTCAATGGTCCCAACACAGGAATTGCATGTCATCCCCTCAACAGAGATGACAACAGAATTCACACCCAGACTTGAATCCATTTTGATCTCTTCTTTACATTCCTGTTAGAAACAGTAAACTTAATTTCAGTCATGGAAATAATTTCTGATTAACTCTGTTTCCCCAGTTGATCTTATGCCTAGTAATAAATGTCAGCATTCCTTCCTATTAATACTGGCATATGAAAAAGTTTTCTTCACCTTAGATGAGATAAAGAATAGTGGCTTCTATGGCTAACTGAAAACCAAACATGCAATACTCAAATATTAAAAGTAATTAGCCTTCATAAAATAAAGTGCTGGGCTGGAGGAAGGGTTCAGCGGTTAAAGTGCTTGCTAAGCAAGCGCTAAGTCAAGTGCTAAGTACCCAAGTTCGGTTCCCCAGGACCACATAACCTGGGCGCGGTGGCACACGCCTGTAATCCCAGTACTCGGGAGGCTGAGGCAGGAGGATTGCCCTGAGTCCAGAATGGGCTCCATAATGAGTTCAGGACCAGCCTGGACTACAGAGCAAGACACTGTCTCAAATAAATAAATAAAATAAAGTGCTTTCCTGGTTACTAAAGATTTTCCCATACATAATCTCATTCAATATTGGAAGAAAAGAGAAATGAAGAGCCAAAATGCCAAAATTTCTTACAACAGCCAGCAAGAACCTACACATCATTTCGCACAACTGGCACATCAAATTGACCCCTCTGACCTCCTCTTCTACCACTCACCAAACCTCTCCTGCACAATCATAATGACCTCCTGACTACTACTCATGCCAGAATGACCCATGGCCTTTGTTTTAGCTGTTCCTTTCACTTGGGACCTTCATCTTCCACATACAAGTTGAGTTAACTTATTAATTTCCTTCAAGGCTTTGATCATATCTAACCTTCTTAATGAGGCCTATGCCATCCACCTTATTTAAAATTGCAACCCAAGCCAGGCATTGTAGCAGATGCCTGTAATCCTATTACTCTGGAAAGCTAAGGCAGGAGCATCACAAGTTCAAGCCCAGCCTGGGCAACTCAGTGACTCAGAGACCCATCTCGAAAAAAAAAATAAAATAAGGATTGGGGGGTTACACCCTGGGATCAATCTCCACTACCAAAAAAAAAATGTGTATATATATATATATATATACACACATACATACATACATATACATGTATGTATCTTCCATACACATACCTGGATTCTCCTTAACTCTGTTCAATTTTTAAATTTTTTTTTTCATAGAAACCAAGGCAGGCTACCTAAGGAAAATTTGAAACACAGGGACTCTGAAAAGCACTACAAGGTTATGAAAGATCAAATAGAAAAATGTCTTAGAGTCACTTTCACATCACTGGGGTGTAACACCCAACACCCACAATTTAAAGGAGGAGAGGCTTATTTTAGCTCACAGTTTAAAGGTCTTTGTTCATGCATGATCAGCTGTCAATGGTGAAATGGCCTGGTATGGAGAAGGGCAGGACAGAAAGGAAGCAGAGAGTGTGAAGGGCAGAGCTGGGTAAGAGTATAACGTCCACAATGACATCACATCTGTGACCCATTCCCCTAACCAATCCTCGTCTCCTAATAGCACATGAAATCATCAACAGACTCACCTGCTTATCCAATTAATCCCCATAACTCTTTCACTTTTCAAATATGTAAGACTTCTGAAGGACATTTTAGATTCAAACCATAGCAAACATCTAAAACAGATCTTATCAAAACTTTTCCTGTGTTGAGGGCATAGCTTAGGAATCAAAACAGTCACCTAGGATACATAAGGCCCCAGGGTTAGACCCCATCACCACATAAACTGGATGTGGTGGTCCACACCTGTAATCTCAGCACTTGGGAGGCTAAGACAGGGGAACTCCCATTAGCTTAAGGTGAGTCTGGGCTACACAGTGAGTTCGGGACCAGACTAGAGTGAGACCCTGTCTTGAAAAAGTTTTTTTTCTAAGACTGGTCTTGGGCCTTAAAAAAAAAATACACATGTTATCACAAAAAAGGAAGTACATTCCTGTATAGCACATAGTTGTGTTCTACCAGTATAGAGCACTCAGACTTTGTACTCTATAGTGTCAATATTTTATGAATCAAATATAAAACTTCTGAGGACTGGTCTAGAATCATCAGTAAAGTTGACTAAACTAAGGGAAAATATTCAACTCAACAGACTGAAAACAAACGTCAAATACTGGATATTCAGGAGATAAAGACTAGTTTACCTTGTAAGTTAGAAACACAAGATTGAAATACAGTTTTCCCGAGGTATCGCAGGGCATTGGGTCCAGGATTCCTTATGGATACTGGAATCTGCACATGCTCAAGTTACCTCATATAAAAATTTTTTTTTCTTTTTGGCATGTGTGTAGTATTGAGGATCAAGCCCAGGACATTCACACTTAGGGGCACCTCTAGTCCCCATACCCTTTTACTGAGACAAGCTAGACTGGAACCTGTCACCCTTCTGCCTCAGCCTCTCAGACTACTAGGACTGCAGGCCTGTATGACCAGATTTAGCTAAAATGGTATATTTTATATGGTACATTTGAAATAACCTACATGCATTTTCCCATACACTTTAAATAACCTCTAGATTACTTCTAACACAATGTAAATATCATGTAAATAGTTGTTATACTTCATTGTTTAGGGAAAATTACAAGGAAAAAAGTCTGTACATGTTTAGTACAGATATAATTACCATAAACCTAACCATATTTTCTATCTATGGACATGGAATACCCAGATATGGAGAAGGGCTGACTGCAAAGTTTTATCATGGGGTATAATGCACATCAAACTACACCAAGGGAGACCAGTTAAGCAGAAAGGTACTTCTTTCAGATAAAGTCTCACTTTGTAATCCAGAAAAGCCTTGGACTCGCTAAGTAGCCCAGACTGGCCCTGAATTTACGATCCTTCTAACACAGCCTCCTGATTAAAGGCATGCACCACGATACCTAGCTGAGAAAGGCTCTTTCAAAGTAAATGAATAACTCACCTAGGAAATATGTATCGAGGAAGCCAGAATGCCTGAACACAAAAATAAATTACACTAATACAGCCAGTTCTCCAACTACATCCTAATTCAAGCATATCAAATCCACTAGGAATACATAATATTTCCTTCAGCTTTCATAATTCACCTCAGCTGCGGTTTGTTGTTTTTCTTGTTTTGCGGTACTAGGCATTGGGTCCACTGCCTTCACACTGACCTACATTCCCCATTCACTTTTATTTTTGATTGTGAGACAGTCTTGCTAAATCACTAAACTGTCTAGACTGTGCTCAAGTGTGGGATCCTGACTAGGCCTGGGATGATTGTAGGTAGCAGTGGCTCATACCCTGATACTCTCGGTGCTCGATATGAGACCAGCAGGCATGAGGCCACTCCCTCTTATCTCAGACCTAGGATGGGCCACAGCCCATCATATGCAACTTCCTAATTTTCCCCTGCTTCCAGACCCTTACCAGAAATCATGTGGTCAAGTTTCACAAAGACCTGCCATGCAAGTTAGGCTACTTTCAGACTCCAAATTCCCCCAATCAGTGTATGACCCTTGCCCTGTTATCCGGTGGACCCACCCCCCTTAAACTGCTTATAGGCCTGGCCCTCACCTCCAATAAATGAGCTGTTACACTGATTCAGCCTCCTGGATGTGATTCCATCACACTCACGCTGCCCGAGACCCTGTTCCCCCAGACTTCGGTGGTTCCTGATTGCCAGTGGCCAACAGTGGCCAACAGTGGCCAGGGACCCCGGAACCCTGATACTCAAGCTTGCAATCTTTCTACCTCAGCCTCCCAGAAAGCTGGAATTACAGGAGCTGAGTTTAGCTATGCTGTTTCTTGAAACTACTTAAATTGGACCTTACATACAAAACCTCAAAGGAATCCCATTTCACCATTACTACTTTATTATACACACACATACAATTCTAATTTATTTTGTAACATATTTACATCCATGTTCAATGTCTTAAAGAAAGGTACAAAATCATAATTATCTATTGTACTAAAGAAAAATAAGTGCATAAATAATTTCAGATAATCTGGAAAAAAAGTAGGCTCTGATAAATCACAGTGTCAAAGAGATAAATCTAGCACATAGCTACCAGTACAGAGCGCCTCTGAGAACCAGAGCATCCAACAATACTGAGACAAATAATTCCTAGTTAGTGAATTACTTTTAGCCACTCCCTAAACATAGATGGCAATCATTGAGTAACACCACTGGTAAGAGGAAGAACCCTACGATAAGTAGATCAGTCTCTGGTTTAGAAACAAACTACAGAAATTGAGTGTAAAATACAACACATACAAAATATGACTACTCAAAAACCATTTCTTACAGCTGATCAAGGAAGATCAAATGTAATTTTGAAATCCCATAAAATAGTTCTCATGATTTTGGAAGGTTTCTGGATTAATAAATAAATATATAGTAAAATTTAATTCTCCTTAGATACAGTTTATCTGCATAATTTTTACTCTTGTGATTAAGGAAATACAAATTAAGATCACAATTGAGTATGACTTGCCACCATTAGGTAGACAAGTATTTTCAAAATATTACCAGGCACGGTCACTGTTGCAGGCCTGTAATTCCAGCACTCTGGTAGGTGGAGGCAGAAAAATCACAAGTTTAAGTCTAGCCTGGGTGACCTAGCTACTTAGCAAGACCCTGTCTGAAAATTAAAAAAAAAAAAAAAACATGGTGGCGCACGCCTGTAATCTTAGCATTTGGGAGGCTGAGACAGGAGAATTATCATGAGTTCTAGGCCAGCCTGGGTTACATAGTGAGTTCAGGACCTGCCTGGACTACAGAGCGAGACCCTGCCTCAAAAATACACACACACACACACACACACACACACACACACACACACACACACGTATGCATGCACGCACACACGTACACATGCACACACAGAGTAACATAGGCTGAGGATGCAGTTCAGTGTAAAGTGTGCAGTTCAATCCCCAGTACCAAGAAAAAAATTTCAGAATCTGACAATACCAAGTGTTAGTGATAATGTAGAGCAACAAGATCTGTCTCATTCAAACAGTTACGATAAATTAGTACAATTATGAAAACTGCTTGCCATTAGCTGGGAGAGATGAAGATATGAATATAATAGAACTCAACATTTTTCACTCCTCAGCTTATTATCCTAGAGAGATTTTGCACGTGTGCTCAAGGAAACATGAACAAAAAATTTGCTGCACTGCATTCCTAAACACTAATACATCAGAAATAAACGAAAGTCCATCAGAAAGAAAATGGCAAAACAGGTTGTAGTACAATATAATAGGGTATATGACACAGCATTTACAATGAATAAACTAGGACAGTTCTCACTGGGAGAGGGGAAGATTCCACCAGCAACAAACAGGACATGTGTGAATGTCTATAGATGATTTTTGATTGTCAAATCTGAGAGTGAGGAAAAGGGGGTGCTACCAGCATCTAGTCGATAGAAGTCAAGCATATTGCTAAAAATATTCTATGATACACAAGAAAGTCCCTCACAAGATAGGGGTGGGTACATGCCTGTAATACCAGTACTAAGGAGGCTGAGACAGGATTTTCATGAGTTCAAGACTAGCCTGGGTTATGCAGTGAGTTCAGGACCAGCCTGGACTACAGAGCAAGACCTTGTCTGGAAGGAGGGAAGGAAGGGAGGGAGGGAGGGAGGGAGGGAGGGAGGAAGGAAGGAAGGAGAAAGAAAGATAGCTGGTCCCTCACTACAAAGAATTATACAGCCCTTAAACTGAACTATAAATAACAACAAATATAAATCTTATAAACACAGTGTAGGGGAAAAAGAATTACAGAAGGATACCAAACTTTGAGAACAAAATAATGCCTTATATTGGTTTTATAAGCATATATGTGTAGTAGTATTAGTCAAAATAGAAAAACGGCTGGGCCCAGGGGCACAGGCCTGTAGTTTGAGCACTGTGGGAGGCTAAGGCAAGAAAATCGCAAGTTCAAGCCTAGACTGGATCCTGCTTCAAAATCAAAAGTAAAAATGGGTTATGAAGGCCCTGTGTGCTATCCCCTGTACCACAAAATACTCACTCATAGGAATGATAAACTCCAAATCAGGAGCTAGAAGGTTAGGAAGGGGTACAACTACAGAAGCACGCAAAGAAAAATTCAACTATAAGCCAGGCCCAGTGGTACAGGCTATAATCCTAGTCTCTGGGAGGATGTGGCAGAAGGAATACAACTTCAAGCCCAGTGGGCAACTTAGTTACTTAGCAAGACCCTCTCTCAAAACTCAAAAATAAAAACGGGCAAGGGCTACAGTTCATGGAGATGACCCGGGACTCCATCACCAGTAACACACACACACACACACACACACACACACACACACACACACACACCACTCAATTTTATAGGTGTTTCAGGTGTTATTTAGCTTCCTATGCTGTACAGTAGAAACAGATTTGTTATAAGGTTCCCTATATTTTTTGAGGGCCTGAAGTATGTGTTTTAATAATTTTAAAAGAAAAAAATCCATTTTTGTTGCAAATAAAGAAAAATACAGTGAATGTACACAAACTAAAAGATAGCAAAGTTGAAATAGTTCAGTAAATAAGACCAATGATAAATCCAAACAAACACCCATATGACCCATTTCTATTATACAAGGGCTATAAATAACATGCCTGTTTTCGTTAAATGGGTGTTTTTTAGCTATGCAAGCAACAGTGAACTAGCCACCTTCAGAATATCTGTTTCCAAACCAATTGAAACAGTTGGAGTAGGCAGGTATATGTTTTAAAACACAATTACTCTTTTAACCATTTCTAAAATACTAGGAGTCAATAGTAAGACATATTAGTCATGTCAAAAAAGTACAGAACATTGAAACTAAAAAAGGACAATGTGTTTTGCTGGTCATTACTGTGACTCCTAGGCTGTATCTCTATACATAAGCTCTCCTATGATAGCAACATAGATACTTCAGATTCCTGTATAATTACATAGTTGATAAAACTTGTATATACAAGAATCTCTCACAACTCTTGCTACACAAATAGGGTAGCAACCTCTTATAAAGGAAGCTAAAAGCCAGACACGCCCATGCTCATTCAGCACTTCAGGCAGAGGTGCAGAGGCAACAACAGCTTCAAAATATAATTAATTTAATAAGGTAGTACTTTGTAAAAGTACAAAACACAACCAGGCAAAGGTGAGGGTAGTATGGAGAGAATACTTGGAAAATGCTGAAACCTTGCTAAGAACACAGGTAGAAACAGACTCCCCAGAATGTGAGAAACAATCCTTAAGTATTTTTCTACCAGAGGCTAAACAATTGCTGCCCTGTCAATAACAAAAGAAAAAAAAAAAAAATATATATATATATATATATATATATATATATATATATATATACATATATAAGTGCATTCAAAACTTAGATTGCCTTGGACAAGGCAGTTATCATTATCTAAATAAGGCAAAGGAAAATGTAATTAACTATTTGACATTATGAATGAGTCAACAAATTTTTAACCATGTTGTGAGTTAATTATGGACTTGCTCTATCTTAGATTCTAAGACTATTTGATGGCTGGAATACTTTTATACCCATCAAAACAATCAACTGGTTTAAATTCATCAGATACAATCTGTAGGCAAACCAAGGGCTGCATATAATACTACAGGTTGATTGGCTTTGTTTTGGTTTTGGTGCTGGGGATCAAACCTAGGGAGGGCTTCATGCATGCTAAGAAAGTGCTCTACCACTAAGCTATACCACCAGCTATAGTATTCTTCCTAAGGGTAAAACTCATCTTACAATTTTAGTTCTTAGATAAAATAGTAATTCCAAACCACTGATGCAAAAACATTAAATATCTGCTAAAATAAAAACTACTGTCAATATTTAACCACTTATATTTGCTACAACTAGTTAAGAACAGCTATAAAAAATGAAAAATGTTTAGAGATTGGAAATGACAACTCTCTCCAAACATTGAAAGTATATCATTAGTTTTATAAAATTCATCAATACAAGGATAATGATGCCAATTACTCTACCAGACACTAAGATCTAATTATTAAATTATTATATACTAAGAAAACAAGCAACTCAACTGAAAAATGGGCCAATGACCTTAACAGATACCTCACCAAAGAGCACATGCAGACGGCAAAAAAAAAAAGTGTGTGTAAAGATATCCCACATCTTATGTCACTGGACGAATACAAAATAACACAACAATGATGTGGACTACATCATGGCCAAAACCCAAACCAAAGATACTGAACGCAGGAGAGAATGTGGAGCAACAGGAGACAGTGAGAACACAAAATAGGACAGCCAGTAGGGCTGATGGAAAAGCATAGTGGTTAGAGCACCTAGCAAGCTCAATGCCCTTCAAGGCCCTGAGTTTGATTCTCCAGCACCACATAAGCCAGGCATGGTGGCACACACCTGTAATCCCAGCACTCAGGAGGTGGCAACAGAAAGACTGCCATGTGTTCAAGACCAGCCTGGGCTATTGAGTGAGTTCAGGACCAGCCTGCACTATAGAACAAGGCCCTGTCTCAAAAATAAATAAGTAAATAAAGAGATACGCACATACACATGTGCAGTCACACGCACGTGTGCACACACACACACACACACACACACACACACAATGGGGCATTACTCAGATGTAAAGAACAAAATTATATAGTTGGCCTGAAAATGGATGAACTAGAGGTAAGGTGGGAAAAAAATGAAAATGGAAGAATTGGACACCATCATGTTAAATGAAATAAGGCAGACCCAGAAAGACATATATTCTATGTTTTCCCTAATAGGTAGAATATAAAAAAGTTGACATGAAAGTAGAAACAAGATTACTAAACAAGAGGAATGAAGTAAGAGAAAAAGGAGAATGGGAGAATGGGAAGTAGGCGTAAAGGGAGGTAACGGGGGTCCGGATGTGATGAAAACACATTACACTCATGTATGAAAACACTACATAGAAACCCAGTATTTTGTAAAGTTAACAGACATTAATAAAAATGTATTTTAAAAATATTTTGTATATACCAATATCAGTATCATGCACTTTCTTCTCAGCAGCGTATGGCATACTTCTAAAATAGGCTATATTATAGGCCATAAGACATATTTAAACAAATACAAAGGAATCAAATTAATTACTTGCTTACTCTCAGATCATAGTAGAATAAAAAATCAACAGCAAAAGAAACAACAGAAAATATACATACTTGGAGACTAAATAACTAACTACCAAACAAACAGTGGGTCACAGAAGAAATCAAGGAAGGACCTCTACAAAAAAAAAACTATATTATACTGAATAAAGAAATTGGAGGAGACATCAGGAAATGGAAAGACATTTCCTGTTCTTGGATAGGCAGAATATAGTCAAAATGACTATACTGCCAAAATTGATATACAGATGCAAGGCAAACCCTATCAAAATACCAAAAACTTTTTTCACAGACTTGAAAAATCAGTCCTTAAGTTCATGTGGAAACAGAGAGATTTAAAATAGCTAAAGCAATCCTGGGTAACAAGACAAAGGCAGGAGACATTATGATTCCAAATATCAAGTTATATTACAAAGCAATAATTAGAAAAACAATATGGTACTCGCATAAAAAGAAGCAGGTATCCAGAGGAACAGATTTGAGTATGCAGTGACAAACTCAGCATTATTACTGTGGTATATATGCTGTATCTTTCCATCATTATGATGTTTCAGTGTAAACTTCCTGACCTACTCTCTGGACCATTCATTCACCTTCCTCTTTCTGTTGTTTCCTTTTCTCTGGGGTCTTTGATGCTACTGGCTTCCCTTTCTCTACCATTTCCTTATTTTCTGCAATGCTGGTCTAATGGATGTGAATTTGTGTTCTTTGTCATGAAAAACTTTCACTTCTCCTTCTACTTTGAGAGATAATTTTGCTGGATACAGCAGTTCGGCTGGCATTCATGTTATCACTCCATGATATCTTGGCCTTTAGAGTTTGTGTTGAGAAGTCTGCAGTTATCTTGATGGACTTGTGTTTGTAAGTCACCCTGTTTTCCTATTATAGCTTTTAATACTCTCTTTGTGTTGGGTCTCTAGGATTTTAATTATGATGTGTCTTGGTGATATTCTCTTCTGGTCAAAGTTGTTTGGAATTCTTATGTCTACCTCAATGTTCATTTCTTTCCTTAGATTTGGGAAATTTTATTCTATAATTTCATCGAACATATCTTCAGGCCTTATGTTCTGACTGCAGTTTTCTCTTGCACCCCCATAATTCTGAGGTTATTCCTCTTTGAGTCATGCATTAGTGGTTGTAACAACTCTCTTTCTTTTTTCTTTTACCATCTTCACTGATCGTTATGTTTCAGCTTATCCATTTTATCTTTGAGTTCCAATAATTGATCCTTGAAGTGTTCATGCAGGTTATTTACTTTTTCCTGTGAGGTTTTCATATCTTGAAGTTCAGCTTTCATTTTTCTATATCTCTGCTCTACTGTTCCCTAACTTCTTGAGTTGTCTTCATTATTTGTGTTTCTTTTTATAATCCTCTAACTTCATTATTAATAGCCATTGTTTTTCTGATGAAGTCTGCTTTGAACTTCTTGTTCATCTCTTTAGTGTCCTATGTGAGTTTCGTGGCCCATAAATTAAACTCTTCTGTAGGTTCTGCTACTTCAAGATCCCTGGTATTGGTTTCCAGGGTGTCAGGCCTTTTTGTAGGTGATTTATTACCTCATTTACTCATGGTTCTGTTGCAATGAATGAGTTGAAGCTCAGATATTGTTGATAGACTTTGTCTCTGTTCCTGACATCTTTTATTAGACTATTTTTGCTTTAAGTGTTTCCTTGAATTCATTCAGGTTTTAGAATTTATGACTGTTTTCAATTTATTTAGCTATTATTTTTGAAAATATTCTCAAGGTCCAGCTTTCTGTTGAGACCTTAATCTCCTCCACTCTCTGGTGAAGGAGAACAGCATACAGAACTATATATAGCCCACAGACATAATATTTCATAGTGAATATTGGATATAGAGATTGTTAAGGATGTTAACATCCACACTTTGAATAGAGGTATACATTTATAGTACTATCTAATATTAAGAACTGGGGTTGGAGGAATAGTTCAGCAGTTAAAGTGCTCGCTTGCCTAGCAAGTGCTGAATACCCAAACTCGATTCCCCAGCACCACAATAGCTGGGCATGGCTGCACTCGCCTGTAATCTTAGTACTCAGGAGGCTGATGCAGGAGGATTGCTGGGAGTTCGAGACCAACCTGGGCTACATAGTGATCTCAGAAGTAGTCTGAACTACAAAGTGAGACCCTGTCTCAAGAAAAAAAAAATCACAATAATATTAAAACCTTATTAGTCAAGCCTAGTAGCTCATTTAACATTATAACTATTCTACCCACAATATTAATGGCTGCAATATACATTCACTAGATATCTAACTAAATTTAGCATTAATTTATTGAAGTATACTGTTAATATCATTAATATAACACAGACATTTAAAAAGTACAGCTCTATGTTGCTTGTCTAGGCTAACCAAACCATTAGAGGTTGTCCACTACCAGTAGGTCCACCTATTATATATCCTTTTTAGCAATGTGACATGTATTTGTATCAATATCAATACTTATTTCCTATTAGCTATATACTTATGCTAATCTAATATCAATTATATACACCCAATCCCTGCTTAATCTTCTAATTATGATCTAAACTACTAATGATGATTTCTATACAGACTTATTGTTTGGTAAAGTATTAAAGGAATTTGTTCATGGCACAATATTATTGATAGTAATATACACACAAAACTATGTTACCAACTTATTACTAGCTAAATGGTACACAGATAATGCATCTCTACTATCTACTAGTCTGTCTATACAGTTGTAAGTCATTGATATTTAAACAGTTCTAGTTATAAAGAAATTGAAGTAGAGGGAGAAGAGACTAAGATTAGGAGTTGACTTTAGGTATGAAATAAGAAGTAGAGAATTTTTTATATGATAGAGAAAAGCTTGGCAATATTCCTACCCCAGTCAGATAATAACAGACAAAAGCACTTTAAGTAATATTCTGATAAGTTACGGAGAGTTGTGGATGAAGTAAATAGAGTATATCTCCCAGATGTGCATAAAGATTTATGAAAAAGAGCTAAGAAGGTTAATCAAGAGAGGGGGAGATTTGGAAACTAACAAAGAGACAGAAGGTGGTGGAAGGGCAGGGGAGAGAAAGGAACAAAAAAAAGAACAAAGAAAAAGAAGAAAACCAAGTAAAAAGGTGGAATTAAATAAAAAAAAATATAATAAGCTGCATGAAAAAAAGTTAAAGTTCAAAAAAAAAGATGAAAAAGAAACCAAACAGCAAAACAAAGCAGGGGAGGGGTGGGGTAAAAAAATAAAGGAAAAACAAAGCAAAAGTCAAAATACAAACTGGTCAACTAACAAAGCAATGTTACTCCCCCTGTATTTTTTGTATGGAACAGATTCTGGTTGCTGGATCTCTCAGTCTTGATACTGTTCTATCCATCCACTGTTCCTGGAGATTTCCAAAACTGCCATGTGTTGTTCCCAATCGGTCCCAGTGGCCTGTAGAGGGTACACCAACTCTCCTCCCTGAGCTTGCCAGGTGACACTGGTTAATGATACAATTCCCCATACATCGTATTGCTCCACCTCTGCAAGTCTCTGGGTCTTCCTCCTTCTGCAAGCTATCAATCCGTATCCATAGTGCCTTGGGCAAATCAAATTCTCTGGTGTGGAAATCTGGGTGGAAAAGTAGATTCTTTACCAGTTTCTCACGACTCAGTCCTTGGCGGCTTGGTCCAGTTTATATTTACAGTGATGTCTGCCTCCTGCCACTTCAGGATGCATGGGTGGGACTGAGAGGATGAAGGGTTCACTCTCCTTATAGCAAGGCTTAACCTGCTGCTGCCTGGCTTGCTTGATCCCACAGCTCTCTCACGTCTTCCACATCAGAAAGGGCAGCCGACTTCACCTCAGCACCAAGATATTTGGGAACATAGGAGCCACAGCACTAACCCCACCCCACGTTGATCTCTTTTTCCCCTGTACTACCAGAAGCACACAGAAGCGTAACTCTGGCCCAGCACACAAACTTCCTTGGGGCTCAGAGACCCCAGTCAGGGCCTGTTCTGCCTGTGATCCTCCAACTTTATTTTCACCTGTAATCCTTAGATTTCGTTATAGTCCTGAGATGTACTTTCCTCTGGCTTTCTGCCTCCCAATTTGATTTCTTTGGCTGATAATTGTCATATTTCTTCACTATGCAAAATCAAAACACACAGCCTAAGTTAAAGAAATGCCCCCCCCCCACTTGAGAGCCTTGGAAATAGGCATTATGATCCTGACACATTATGAAAACCCAAACATATATGTCATGGGTAGAGGAATAGGAAGGAAGGAATACTTCTTTCCCCTGCACCTTTAAGACTGAGATAATTTTAAGTGATTCTATACTAAGCTAATCAGATGCTTCTGTGCAGGATTCTGAATCCTGAGGAAGTGACACAAGCACATAAGGACAGATCAAAAGACTTTGTGACACAGCACCATAGTCAAGATGCCAGCACTGGCAATGACAAAAGTTCTGTGCATGCCTGTACCAATGAAAAAATCCTCATTAGCCAGACATGGTGTTGCATGCCTGTAATCCTAGCACTTTTAGAGGCTGAGACATAAGGATCACAAGTTTGAGCCCAGCCTGGGCAACTTGGTAACTTGGCAAGATTTTGCCTCCAAATCAAAAATCAAGGGGCTGGAGGAATGCACAGTGGTTAGAGCACTAGCCTACCAAACACAAGGCCTTGATTTCCATTTCCCAGTTCCACATAAACTGGGAGTGGTGTCACACACCTGGAATACCAGCACTTGGGAGGCTGAGACAGGAGGACTGTTGTGAGTTTAAGGTCAGCCTAGGCTACACAGTGAATTCAGGACCATCCTGGACTGCAGAGCAAGACCCTGTCTCAAAAAAAAAAAAAAAGTCAAAAATAGGCTAAGGATTTATCTCAGTGTCAAGGCCTTGAACTCAATCCCCAGTATCAGGGGAAAAAAAAAAGATCTCATCAAACTGTTCTTATGATGACTCAGGCCAGCTGCTAAAACATTAATTAGGTTTCTACCCATGTTTCAAGCCAGTATACCTTCCTTGTTGTCTCTATAAACAGTCTAATAGTCTACCAATAAATTCCTTTTCTGTCTAGGTGAGTCAGCGATGCTTTGTATTGTTTGCAAGCAAGAGCTCAACTTAATACATGTATAAAAATACTGTATGGCTATTAAAAACATTGACAGACTCCATTTCAGACAAGAAAAAATTTGTTCAGGATATATTAAGTGAGAAGAACCATATTTCACTCTGCAAAAAGTTCTCTTAATCGACTCGCACTGAGTTAAATGATAGTCTCCTCTCTATCACTAAAATATTCAGGTTTCCACAGCATGCATACTATTTCTGGCTGGTACTTTAATGTACACTCCTTTTTCTCACCAGTAAAATTGCTGTAATACAGAAATTCCATTGTGTTTGTCCTATAGCAGTCTGTGCCCGTGAAACTTCTAGTAATTGTATGATTTAATGAATCTAATGTAAACTGCTGAAATAATACAAAAGGGTTGTTTATTCTACACGAAGGTGAGTGTGTAGAACAATTCACTAGGGGTCAGCAGTAATAAAGACACTAATAAAACAGCAATATACAAAACAACTTCAAGAGTGAGGATCATCAGAAAAATCTAAACAAATTGTGATCTCTTATATTTGTTCTTTATATTAATAAAACCAAAGTAGAAATTGGAAATCTGAGAGGAAACAATATGCATATGGTTAATCAAGAAATAAAAGAAAGAATTCTAAAGAACCCATATGCAAAGAAAAAGCCTTGGGGCTTACATGGAAATATTGGAAGAATACATGGACATGTTTTAGGTTTTTACAAAATGATTAAGCTTGCCAAGGGTTGTGGTGCTTATCTACAATCCTGGGCACTCAGGGTGCAGAGGTAGGAGAAATAAAAAGTCTAGGCCAGCCTAGGCTACAAAATGAGATTCAGTATCCCAAACAGAAAAGTCCATTATTGTATTTGGATCTGGAATGTCCCCCAGAAGCCTCAAGTATTTGGATATTATGGATCGTCCATGGAGCCATACGATGTTAGGAGATTGGGGTCTGGTCTGGAGGGGTGGTGAACTGCAGGTGTGTGGACTGGATTACAGGCATGTGGATTGGATTACAGGTGTGTGGTGAAGATTTAAACCTAGAAAGGGCAGAACACTTAGGCTGGACCCAGAAGGGATATATCACTACAGTGGAATCTGGAAGGATATATGCTCCCTCTGGCCTTCCATTTCCAGTGGGGACTATAACTTGGCTTCCTATTTGCAATGCTGTGAGGAGCTGCCCCCACCTCTGCCTTCACCATGTCCTTCTACCTTTGCCACCCACCCATGAAGAAATTACGATCTTCTGAAACTGTGAGCTAAAATAAACATTCCCTCCCCTTATATTGTGGTATCGGGTATTCAGTGATGATGACAAAAAAGTAACTAACACAGCTATATATACATAATTTTCATCATTCCCTTCTTCAACTGACCAACTAATGAATGATTAAGAGATTTTCTAGGGCTGGAGGAATAGCTCAGTATTTAAAGCACTTGCCAAGCAAGCATTAACTCAAGCACTAAGTACCCAAGTTCGATTCGCCAGCACCGGGAGTGGTGGTGCACACCTGGAATCCCAGCACTCAAGAGGCTGAGGCAGGAGGATTGCTGTGAGTCCAAAGCCAGCCTGGGTTCCATAGTGAGTTCAGGACCATACTGGGCTACAGAGCAAGACCCTGCCTCAAAAAAAAAAAAAAAAAATCCTGCAATGTTTTTGTTTCCTTTGTTTTTCAAAGTCTTGGGTTTCTGATTCAGAAATGTCCTTCAGTATGACTAACAACTTATTACCTCTGAAAGTTTGGGCAAAAAAAAAAATATCTGACTCTGTTTTGTTCTTCTCATATTTGTCATTAAAGCTATGAACTGAAATAGCCTACTATAAATGAATATAGACAATATTTTATGCTACTATCTTTAAGTTGTGGCTATTCACAATACTCAGTGGAGTGGTAGAGGTAGTACATGACTTTATCCCTGCACTCCAAGAGGCTGAGACAAAAGGATCTCGAGTTCAAGCCCACAGTGGACAACTTGCCAGCTTTAAAAGAGCTGGATAATCCCAGCATTCAGGAGGCTGAGACAGTAGGATTGCCCTGAGTCCCAGGCCAGTCTGGGCTCCATAGTGAGTTCAGGACTAGCTGGGACTATAGACTGAGAACTAGCTCAAAAAGAAAAAAAAAAAAAAGAGCTGAACTGTAGCTCAGTGAAGTCTTAGATTTAATCCTCAGTACATTTTTAAAGCAGAATGTTCGATGAAAATAGAGGCTTTTTTTTCAGTTTTATGACATTTGCTTCATCTCTAAAGATCTTTAGTATTTCCTGAGAAAGACAAATATTTCTTTTAGTGTTTTAAAACTGCGACAAAATACACATAATATAAAACAACAGTAACTCTTCCAAGTGTACAATTTAGAAGCTTTAAGTACATTCACACTGATGTGCAATTAACACCACTATCCACATTTAGAATTATTTCATCCAAAAGTAAAACTTATTTATTAGAGAATAAGTCATTATTAGTCTTCCTTCTGGTTCCTAGTAACCACTATTCTACTTTTATTTTGGGACAGGCTCTTTTATTTTATTTATTTATTTTTGTAACTCAGGTACATCCTGAGGGGTTTGTGTTTTTAATTTTTCTGCTAAGCTGCTGAGTCAGGAATCAAACTTTTGATCCTCCAGCCTCTGACTCCCTCAGTTCTGGAATCACAGATGTGCTCCACCATGTCCAGTTTACATGGCTGACTTCATTTGTCAGCATACCGTCTTCAGGATTCATCAATGTGGTTATATGTGTCAGAATTTCATTCCTTTCTAAGGCTAAATAATGTTCTATTATGTATACAGATCATATTTTATTTATATCCACTTGCTTGCTGACGGAGATCTGGGTTGCTCCAAATTTACAGTTATTATGAATAATGATGCAATAAACACCAGGTATACAAATATCTGTTCAAGCCCTGCTTTGAATTCTTTTGGGCGTATACACGGAACTAGAATTGTTGGATCATGTGGTATCTGTATATTTACACCTTTTAGGAATCAACATACTGTTCTCTGCCAAGACTAGAGAATTTTACATTTCACAAATGTTGTGGTTAGGATCTAGAATGTCCCCCAAAAGTCTCATGGATTTTGATGTTATGGATTGTCTATGGAACCATGTGATGTTGGTGGATTGGGGCCTGATCTGGAGGGGTGGATTACAGTTAAGACTAAAGGCATGCGAGTTAGGTTTAACGGTGTGTAGTGGCCACACCTGGATGCAGGAGGGACTGGTTACTGGGCGGAGACCTGAAAGGATAAATAAGCTGCACCTGCCTTCCTGGAGGACTGCGACTAGTGTCAACTGGTCTCAGCTTGTCTTCCTGTTTGTCCCGGGAAGCTGCCGCTACCTCTCTCTCTGCCATGTACTTCGATTGTTGCTGGCCACCCCTGAATGGACTGTGACCTTCGAGACTGTGAGCTAAAATATTTACCACCAACATCTCAGATAGGAAGCTTATAACTAGAATATACAGGGAGCTAAAGAAAAGTAAGCCTACCAAAATAAAGGATCCTATTGAAAAGTGGGCAAATGAAATGAAGAGACAGTTCACTCACGAAGAAATGCAAAAGGCCAACAGATACATGAAAAGATGTTCAACACTGCTAGTCATAAGAGAAATGCAAATCAAAACAATGTTAAGATATGATCTCACCCCAGGGAGAATGGCCTACATCAACAAGTCAAATAATAAACAGTGCTGGCATGGCTGCGGCTGAGGGGAGAAAGGAACCCTCCTGGCACTGCTGGTGGGAATGTAAATTTGTACAACCACTTTGAAAAACAGTATGGAGATCTCTCAAAAGACTAGAAATAAATATCCCTTTCGATCCAGTGACACCCCTCCTGGGAATATATCCAAAAGAGACCAAAACAACACATAACAGAGATATATGTATACCCATGTTTATAGCAGCACAACTAACAATAGCTAAAATATGGAAGTCACCAAAATACCCATCAACAGACCAATGGATACACAAACTGTGGTATTTATACACAATGGAATACTATGCATGTATAAAGTCCAACAGCATGGAGGCTTTTACAGGCAAATGGAAGAAAGTTGAGAACATCATGCTTAGTGGAGTAAATCAGAAGCAGAAGGTGAAACATCAAATGGTCTCTCTGATATGAGAGACCCAGATCACAACACCTATGGAACTTAAGATGAAAGACAAAGTGAAAGAGGGGAGTAGGGTGGGGGAAGTGGGAGGGAGGGGTCTGTAGGGGGAGAGACAAAAGGAGACTGGGAAAGCCCTTGTCAACTTGACAAGATAGGTACTTGCACAAAATGCTCAACTCCATTGTAAACCTTGAATTTTGCTCATATACATAGCAATAAAATGTGGGAAAATAAAATAAACCTTTCCTTTCCTAAGTCTGTGGGTGTCAGGTATTGAGTCACAGCAACGAAAACTAACTAATACAACAAATAAGAACCCAGTTTCTCTACATCCTCGTCAATACTTGACATTTTCTCATTTATTTATTAATAGTCAACCAAACAGGAGTGAAGTAGTAGTATACATGTTTTTAGAGACAAAAATTTAACGCAGATTTCAAAATCAGAACTAAAAGATCAGGTAAATATAAAGATAGAACTTTTATTAACAGTCATTTTCCTTATTATTTTGTTATATGTGCAATATATTCTTATAGTTTTTCTTGGAAAGTTTCTATTCTTTCTTTTTCTCTCTCTCTCTCTCCTCTCTCTTTCTCTCTCTCTCTTTTGGTGTGGTACAGGGAATGGAACCTGGGGCCTCTGCATTACATCACATATTATATTATAATTATTCTTTTTACTAGTATGTATTTCTTTATTCATCAACTGATGGACATATGGGCTGCTTCCAAGACTTAGCTGTGCTTCTATAAACATGAGTACACATGCATCACTTTTGTATAATGACTTTAGCTCTTTTGGGAAGATACCCAAAAGAGATATACCTATCTATTTTCAGTTTTTGAGGAATCTCCATACCCCTTTCCAAAATGGTTATACCAGCTCACAGTCCCACCGCAATGCAGCAGGGTTCCCTTTTCTCCCCAACCTCACTTGCATTTGCTGTTTCATGATTTCTTGATACCAGTCACTCTTACTGGAGCTCAAGAGATCCTCACGCTTGCCCAGTACCATTTGTTAAAACAGGATCTCTTTTCTCCAACGTATGTTTTTGGCCACTTTGTCAAAGATCAAGTGGCTGGCAGTGCTCAGGGTTATCTCAGCAACCCCAATTCTGTTCCATTGGTTTCCCAGTCTGTTTTTGTGCCAATACCATGTGGGGGTTTTTTGTTGTTTTGTTTTGCATCTATTTACCAACAAAGGCCTCAAACCTGTCTGTTTTTATAGATGAGTAGTATTCTAATGTGTATAAATAACACAATTTATGTATCCATTGGTCTATTGATGTGTAGGTATTTTGGTAACTTACATATTTTACCTTTTGTTACTTGTGCTACTATGGGTATACATGTATCTCTGTTACATGATGTCTTTAATTCTTTTGAAAAAATTCCCAGGAGGCATCACTGAATAAAAGGGAATACTTATTTACACTTCTTCTTTTTCTTTTTTTTTTTTCTTTTTTTCATTTTGTTCTCTTTTTTCTAATTTCCATCGACCTGTTTGTGGCAAACTTTTTTTGTGTTCCTCTTTGATTTCATTTTTCTCCTCTCTTTTTTATTTTCCCTTTCTTCTCCTTTCTTTCCAACTAAATATATTAGTTAGTTGCTAGTCAGTTACTTGCTAATTCTCTCCCTCTGTTTATTAACTTTCTGAACCATATAATCTAAAGTATTCTACAGATTTGGAAGCTATACTCTCCCCCACTTCACTCTCTTCTGAATCTTACTTATAATGCTCTTCCCTGTTAATTTCATTCTGGGGTAGGTAGAAACACTGACAGTATGCCCACTAGCTTGTAAGTACTCTCCTACTTTTTGGTTGATACCTAAAACTAACATCTAATTATAGTTTACTCTCAACCTACTCCAGTACTCCCTATAAGTGGAACTGCTAACTATCAATAATTAAAAATCATATAGACACCACACCCAGATCCTGCCTGCTCCTTGGAGTCTGCACAGCTGGGCCTTACCTCCACCATTGCTGCTGTGTGCCAGAGGCATCCAGGAAGTCACACCGAGACCCCAAGCCCATACCTCTGAGCTCACACAACTGTGCCAACTCTTATCTATACCCATCAAACCTGCACAACAGGGGCACACAGGGAACTATCCCCAGACCCTACAACTCAGAGTCAATGCAACAGGGTCCACACAGAACCCATCACTGCTTCATGCCAGTGGCGTACACGTAGCTGTGCCCAGACCTCTGCCTGCACCTCAGAGCCCACGCAGGTGGGCCTAATCACCACCTGTCATTGGAGGCACCCAGAAGCATCCAATCCCTGTGCGACCTGCCAGAAGGCGAGAGGGTGCCCAGCCTGACAGCTTTAACAGCAGAAAAACTCTCAAAAACAGACCTAGTATCAACTATCACGCAGAACAAACTAGTTGTCCTGTAACACCTTAGTGATACAGACAACATAATATACAGCCATAGAATAACACTATCAAATATTACAGATTTCTCAGAGTAACCAGTACAAGCCAAAGGCACACTCAAAAGCAAGATAAGAAAAAATGGGGGTAAGATCCCACAGAAACCACCCCAGCCCACCAAGGGACACTCAGACAGAACCAGAGGAAGATCCAAAATTCCTCATCTTCAAAACAAAAATACTTAACTTACTGGAAGAATCCAAGACTCAGACAACAAACTACTCAAAATGTTTAAAGAATACAAGACAGACTCATGCAACAAATTACACAAAATAGTTGAAGAATTCAAAAAATATTTAACCACAGAACTTAAGGAAGAAACAAATGCAAAACTAGCACAACTACAGAAATCAATATAGGAAATGAATGACAAGTTCACTAAAGAATTCCAAAAATATGAAAGAAGAATATCAAGGGATGAAAACCTCCATGGAGTCTAGTGAACAGAACAACACAAAATGAAAAGAGAATTTCTGACTTAGAGCACAAGAATGTAATAATAATCCAGACTGTTAACAACCATGAAATAATTCAACGTCAACAAAGAAATGGAATGCTACAGATTATAGAAGACTCAAACTTAATCTCAGAACAGCAGAAATACTAGAAAAATGGAAATCCATACTAAGGACTATGAAACCTGTCCCCTGAACTCGTAAGAGAAAATTTCTCATACATAAAAAACAAAGTAAACATGCAAGTGACAGAGGCATAGCATACACCCACTAGATATGACCAAAAGAGAAGCTCCTCTGGACCTATTATAATAAAACTCACTGAAATACAAAGCAAAGAGAAAATTTTAAAGCTGTAAGAGACATATCAAGGCAAATCTATCAGGGTAACAGCAGACTTCTCAAATCCTAAGAGCCAGAAGAGCCTGGAGTGAAGTCTTCAAAGCCTTAAAATATAGTAACTGTAAACCAATACTCCTATACCCAACAAAAATATCATTTAAAATCAACAATGATAAAGAAACCTTCCATGACAAAGAAACTTTGAAGAAATTTATGACAACCAAACCATCACTACAAAGAATTCTCAAAGGTCTGCTGGATAGGGAAACAGGAAGCAACCACTATAAAAAAAATATATAGTGGCAGGTTTATCCTTAAGAGAGAGAACATCTAAAAAAAATAGGTAAACAAAAGAGTTGAATATTCACAGGTTTACAAAATGGCAGAAACTAAGACATACTTATCAATTAAAATGCTAATGACCTCAACTCACCAATCAAAAGACATAGATTGGCTAACTAGATTACAAAATGCAATCAAACCATATGTTCCTTGCAAGAGACACATTTCAAACATAAAAATAAATACAGACTCAAAATTAAAGACTGGAATTCAATATTCCGCTCAACTAGGGGAGAAAAAAAGCAGGGGTAGCAATACTGTTTGCTGACAAAGTGGACGTTAAGCAAAAACTGGTCAAAAAGTAACAAAGAAGGTCACTTCATTCTTGTAAAGGGAACAATCCATCAAGAGTAACTGGCAATCATAAACATTCATGCCCTGTACAATGGTACACCTAACTAAATAAAACAAAAGCTAATGGACTTCAAAAAACACATAAGCTCCAACACTGTAATATAGTAGGGGACTTTAATACCCCTCCATCCCAAGAAGACAAGTCAACTAGACACACTAGACATAGCAGATCTGAACTACATCACAGAAGAAATAAATCTGGCAAACATATAAAGAATATTTAATCCAACAAAAACAAAATATACATTTTTCTCAGCTGCTCATGGAACAATCTCCAAAACAGACCAATTTCTGAGCCACCAAACAAGCTTAAACAGATACAAGAAAACTGACATAATCCCATGTACCTTGTCAGATCATAGTGGAATAAAATTAGAAATCAGAGGCTGTAGGAATGGCTCAGCAGTTTGCAAGCACTAAGTGTTTGCAAGCATTAAGACAAGGGCTAAGTACCCCCGTTTCATTCCCCAGCACCAAATAAGCAGGGCATGGTGGCACATGCCTGTAATCCCAGCACTGAGGCTGGTGGATTTCTGTGAGTCTAAGGCATTAGTTCAGGACCAACCTGGGCTACAAAGTAAGGCCCTATCTCAAAAAATAAATAAAAAATAAAAATAGAAATCAACACAAACAAAAGGCACAACTCAAACCTTTGGAGACTGAACAGCAGTACTCTTCTAAATAAACATTTGGTTACAGAAGAAATCAAGGAAGAAATAAAAAAGGTCACAGAGAAAAACGACAATGGCAACACATAACAATACAACTTATGTGGCACAATGAAGGCATTGCTAAGAAAAAAATTTCTATAAATGCACATATAAAAAGAACTGAGTAAGCTGAAATACATTATCTAGCCTCACAACTCAGGGCACCAGAATAACAAGAAAAAGCCCACACTAAACCTAACACAAGGAATGAAATTATAATGATCAGAGCAGAAATCAATGAAATAGAAACTATATATACATATATATATATATATATATATATACAAAAAAACCAAAAAGTTGGGTGATATTTTTTGCAAATTAAACCCCTTGCTAAACACAAAAAAGTAAAGAAAATTTACTTTAATACAATTAGGAATGAAAAAGGTGAAATTACAACAGATAACAGGAAATCCAAAAGATAAGAAGTTACTTTGAAAATTTGTACTCCAATAAATTTACAAATCTAAAAGAAATGGATGAGTTCCTAAACATATATCAACCACCAAAACTGAATGAAAAAATTAAACATATGAATAAACCAATATCCACCTATGAAATTGAGGAATAAAAACTCTTGCAACCAGGAAGAGCTCAGGACCTGATGGACTCCCAGGAGATTTGTATAAAAAAAAATTTAGGGAAGATTTAGTAGCAATGCTCACCAAACTTTTTCAAGAAACTGAAAAGGAAGGAAAACTGCTCAACTCATTTCTTCAATCAAGCATAACTCTAATTCCAAAACCAAAGACCCCCAACAAAAAAAAAACTACAGGCCAATATCCCTAATGAATATAGATGCAAAAGTACTCAATAAAATCCTTGCCAACAGAATGCAGCAAATCATAAATAAGATTATATACATCATGACCAAGTGGGCTTCATTCCAACATGCAGGGCTGGTTCAATACATGCAAATCAATGAAAGTAATACAGCACATTAACATATGCAAAGATAAAAATCATATGATTACCTCAATAGATTCAGAAAAAGCATTTGACAAAATGCAACACGCATTTATGGTAAAGACTCTGAAGAAAACAGGAATAGAGGGATCCTACCTCAACACGACCCAAGCTATTTACAACAACCCCTCAGCCAATATAATCCTAAATGGAGAAAGACTGAAAGCATTCACACTAAATTAAGGAACAAGACAAGGATGCCCACTCTTACCCCTACTATTCAACATAGTGCTGGAAATTTTGGCAAGAGCCATCAGGCAAGAGCAAGTAATAAAAGGAATACAAATTGGAAAGGAAGAAGTAAATCTATCCCTATTTGCAGATGACTCAATACTCTACATAGAAAACACAAAAATTCCACCCCAAGACTTCTAATAAATAAATTCAGCAAAGTAGCAGGTTACAAAATCAAGATCCACAAATCAACAGCATTCCTGTACACCAATAATGAATCTAAAGAGGAAAAAAAAAATCAAGAAAACCACCTCCTTCACAATAACAACAAAAAATAAAATACTTAGGAATAAACAACACCAAAGAGGTGAAAGACCTATACAAAGAAAACTACAAACCCCTAAGGAAAGAGTCTGAAGAGGACTTTAGAAAATGAAAAGTCATCCCATGTTCCTGGGTAGGAAGAACTAATATTGTAAAAACACCCATACTCCTGAAGCTCCTTTACAGATTCAATGCAAAACCAATGAATACCGACTACATTCTTCACAAAACTAGAAAAAAAAAATCTCAAATTTATATAGAACAAAAAAAGACCCAGAATCTCTAAAGCAATTCTGAGTAACAAGGGCAAAGCTGGAGTAATCACAATTCCAGACTTCAAAAAATACTACAAAGCAACAGTGATTAATCTACATGGTACTGGTATAAGAACAGACAATAGGACCAGAGGAACAGAATTGAGAATACAGAAGCAAATCCAAATACCCTTAGTTAACTGATCTTTGGCAAAGAGGCCAAAACAATCCACTGGAGAAAAGACATAATCTTCAACAAATAGTGCTGGGAAAACTGGATCGCCACATGCAGGAGAATGAAACCAGGCCCACATCTGTCTCCACACACTAAAATCAGATCAAAATGGTTCAAAAAACAGGACATCAAAATAGAAACCCTGAGCTTATTAGATGACAAAATAAGTGAAACGCTAGAAGACATAGGGACAGGACAGAATTTCCTGAACAGATCACCAACTGTACAAGAAATCTCAGTAAGCATCAACAAATGGTACTATATTACATTGAAAAGCTTTTGCACAGCAAAAGAAACAATCAGCAAGATGAAGAGATAACCCACAGAGTGGGAAAAGATCTTCACCAGTAACACTTCAGACAATGGATTAATATCTAGAAAATGCAATGAACTGAAAAACATAAAACCCCTAAAATAATTATTCCATCAAGAAGTGGGCAGCTAAAATAAAAAGAAACTTCACTTCACAGAATTGGAACAAATGGCCAACAAGCAGATGGAAAAGTGCTCTTCATCACTGGCCATCAGAGAAATGCAAATAAAACCAACACTGAGGTTTCATCTCACTCCATGAGAATGGCCTACAACAAGAATCCAAAGAACAACAATTGTTGGCGATGGTGCAGGGAAAAAAAGGAAGTCCACTTCACTGCTGTTGGGAACGCAAGCTGGGACAACCATTATGGAAAGCAGTCTGTAGTTTCACGAGAAAGCTGAGAATAGAAATTCCATTTAATCCAGCTACTGCTCTACTAGGCATGTTCCCAAAAGTAAGAGAGTCAACATACCAAAAAGACACAAGCATGTCCATGTTTATAGCAGCACAATTCATAATAGCCAAATTGGAATAACATGCAACCATAAATAAAGACAAATATGAAGCATTTGAATGAAAATGGGCCCACCTAGAGTTAATAATGCTCCGCAAAATGCAGCACGAGAAACTGACTATAGATGGGTATCCCTCTTATGAAGTGCATAAAAATAGTAACATAAAAAGGTCCCCAAATGAATGGCAGGGTAAAAAGTGGCACTGGTCTGATAGGAAAGGGGTGAACCTCTGAAAAAGGGATGGACACAGACGCTCACTAATTCCCCAAACCCCATGACTGTAATGTGTTACAGAATTTGGAATTCATATATTTACAAAAAAACGTTAAATTTTATGTCATGTGAATTTTTTACAAAAATAAAATAAATAAAAATAAGAAAATAAAATCAGGACCAAAGTTTGAAAGAAAAAAAAACGATGCTGGGAAAACTGAAAACCAGATATCCACATATAGGAGAATGAAACTAGACAAATACCTTTCACCCTATTCTAAAATCAAATAAAAACGGATCAAACAAGATATCAAAACACAAATACTAAATCTGCTGGAAGACAAGATAGGTAAAACACTGAAAGACATAAAGATAGAAAATGATTGAATGAACAAAATGCCAATTTCACAAAAATAGCAAGAAAAAAGAAATGGAGGATTGAGGAATGGCACAGGAGTTAAAGATTATGACTTGCAAGCACAAGGCCCTGAGTTCAATTCCCCAGCACCACATAAAGCTGGGTGTGGGGGCGCAAGCCTGTGATCCCAGTACTTGGGAGGTTAGAAAGGAGGACTGCCTTGAGTCCAAGGCCAGCCTAAGCTACATAGTGAGTTCAGGACCAGTCTGGGCTAGAGTGAGACCTCGTCTCAAAAAAAAAAAAAAAAAAAAAATAGGACCGCATCAAAACTGAAGTTTTTACACAGCAAAGGAAACAATCAACAGGGTAAAGCGATAGCCCACAGAATGGGAAACATTTTTGCCAGCTATGCCTCAGGACAAAGGATTAATATCTAGAATATGTATATATAAAGAACCCAAAAAATAAACCGCCCAAGGGCTGAAGGAACAGCTCAGCAGTTAGAGTACTTGACTAGGAAACTCAAGACTCTGAGTTTGACTCCCCTGCACTACATACGCCAGGCATAGTGGTGCATGCCTGTAATCCCACATTACTCAGGGAGCTGAGGCAGGATTGCTGTGTGTTTGAGGCTAGCCTGGGCTAGATAGTGAGTTCAGGATCAGCCTCCACTACAGAGCAAGACCCTCTCTCAAAAAAAAAAATCATTAAACAATAAACTCCCCTACAGTTAATGATCCTATTAAGAATTGGGCAACTTGCGGAAGATTAATATGTTAAACAATGTAAGGTTTCTCTGACTTGGAAAACCCAGAACACACATTCTTTGGAACCACATGAAGTGATAGCTGGAGTTGGGGGAAGGGATAGAGAGGGTAGAAAGTGGGAAGGGATTGTAAAGTCGATATGATACATATGTGTACGAAACACCCAAATTAATTGTAAATACTATGTATTACATTTGTATATTAATAAAAATAGTGGGGAAAAAAAGAATTGGGCAACTGAAAGGAAAAGAAACTTCTCAGAAGAGGAAGTACAAAAGATCAACAAGCACATGAAAAAGTGTTGAACAACTTTGGTCATTGGAGAGATGTAAATCAAAACAACATGGAGATTCCACCTTACCCCATTGAGAGTGGTTTACACAAAGAATTCAAAAAACAATTGGTAGCGAGCCTGTGGGGAAAACGAATGCTTCTACTCTCCCACTATAAAAACAGTTTGGAGATTCCTTCAAACACTGAGAATAGAAATCCCATTTGACCCAGATATAGCTCTCCTGGGCATTTCCCCAAAAGAACTAAAGTCAAATATCATGTATAAGAATGTATAAGAAACCCAACACAAAGAGAAAATACTAAAAGCGGTAAGAGAAAAACAGAAGGTGACCTACAAAGATAAACCCATCAGGATAACGGCAGATTTTTTAATCCAAACTTTAAAAGCAAGGAAATCGTGGAGCAATGTCATCCAAGCACTAAAAAAGCATAAATGCCAACCAAGACTGCTATACCAGCAAAATTATCTTTTAATTTAAAGGGAGAACTTAAAACTTGCCATGACAGAGACAGCTTAAAGGAATTTGCAGCCACTGAGCCAGTAATGCAGAAAATACTTAAAGGAAACTTGGACAGTGAAAGGGAGACCAGCGACACCAATGACCCCAGAGAAAAAGTAACAACAGCTAGAGGAGAATGAGCTGAGAAAAAAGTAGGTTAGTAATCAGTGAAATACAAGTAAATAAGATATGAAAGTTAGGAAATTCTGAAATAACTAGATTTGCCTTCATGTCTGTCACTTTAAGTATATTTATATGGTATAGATTTAAGTTCATTTAATGTAGCAATGTGATATAGTTTTAACTTTGTTTTGTTGTAGCAATTCACTTATTAGGTCACTAATGAAAGTTTATCCTAAGGAAACTGATTGATGTAAAGATAACCTTGTGAATGTACAAATATGCGCCTTCTAGTATTCAGCTAAGGCAATTAAATTTTATTTATTTATTTTCTCTTCTTTCCCAAATTAACTAGTCTTTTGAACTACATGCTTATAATTATTTCCTAGTGTGAACTGGTGGGTAAGGCCAGGTTTAACAAAAACAACAAAGATGTAGGAAAATATGGAAAAAGAAACTTTTGGTGAATATCCCAATGAAGGGATTGGTTGGATTCAGAGAGGAGATATCAAGATTTGACTACTGCGAACCCATTAGAGGAATAGGAAGCTGGGGTAGAGTGGTGACTTGAGTGAAATGACTTAGGTGCGGTAGATTAATATGTCAAACACTGTATGGTTTCTTGGACTTGGAAAACCCAGAACACAGACATTCTTTGGAACCATATGAAGTGATAGCCGGAGTTGGGTGAAGGGACAGGGAGCGGGTGGGAGGGTAGAAGATGGGAAGGGATTGTAAAGTCGATGTGATACATAGATGTACGAAACACCCAAATTCATTGTAAATACTATGTATTACATTTGTATATTAATAAAAATAGTGGGAAAAAAGAATGTTTAGAGCAACACAATTTGTAATAGCTAAATCCTTGAAACAACCTACACACCTATCAATAGAGTAGTGGATAAAGACAATGTGTTTTATATATATACATATATATATATATATATATATACATACATATATATGTATATATATGTGGAATATTATGCAGTCATAAAGACAGACAGATATTAAGCATTTGCAAGGAAAAGAGGTCAAAGCTGGGTGTGGTGGCACATGCCCATAATCCCCACACTCTGGAGGCTGAGGCAGGAGGACTGTCGAGGGTTCAAGACCAGGCTGGGCCCTGTAATGAGTTCAGGACCAGCATAGACTGGACTACAGAGTGATAATGTCTGTAAGTTTTTGTATAAAATTTAAAAAAGGAAAACAGGGTCAATAATGCTCAGTGAAATAAAACAAATAGAACAATGCTCAGTGAAATGACAAAATACAAAAACTTAAGGAATACTTGTTGTCTCTTGTAAACAGATCTTAATGCGAGAAAGAGGGGCAGAAGGGTGTGACAGACCACTAGGAGTGGGAAGAGATACCAAAAAATGGAAGACAGGAAAGAAACAATAAGCGGGAGCAAAAATGATGAAAAGAGATTTATATAGGCACAAATTCCCCAGGTTGTATGTAATTAACATGTTGTTGAAAACATAGCTCATTCATATTAAATGATGAGAGAGAATACAATAAAAGGTAAGAATACAATAAAAAAGGTGTAGTCAATGAAGTACTACTCTATCATACAGCAAGATAAATCTGAATCATTTGTAGGCAAATGGATACACTTTGAGGCCATTATGCTTAGTGAAATGAATCAGACATGGAATGTTAAATATCACATGGTTTCTCTAATATGAGAAAACCGAACCATAAAAAAAGTAAAGGAGGGCTGGAGGAAGAGCACAGAGGTTAAAGTGCTTGTCTAGCAAGCACAATGCTCTGAGTTCGATTCCCTGGCACCATAGATGCCAGTCATGACAAACACCTGTAATTCCAGCACTTGTGAGGCTGAGGCAGCCAAGGATTGCCGGCAGCTGGGGGCTCGGCTGGACTACATAGTGAACTCAGGAACAGCCAGGATATACAGCTAGATCCTGTCTTGAAAGAAAGGAGGGAGGGAGGGAGGGAGGGAGAGGGAGAGAGAGAGAGAAAGAGGAGGGAGAGGGGGAGAGAGAGAGAGAGGAGAGAGGAAAAGAAAAGAAAAGAAAGGAAAAAGTGGAGCTGAAGGAATGGCTCAGCAGTTAAAGCCCTTGCCTAGCAATCACTAAGTGAAGTGCTAACAACCTGAGTTCGATTCCCCAGCAAGTCATAAACTGGGTGTGGTGGCACACGCCTGTAAACCCAGCACCCAGGAAGCTGAGAAAGGAGGATTGTCATGAGTCCAAAACCAGCTTGGACTCCACAGTGAGTTCAGGACCAGCCTGGGCTACAGAGAGACCCTGTCTCAAAAGAAAAAAACAAAAACTAAGAGAGATGGACAAGTCAGGAAGTGAGGTGGTGGAAATGCAGAAGTCAAGTAAAAACGATCAAGATAGGTATGTAAACGCACCACTCTCTCAAGCTGACTGCTATTGTTATGTATCACTAATAAATACTAATAAAGGAATTTTTTAAAGTGTGGTTGCTGAAGAGATTAGTACCATTATGAAGAATCCATTTACTCTATACAGAATAGGATGCCTTGAGAGCACCTCAGAAACCAGCAAGACCCCACTCAGCATAGTCCAAGTACACAAACTTGTAAACCTTTTGTATAAAAGCCCCTGAGCTTCCTACCTAGGAGAGGCACTTAGGGAATTGGTTCCCTGGGATTCATTTCACTCTGCTTAGCCATCCAGTCGCCTAAAGACCACTGAAGCTATTGTGCAAGGGAGTCTACCTACTGTTTCCAACAACAGACTTAGCATGATCCAGGGATGCTGGCTTCACCAGCATGCAGAATCCAAGAATTATAGGATCAGGAAGGCTTCCACAAGATTCCAAAGGAAGGACTGGAAGTCAGGGAAGGAGCAACCAAGAAGGCAGTGCATAAAGATATATAAAGCTATAGGAATGAAGCCAAAGGTGCAGTGGAGACCCCAGGAAGGCAGAGATACAAAATATGTGAAACATTTGCCAAAGAAACCTACAGGCCAGGAGAGGATCCAGCCCAAGAGAGAGTTCATGTGGGCTGTTAATTAGAAAGGACATAAGGGTGAGGCTGCCCCTGCCCTTGGAAATTCACATTTTATCATCACATTGCCCTGGATGCATTCGGGAAGCTATAGGACTTATTGCTTGTTCTGCTGGTTTTCAGTCTTGCTCTGTTCTGACTTTTTATCCCCCCATTCTTCCCTTTCAGATGGAAATATTAGGCTGGAGGCATAGCTCAGTGGTTAAAGCATTTGTCTAGCAAGCACAAGGTCTGGAGTTTGATTCCCAGCACCACATAAAAGATTAGCTGGGCATGATGGCACATGCTTGTAATCCCAGCACTCGGGAGGCTATTGCAAAAGAATTACCAGCAGTTCAAGGCCAGCCTGGGCTACGTAGTGAGTTCAAGACCAGCCGGGACTACAGAGAGAGACTGTCTCAAAAAAAGAAAGAAAGAAAGAAAGAAAGAAAGAAAGAAAGAAAGAAAGAAAGAAAGAAAGAAAGAAAAGAAAAGAAAAAGAAAAAACAAACACCTTGTAGATCTGTGGAGCACATTCCTGGGCAGGTCTGTGTGGGTCATAGAAGCATGGTCATGGGTACTATACATGGTACTTCACCCATTCCTCTCTGGCACCAATCCCCTATCTTGCTTCCCAGCTATCATAAAAAGGAGTATCTTGCAAGTTTAAGCCTTTTAAAGTTTCTTTACCATCATGACAGTAGTGGACACATTTATTCTCATTCATCCTGAGAAGATATACAGTGTCCCTTTTCCCCTTAACCTAAAACAAATACATTACACTTCCCAAAATCTACTCTCTTACCACTTCCTGCATGTTTTTTCTCTTTCATCTCTTCTAGCTATTCCTTTAATCCTACCCCTCCCCAAAGTTTTGCAGAATTCTCTTTCCCTGGTCCTGTGCATAATATAATCAAATAAGGAAACACACTGTAGGAATGTTTCCTCCCTGAGTTACAGCTGCAATCAGCTGTCTGACCCTGACCAAAGCAGTATGTAATCACTCAGAGTACCTTTAACCCTTCATTATCAAGAAAAGAAATATTCACTAGATGCCCAACACATTTCTCTGCACACATATAAGCCCTAAATACCTATTTATTAAATGAATATCTTCAATTTAATAAAAAAGATTTCTGGGCTGGAGAAATGGCACAGCAGTTAAAGGCCCTGAGTTCAATTCGCCAGCAACATATAAAGCTAGGCATACCAGCTTTCTTATAAAATCTGAAATTTCCCACATAATAATTATTTTTAAGAGTACATTAGTGGACTGGAGAAATGGCTCAGCAGTTAAAGTGCTTGCCTAGCAAGTGCTAAGTCAAGCTCTAAGTATCCAAGGTTGATTCCCAGCACCACATAAGCCGGGCGTGGTGGCGCACACCTGCAATCCCATCACTCAGGAGGCTGATAGAGGACTGTCAAGTCCAAGGCCAGCCTGGGCTCCCTAGTCAGTTCAGGACAGGCCTGGGCTACAGAGCGAGACCCTGCCTCACAAAAAAAGGAGTACATTAGTTTGAAAATCAAATCATTATATATATTCAACATAGGGGATAGGTATAAAATAATTTAAAAATATGTATGCATGAATTTATAGATGGATAGGTAGATAAAATGATTAACCAAACCTATCAGAATGTTAGTAATTAGTGAAAAGTGAGTAAATAATTTATGAAAGTTTTTAAAAATTCTGAAGTAACTAAGTATGCCATTATATCTATTGCTTATGTGTAATTTACTCTTGTGATAGAGACATAAATTCATTTAATGTAGGAATTCACTTATTCAGTTTTTGATGTAAGTTTATCCTAACAAAACTGACTGATCTAATGATAACCTGAATGTCTTCCTTTTTTTTGAGACAGGGTTCACTCTATAGCTCAGGCTGGTCCTGAACTTACTATGGAACCCAGGCTGGCACTGGACTCACAGCAATCCTCCTGCCTCAGCGTCCAGAGGGATTACAGGTGTGCGCCACCATGCCCAGCTTCTGAATGTCTTCTGAATGTACAAACATTTACCTTTCAATACTCAGCTAAGGAATTTGAAATTTAACTTCTCTCTTTGTCTTTCTCACATTTTCCAGCCTTATGACATTCATTGTTATAGTGCCTTTCTTATGTGGACTGGTGGGTGAGGCTATGTTAAAGAATCTCAACAAAGATAAACTAAAATACAGAAAAAAAAAAAAAAAGAACTTTCAGCAAACCCAGACAAGAAGAATCAAGATATGGCTACTGCAGCCCATTCTGGAGTGGGAAGCTGAGCTAAAGAGTGGTGATTTGAGTGGTGAACTGAGTCAGAAGATTAAATACGTTAAATATCAAAAAAATAAAAAAAGTTTCCTGGGCTGGAGGAATAACACAGCAGTCACAGTGCTTGCCTAGCAAGCACAAGGCCCTATGTTCACATCCTCTACAGCACATAAATGGGTCGTGGTGGCACACACCTGTAATCTCAGCACCCGGAAGGCTAATGCAAGAAGACTGCCATGAGTTCAAGGCCAGCATGGGCTACAGAGTAAGTTCAGGACCAGCCTGGACAGAGCAAGACCCTATCGCAAAAAAAAAAAAAAAAATCCCAATACCATTAAAAAATAGCCTTTGGGCTGGAGGAATAGCGTAGTAGTTAGAACACTTGTCTTACAAGCACAAGGCCCTGAGTTTCATTTTCCAGCACCATATAAACTAGGCATGGTGGTGCTCATCTATCATCTCAGCACTGGGAGGCTGAGACATAAGGATTGCTATGAGTGTGAGGCCAGCCTGCACTACACAATGAGTTCAGGACAAGCCTGAGCAACAGAGTAAGATCCTGTCTCAAAAAACAAAATAGCCTTTGCTATTACTTTAAACTATAAATGTCTCCAAAAAATCATCATCATGGCAGTACTGAGAGGCAGAAAAAATAACTTCAAGAGTGGGGTCTCAGTCATTAGGTATATGTCATTTCTACTTTTTTGGGGGGGGGGCGGTGCTACAGGGGACTTGAACACAGGGCCTTTGCACTAAATGACATCTTCAGTTCTTTTTTAATTTTTTTTAAGACAGGGTCTCACTAAGTCATTACATTGCCCAAAGTCTCACTAAGCCACTAAATTGCCAAGGCTCAGTCTGAACACAGAAAACTCCTGTCTCAGCCTTCTCAAGCACTGGTGTTACAGGAACGTCTCACAACAACCATGAGGTAAAAAAGCCTTCCTCCATCACACGCTCCCATTATAATGTCCTGTGCCAGCACAGGCCCAAAGCCATCAACCATGCACTACAATCTCCAAAATTAGGAGCCAATACAAATTTTTACTGTTTACAAGCTAATTATCTCAGGTATTTTGACACAGTAATCGAAAATTGAATAGCACAATCTTTTTTTTTTTTTTGAGACATCCCCTTACTATGTAGCCTAGGCTGGCCTCAAATTCATGGCAATCCTACAGCCTCATCCTCCAAAGTGCTGGGATTACAGGCTTGTGCCACCACACTCAGCTTATATGACACTGGGGAATCAAACCCACAGCCTTGCATTTGCTAGGCAAGTGCTCTAACCACTGAGCAATGCCCCCAGACTCAACTAACACAAGATTAAAATACAGATAAATTTAATCCATAAGTTTAACTTCTAAGAATCATTTTTATCATGGGTCCCCAACCCTATGCTGGGGAACAGTACTGGTGCACGAGCTTGGAAGAAGCAGACCATGGGGACAAACAAGCAGTGAGCAGGAGTTGAGCAGAAAACAAAGCTCCACCTTCTGTCAGCAAGCTCTTATTAGATGCCAATGCCGGGGCTAGAGGAATAGCTCAGCAGTTAAACTGCTTGCCTCAAAAGCTCAAGACCTTTGGTTTGATTCCCCAGAACCACATAAGCCAGGTATGGTGGCATACACCTGTAATCCCAGCACTCAGGAGGCTGAGGCAGGAGGATTGTTTTTAGTTCAAGGGTAGCCAGGGTTACATAGTGAGTTCAGGACCAGTCTGAACTACAAAATGAGACTCTGTTTCAAGAAAAAAATATATTACATATGACTATGAAAAATAAAGCTCTATTTTGTAACATTTTAAAACATAATTGATTCTAATGCCTCTGCTAATCTGAAAGGAGACGGAGCGCCACTCCCAGGTTCCCCACTCTCTGTTCCCCATTCCTCTCCTGAAGCTGCTCACCATTTCAAAGCTATTCCTCAACAACCTTCTGCATAACAAGTATTAAAGACACACATACATACATACACATAAACACACTCACATACCCACCCACCCTTTGGGAAAATGGTCTTGAACTAAACCAGGCCCTAAGTATCAAGAAGGTTGGGGCCACTGTTATAGAACATTTTCTTTGCATTCAAAACTATAAAATGATAAGCCAGACATGGTGGCACACACCTGTAATTCTAGCACTCAGGAGGCTGAGGCAGGAGGATTGCTGTGAATTCCAGGGCAGTCTGGTCTACATGGTGAGCTCAGAACCAGCCCTATAGAGTGAGACACTGTCTCAAAAGAAAAAAAAAACTATAAAATGACTTGGTGTGTAAACTCACATCTACAATCTCAACACTCTGGGAAGCTGAGATAGGACGAACCCAAGTTCAAGTCCAGAATGATTTAGCAATTTAGTGAAATTCTGTCTCAAAATCAAAAACAAAAGATGGGGCTGGGGTGCAAAGCTCAGCAGTCAAAGTACTTGCCTAGCAAGAAGAAAGAAGACCCGAGGTTCGATTCCCCAGCACCACATAAGCTGGGTATGGTGGCACACACCTGTAACCCTAGCACTCTGGAGGCTGAGGCAGGAGGATTGCTGTGTGTTCGAGGCCATCCAGGGCTACAAAGTGAGCTCAGGACCAGCCTGGATTACATATTGAGACCCTATCTCAAAAAAAAAAAAAAAAAGAAAAGAGAGAGAAGAAGAAAAGAGAAAAAGGAGGGGCAGTGAAGGGAGGGGAGAGTGGGGGGGGACAAAAGGAGAGCAGCAAAGCCCTTGTCACTTTGACAAGAAATGTATGTGCACAAAATGCTCAACTCCATTGTAAACCTTAAATTCTGCACTCATGCATATCAATAAAATGGGGAAAAAATAAAATAAAAAAATAAAAAGGACTAAACATTAAACAGTCCCACAAAAAAAAGAAAAGAGAAAAAAAGAAAAGAGAAAATGGGCTGGGGATGTAATTTTGTGTGAAGGCCATGGGCTCTATCTTCTTTACCACCATAGAACTAACTAAATAAATAAAATGAACATTTTTATTGTCAATAAATGTTGTTTTATTTATCTTGGTGCTAAAGATTGAACCTAGAGCATCATACACAGTAAATTTTAATACATACTAGTAGCTAATATTTCTAACTGAATCTTCACACAAGTAAATGGAATAGTACTATTATTATTTCTTCCCTATGTAGAGTATTGAGATAGAGATGGTAAGGAAGTTTCCCAAGGTCACAAAGGCACAGAATAAAAATTTAAATCCAGTGAACCTGATCTAGACCTTGTGCTTTTCAACACTAATACACTAATATATGTGGCTTTTTGGTGATGCTGAGGATTGATCCCAGAGCGTTACAAATGCTATTCAAGTACTCTGCCACTGAAGTATTCTGTTAGCCCTATATTTTTATTATTTTTGTGCCATGATTTCTAAAAGCCAACTAAAAACTTCATGATACAAACACACTATAATTTAATCAATCTACTATTGAACTGCATCTTAAAGACTAAATAGGTTGAGCACAGTTGTACATGCCTATAGTCTTAGGTACTCAGGAGGGTGAGACAGACAGATCGCCCTGATCCTCAGGGTTTAGAGTCAGCCTGGGCACCATAGAGCCAAGGAGGGAGTCAGAGAGGAAGAAAGAAAAGGACAGACAGAAGGACAGACAGATGAGTGGACAGACTGGCAGGCCAGCCCTAGTGATACAGGTCTATAATCTCAAAGATATCCTTAGAGTATGAAGAGATTGAAACAAACATATTAGGACAACCATGACTGCTGTATGTAGTATGGACAGAGTGGAGAAGTGGGCTAGAAACAGAAGTTGTCAGGGTAGCTCTCAGGGCCATCATATTGTATAACTCCACTATTCATTTTTTGAGAAATCATCTTGCTCTGTAGTCCAGGCTTTTCCTGAATTTTCTATGTAGCCCAGGCTGGCCTTAAGCTCATGGCAATCCTCCTGCCTCAGCCTCCCAAGTGCTGGGAATACAGCTGTGTGCCACCACCCCAACTAATCTTTATGTGATGCTAGGGAATCTACCCAAAGCTTTGTGCATGCCAGGCAAGCACTTTAGCAACTGAGCTCGACCCCAGCCCTCCACTACACATTTTTTTCTATAAACTCTGACTGCTGTCCTGCTGTCCCCTGGATTAATGTAACACAACAGCCCTTAATGAAATAAAGTCAGCCTGAAGATCAGGATCTACTGGTATATCTGGAAACCTCACCTCCTACGGCTCCAAGCTAGTTTCCAAACTGTCCTCTCCTCTCTACTACATCCATTGTTTGTCATATGTCTCAACTGAGATTCCCAGTGGGGAGAATGGGACGGCAAGCAACTACTCCTTAAGACCTGTATCTGCCTTGAGTCAAATATCCTGAAGTTAAAACAAGTTCCTCCTTATAATAAGGCTGGAGATCTCCATAAAAAAAAAAAGATGAAGGAGATTAAGGCGGTCTTACATAACCACTTCTGTTTAATGAAATAAAATTCCAAAAAAAAAAGTCAGAATGATACTGTCAAAACTTCTTAGAACATGATTATACTTACATTAAATCCAAAGGTAACAAGAGAGAAGATGAAAGTCATAGTAAGTATTTATTTGGCAAGCCACTTATACCTTAGCCAAGTTAAGAGAACACTAACACAGTTTATAAACAATACTTATTTCACACGCTTATGACAAAGCTATGTGTAGGTGCAACACAACAGCTATGTGTAGGACACAATTTGTTGAACCACATACTTCCCGTAAGAAGATAATCTAAAATTGACCAGATGCTTCAAATACAGAACATAAACTGAAACATCACTGTGGTATGTAGTTCAGTGATACAGTACTTACCTAGCATACATGGGGCCCTGGGTTTGATCCAGTACCCCCAGTATATCAGTTAATTAATAAAGAAACCAATGGTCATTCTCAAATGGTCAAATCAAATAAGTGCAGTTACATTTCTCTTACTTGGATAAAAAAATACACCAGTTACAGATCACAATTAGAAACAGAGGTTTGGTAAACATATTGTTTTCATTGAGGACATTTCTGATGACACCCTGCCAAACATCACAGATTGTATTTATTTCTCTTTCTCCCCCAATCTATTTTTTTTCTGACTTCCTCTTGAACTTCCACTGGTACTACATACACCTGATAATCGTAGGGCTACTGACCCCATTCACTTACCACAAATATCATTTTACTGCCTAGAGAATTGTGTCACTGAGAGAACTTGCTATGAAATTCTGAACATAAAAAACAAATTACAGGCTAGGGACATAGCTCAGTGGTTAAAGTGTAAGGCCTTAGGTTTAATTCCCCAGTACCACATAAGCTGAGCATAGTAGTGGATGTTTGTAATCCCAGCACTCGAACTCCAGAGGGTGAGACAGGATAATTGCCTTGTGGTCAAGGCCAGCCTGGACTATAAAGTGAGTTCAGAATGAGCCTGGACTACAGAACAAGACAAAGTCTCCAAAGAAAAGAAACGGAGCTGGAGGAATGGCTCAGCAGTTAAAGCACTGGCCTTGCAAGCACTATGTTATATCATGTGCTAAATACCCGAGTTCAATTCCCCAGCACCAAGTAAACTGGGCCTGGTGGTGCACGCCTGTAATCTCAGCACTCGGCACTTGGGAGGCTGAGATGGGAGGCTAAGACAGGCAGACTGCCTTGAGTCCAAGGCCAATCTGGGCTCCATAGTGATGAGTTCAGGACCAGCTTTGGCCACAGAGCAAGACGCTGTCTCAAAAAAAAAGAAGAAAAGAAAGAGAGAGAGAGAGAGAGAGAGAGAGAGAGAGAGAGAGAGAGAGAGAGAGAGAGAAACAAAGAAAGAAAGCAAAAGAAAAGGAAAAAAAGAAAAACAAATCAGAGGGCTGGAAGCATAGCTCAGTGGTTAATGCACTTGCCTAGTATGTACAAGACCCTGGATTTGAATTCCCAGCATCACATAAAGATTAGCTGGGTATGGTGATGACTACCTGTAATCCTAGCACTCAGGACATGTGGCAGGGGAATTGCTGTGAATTTGAGGCCAGCATGAGCTACATAGTGAGTTCTGGACCAGCCTGGACTATACAGACAAACTCTGCCTCAATAAAATAAAATAAAAAACAGAACCAGGCATGGTGGCCTGTGATCCCAACACCCTGGTGGCTAAGGCAGTAGGATCATCAGTTAAGCACATTTTAGACCATTTAACAATTTAGTGAAAAAATGGGGATGGGGGGGGGCATAGCTCAGCAGTTAAAGCACTTGCCTAGCAAGCACAAGGACATGGGTTTGACTCCCTAGTACCACATAAGCAGCTGTGATAGTACACATCTATAATCCTAGCACTTGGGAGGCTGCGGCAGGATTTCAGTGAGTTTGGGGCTAACCTGGGTAACTGAGCGAGACTCTATCTCAAGATAAAATTTTAAAAAGGGTGCAGTGCGTGGTGGCACACACCTGTAATCCCAACAACACTTGGGATACTGGGGCTGAAAGACTGCCCAGAGTTCAAGCCCAGCCTGGGCTACAGAGTGAGACCCTGATTCAAAAGATGAGTAAGTTCCAGTATCAGAGTTAATTAATTAAAAATACATGTCACCTATTATCCTAGCACTTGGGAGGCTGAGACAGGAGGACTGCCTTAGAGTTTGAGGCCAGGCTGGGCTACATAGTGAATTCAGGAATAGCTGAGCTCCAGAGCAAGACTTTCTCTCAAAAAAAGATACTTCCTTAGCCAGGCAGAGTAGTATGTGCCTATAGTCCCTGCTACTCAGCATCACTTGAGTCCACAAGTCGGAGGCCAGCCTGGACAACATAGTGAGACCCTGTTTGAAAAGAGCAATAACTACACTTGCTTATTTTAGGTAAGAGCAGACTCTAAAGTCAAAACTGACTTACTTTAAACTCTAGTTCATTCACATTATGTCTGAGGGAAAAAATCCGGTCCTATGAAATATGTCTACTCTTACCAAAATGAAAGTAACACAGTATGACGCAGTATGAGATTTATTTTCAAACCAATCAGAGGAACAGTTCTAGCTCCCTTCACCTATGCACATCAAAAAAAAAAAAAAATAGTTAAAAAGAGGTGGGTGTGGTGGTGCACGCCTGTAATCCCAGCACTAGGGAGGCTGAGTCAGGAAGATTGCCATGAGTTCTAGGTCAGCCTGGACTACTTAGAGTTCAAGACCAGCCCAGATACAGAACATGACCTTGTCTCAAAAAAAGTAGTCAAAAAAGTTAAGATCCCATAACTTACCACTTGCCCTTAAGTTAAGAAACAGGAATTTGTGAATTATTTTTATAATAAATTTGGTGGACAAACTCTTAGGTAATTCTAATTATACCCTAGCATTCAATGTCAAATAGTATACTATAATCAACAATCTTTTACTCACTATCACTCAATGAATTTAAGGCTTTAAAACTATCCAAAAGGGCCTGAAGATATAGCTCAGTAGTAGAGTACTGCCTAAGCAAGTGCAAGGACCAGAGTTCAATCTCCAGCAGCAAGAAAAAAAAAGTCTGAAAATTACATATGTTTTCATGATCAAAATTAGCACTGCTACACCCAACGAGAAAAAGTTGTGCTTTAGATGGACAACATTTGAGGATATACATCACCAATCTGATGGCTAATACATCAACATGCGCTACAGTTGTGATTAAAATTTAGCTGGGGACATAGCTTAACAGTTAAAATTCTTGCCTAGCAAGTACAAGGCCCTGAGTTCTATTCACCAGCACCACATAAACCAGGTGTGGTGGCACATACATGTGTTGCAGAAATCTGATAAACCCAGTGATAATAAGACTCAGAGCCAAAAGGTCAGAGGTGAGAGGAAGATTTATTATGCTACAGAGCCAGACCCTACATCAATTAAATAAAGCAAGGCAAATCAGAGTCAGGCATGGTGGCCTGTGATCCCAATACTCTGGTGGCTAAGGCAGTAGGATCACCAGTTAAGCACATTTTGGACCATTTAACAATTTAGTGACCTTGTCCAAAAATAAAATAGGGACTGAAGGGGGCATAGCTCAGCAATTAAAGCACTTGCCTAGCAAGCCCAAGGGCATGGGTTTGACCCCCTATTACTACATAAACAGCCATAGTAGTACATGCCCACAATCCTAGCACTTGAGAGGCTGAGGCAGGATTTCAGTGAATTTGGGGCTAACCTGGGCAACTGAGCAAGACTCTATCTCAAAATAAAATTTAAAAAGGGTGCAGCACGTGGTGGCACACACCTGTAATCCCAACACTTGGTATGCTGGGGCTGAAAGACTGCCCAGAGTTCAAGGCCAGCCTGAGCTAGATAGTGTATTCAAGACCAGTCTGGACCTTGTCTCAAAAGAAAAAAAAAAAAATCCTGTCCCAAAATCAAAACCAAAAAAAAAAAAAAAAGGAAGAAAGAAAGAAACAGAAAGAAACTGGGCCGGGGATGTACCATAGTAGGAAAGCCCTGGGTTCTGTCCCTTACGCCACATAGCCTGCAGCACTACTGGCCTTGCTATCTCTTTCTTAGACCCAGAGGAATTCTTTTTATATATGCCTAACACGTGTCCACTGTCACAAGACAAAGGCTGGGTACCCCTCAAACGAGACCATTCCAGCACCCCCGTCTGGACATGTCCCAGCAGAGAGCTTAGGTGTGGCTTAGCCATAGTAGATTTGGCTCCAAAGAGTGACTTACGATCAGACACCAGTCCAGTCCTACCCTAGACCATATGCCAATTACCACAGAATTGCAGAACCAAGCCCAATCAAATTTCATAGACTTAAGGGGATCTGAGGGTGCCAGCCATGAAACCACATCTACCAGATGCACATGCGAGAATGGCTATTCACTCACCATTCACACAAGAGGTTAGCACAAAAGTTCCTATTTAAATTCCCCTAAATTCCTATGCTGACTAACCCAAGTAGGTAACCTATAACATATAACCTATAACCTGTCACCTATACCCGCAGTTTCCCGACTGGAACACACAGCAGTCTCTGCCTGGAATACCCCAGACGCCCAAGTGACCAGGGGAGTGAATCTTAGGAATCCTCATCAAGGGCATTTGGATCATCTCCTGTAAGGATCACTCCACACTGGCTCCTTACAGACTGATTATGCGGTGGGGGTCGGGTGTACCTGGTCAGGGCATCCTTTGCAGAGCTGTCTTCTGCCAACCTGGAGTCCTAGTCGCTAGCTCTGCAGCCTCCTTCAGTCCTCAAGAAGGAGAGCCCAGAATCTCATCGGGGTGTATACTTTCTGGTTCCAGGGACCTTCACAGGCTGGAGGGCCAGCTGGGGAGCAGCAACCCTGACACAAAAGGGTTTGGGCCAGTCTTATCTCTCTGGGCATCTCACTAGGGACCTCCAGGAAATGTCACAGAAATCTGATTAAACCCAGTGATATCAAGACTCAGAGCCAGGATGTTAGAGGTGAGAGGAAGATTTATTATGCTACTGGTACTCCACCTGGATCAATCCAAAATGGTGGCCCCAGCTCAGGGGCAGGATACTTTTATACCCTTGGCCCAAGGGGTGGAAGATCTTTCTAGCCAGCAAGCAAGAAACAGAGGAACACCGAGAAATGTCTGCGTAGCAAGTTTGCTGACAGTTTATCTTTTACACAAAGCAGCTACAGAGCACACACACACTTTTGTCCTTCCTTGGCCCTGTCTCATTTCCTATCCTGGAAGTAGACTCTGTTCTCAGCCTTGAGCTACACAGATAGCTACACAGCTTCATTTTTTAACTGTTACAGACTCAGTTTAAAGGGGAGGGTACTGGTTTCCCAGGCTGCTTTCCCTGGTTAAGGACCAGTCAGAGGGGCTGCTTCCCTGGAGATTTTCCACAACACATGTAATTCCAGCACTCAGGAGGCTGAGGCAGGAGGACTGATGTGAGTTCAAGGCCCACCTGGGCTACATAGTGAGTTCAAGACCAGCTGGCACTACAGAGTGAGATCCTGTCTCAAAAATAAAATTAGTTTTCCCAGCATTCTGGAAAGCTGAGGCAGGAGGATCTCCAGTTTAATCCTAGCCTGGGCAACTTAAGAGATTTGGTGAGACCCTAATTCAACATCAAAATAATAATAATAATAATGGGCAGGGCATGTGGCTCAGCGCAAAGGCCTTAGGCTCGATCCCCAGTACCACAAAAAAAAAAAAAAAGAAATATTAAAAGCTTGTAAGTCTGTTTTACCTTTGTCTCTCTCTCTTTTTCTGAGACAATGTTTTACAATGTTGCCCGAGCTGGCTTCAAAGGCTCAGGAGATTCTTCTGCATCAGCCTCCCCTAACAACTGAGACTACAGGTGCTCACTACCATACCTGGCTACTTTTCGTCTCTTTTAGATTTGACAGGGATAGGGGCATAGCTCAGTGGTTAGAGAGTTTGCCTAGCCCTGGGTTTGATTCCCCAGTACCACATAAACTGGCTACAAAGGTGCATACCTGTAATCCCAGCAGTCTAGAGGCTGAGGGAGCAACATTTACAGGAATTCGAGGCCAGCCTGCACTAGTGAGTTCAGGACCAGGCTGGACTATAGAACAAGACTATGACTCAAAAGGGGGGAGGTCCTGAAGGAATGGCTCAGCAGTTAAAGCGCCTGTCCAGCAAGCGCTATATCAAGCGCTAAGTATCTGAGTTTGATTCCCGAGCACCACATAAGCCAGGCGCACAACTGTAATCCCAGCACTCAGGAGGATGAGGCAGGAGGACTGCTGCAAGTCCAAGGCCAGCCTGGGCTCCATAGTGAGTTCAGGACCAGTCTGGGTTATAGAGCGAGACCCCGTCTCAATAATAATAATAATAATAATAATAATAATAATAATAATAATAGATTCTTAGGCAGGTCTATAATCCCTGGACTCCTGGGACTCTGAAGTAAGAGGATTTCAAGTTCAAACTCAGCCTAGGTAGAGAATCTATCTCAAAATAAAAATCAAAAAAAATGTGCTGGGGATGTAGCACAGTGTAAAGGCACTGGGTTCCATCCCAACAAAAAAAATTAAACTTCATATGTTAACACTGTGTTTGTCATTTCCATTTTTTTTCCTATGTATAGGACTTTTTTTTTGAGATAGGGTCTCGATCTGTAGCCCAGGCTGCTCTTGAACTCACTACGGAGCCCAAGCTGGCCTTGGACTTAAGACAATTCGTTGCCTGCCTCAGCCTCCCAAGCGTGTGCCACCACACCCAGCTTTAAGTGGTGCTGGGGAACTGAACTCAGGGCCTTGTGCTTGCAAGGCAAACGCTTTCTTTTAACTGCTGTGCCACTCCTCTAGCCCCTGTATAGGGCTTTTTCTTCAGTGTCAGAGACAGAACCCAGGGCCTTCACACTGTGTTACATCCCTATCCCATTTTATTGTTTTGATTTTGAGACAGAGCCTCAGTGATTAAATTTCCCACACTGGACCTTAACTTGTGATCCTCCTGTCTCAGCCTTTCAGAGTGCTGGGACTGTGCCACCAAGTCTGGCTAATATACAGGCTTTTCTAATGACTTGAAGTAGTTGGATATGTCTGAAGTAGTTAGATACAGGTGTAAGCTGACATATTTTGCCCATTTTATACTTCTTTTTTTTTTTTTTGCATTACTGAAGATTGAACCTACAGTCTCACACATTCGAAGCAAACACTTTTAGATTGAACCCAGGGTCTTCACACTGAACTACAATCACAGATCATTTTTCTTCTTGGTTTTAAGACAGGGTCTCGCTAAATCACTAAATCGCCCAGGCTGAGATCAAACTTGTGGTTCAGCCTCCCAGAGTACTGGGACTAATAGGCCCTTGCCACTGGCTCAGTTCATATCTCCTACCTAAATTGTTCTCCTTCTTCCTGAAAAGCTAACTCCAATCTACTGTTGAAGTCCCAGCTCAAATGATCCCCACCCTGCACTGTCCTAACACCTCTTGCTTATAATATAAAAATCTTACTAAGATAAAGTGACTTTGTGATCATATCTGTCTTTCCTACTATGTTACCAGACCCTCGAGTACCAAAAAAAAAAAAAAAAAAAAAAAAAAAAATATATATATATATATATATATATATATATATATATATATATAGAAATTGTAAATCGTCCAATTTAGCAACTTTGTGAGATTCTGTCTTAATTTTTTAAAAAACAGGGTCTCACTCCACAGGCCAGGCTGGTCCTGAACCCACTGTGTAGCCCAGTGTGGACCCAAACACATGGCAATCCTCCTGCCTCAGCCTCTCAAGTGCTGGCATTACAGGTGTGTGGCACCACGAAGCACTTTAACCTCTGAACTATTCCTCTGGCCCGAGATTCTGTCTTAAAATCAGAAAGAAAAGTGAACTTGTAGATGTAGCTCAGTGTGAAGCTCGATCCCCAGTATCACACACACAAAAATTCTTATGGTATCACTGTAAACACAAAGTTTGGAATTTAAAAAAAAAAAAGCTAAAACCAATGCTAGGCACGGTGGTGTATAGTTGTAAACCCAACACTAGGGCAGCTGAGTCAGGAAGACTGTTGTGAGTTTGAGGCCAGCCTGGACTACATAGTGAGTTCAGGACCAGCCTAGATTACAGAGAGACCCTGTCTCAAAAATAAATAAAATCTCAGTTCAAAATAGCCTTTAAATAACCTGGGCATGGTGGTACACACTTGTAATCCCAGAACTCAGGAGGCTGACACAGGAGAATTGCCTAGAGTCCAAGGCCAGCATGGACTACATAGTGAGTTCTGGACCAGCATGGGCTACAGAGCAAGACCCTGTGAGGAAAATAAATAAATAAAATAGCCTTTAAAAAGGATGAGATAAATAACCTAGTTATTCAGTTAAAAGGCCTGGTAGACTCCACTGTCCTTATAACTGTATTCCACTGACTTGCACTCTCAGAATTCTTAGTCTCCTGCCCCCCTTCCCCTCCTACACCTCAATACTACCTAATGCAATGTTTTGCACACACTGTCTCAATACAAAGCCATATTATTGTAAGTGAGGATAGTATAAATAAAAAAAGTTCAGATCCTGGAAAAAATAATGCCTTGTAAAACATTAGAGTTGTAGGTGCTTAATCTTAACACCATCATTCTTAGGGAAATGAATCAGACACAAGTTACATATCTCATGGTTTCTCTGAGAAAACCAAACTATAAAAAGTAAGAGAGTAAAAGAGAGAAGGAAAAAAGTAGGAAGATACCGAGGGAAAGAGGATGTGGGGAGTAAGGGGCTGAGACTGAGGAAGGGAAATTAAAATGATCACAATGTGATATGTAAATGCAGCAATTTTGCAAGCTGATTATTACATTTCACAAATACATATTAATACTAATAAAATAACAAAAAAGTTGTAGGTGCTTAAAACCACCTCAACACTCCCTCCATGCCCCAGATCCTAGATTTGATCCCCAGCATGAGAGACAAAGAGAGACAGAGTGAGAGACAGAGGGGTGTCACAGAGTGGGTCAAGACGTAAAATAACTGGAAATGGAACACTACGGAAAAAAATTAAGTGGAAACGAGGGCTCTCTCCATGTAGCTTACGTTCTCAGAAAGAGGCAAGAGGAGAAATGCCTGTCTTTTAAAAGTACTATTTTATCAATAGCGGTGGTCTGAGTAACCTTAGTTTCCCAAGTACAGAAAGATCACTAAGCAAAGACCGCAGTCCACACGACTTTCAACAGCGGCACAGAGCCTTTTGTTCCCTCAATTAACACAGACTGGGAAAGCTAAGGAATCCCTCCCTAGCACAGTACAGAAAGTACCACGGGTCCGGTCTAATCTCTCCTTTACCCCCTCTGAGGAGGGAAAACCTTAGTACGGTAAATATCTGAGTTGTAACGAGTGAGGCTGAACACTGCCCAGATTAGCACGATCCCGTCACCGCAGCTGGGAGTACAGACTGACAGCACAAACCAACCCTCCAGCGGACGGCGACGACGGGAGGCCGATCCGCGCTGACCTGTTTTTCCGAATCACAGTCCACCCGGGAGCGACGCCGACGGTGTCAGCGATGGACGTCCGCACGCAGCCTCCAAGCCCTCACACTCCGACTAGTCGCGAAGGCAGGGCGGCTGTGGCGACGGACGCGGCGTCGCAGCAACTCCGCCCTCCGCGGCTTTTCCCACCCCCGAGCCCGCGGCCCTCCCCTTCCCGCGCGGACGAGCCCCACTTCCGGGTGATGCCCCAGCCGGAAGCCGCCGACTGCAGAACCGGCGCGGCGGGTCACGTGGGCGGGAGCGCGGGGCCTGCGGGCGTGCCCGGCCTGCTGCCCCTCGCCGCAGGTCAGATGCGCCTAGGCAGAGCCAAGCTTCTCCTGCCCTGCTGACCCGAGGCCAGCCGGCAGCCCGGGTGGCCATTGTCTAGCAGTTGGAGTCCCCGCAGTTCTCAGCCTAGGTAGAGAATCTATCTCAAAATAAAAATCAAAAAAAATGTGCTGGGGATGTAGCACAGTGTAAAGGCACTGGGTTCCATCCCAACAAAAAAAATTAAACTTCATATGTTAACACTGTGTTTGTCATTTCCATTTTTTTTTCCTATGTATAGGACTTTTTTTTGAGATAGGGTCTCGATGCCCTCATGCCTAAACTAAACAAAGCCAACAGGGCTGAGAAATAGCACCGCAGCTTAAGCAGTTGCCTAGCAAGGGCAAGAGCAAGGGTTCGATTCTTCAGCACCACATAACCAGGGTATGGTGGCCCATAACTGTAATCCTAGCATGAGGGAGACTGAGGGCTAAATATCGAGTTCAGGACCAGCCTGGATTAAAGAGTGAGACCCTGCCTCAAATGCCTCAAATAAATAAATGCTTCAAAGAAAGAAAGCAAACATACAAAGAAACTCGAACCACTAGTGACCCAGTAATGAACCACTGCCAGTGACCCCTCTGGTTTCCCCACACTGTCGGTCTTCCAGCGGGAAAAGGAATCATATACTATGTCTGCTATCCAGAACCTCAACTCTTCCCTTGCTGATGCAAGAAAGGGAGACGTTCTGCTCTGCTGGCACTGAGGATTACATCACCTTAGAATTCGCTAAGGAGGGCTCAAGGAATAGCCCAGCACTTAGAATGCTTGCCTAGCAACACAAGGCCCCGTGTTCATAGTCTGGATGTGGTGACACACATCTGTAAGCGCGGCACTGGGGAAGCTGAGGCAGGAGGATTGTGAGTCCAGCCTGGGCTCCATAGTGAGTTCAGGCTTCAGAGACAGACCCCGTCTCAAAAAAAAAAAAATACTTTTTTAAAAACACAGCGTGGGCCTTCGGATGTAGCTCAGCCTTTAAAGCACTTGCCTAGCAAGCAGAAGGCCCTTGGTTCAATTCCCCCAGCACCATATAAACTGGGCATGGTGGTACATGTCTGTAATCCTGGCACTCGGGAGGCAGAGGTAGGAGGAATGCTGTTAATTTGAGGCCAGTTTGGGCTACATACAGAGTGTTCAGGAACAGTCAGGACAATAGAGCAAGATCCTGACTCAAAAAAATTAAAAGTTAAAAAAATTACAGCTTGCATAATGTAACCATTTAGGGTCTGTTTAAAGACTAATGCAACTCCATTAAATAAAATGAAGAGAGGGGCTACATTCAGAGGCAGGAGGATTGTGAGTTCACAGCCAGGCTACACTACATAGTGAGACCTTGTCTCAAAATTATCCACAGGGGCTAGAGGAATAGCTCAGTGGTTAAAGCACTAGCCTAGCAAGTTCAGGTCCTAAGTTCAATTCCCCAGCACCACATAAACTGAGCATGGTGGTACACACCTCTAATCACAGCACTTGGGAGGCCTCAGGCAGGAGGACTGCAATGTGTTTAAGGCCAGACTGGGCTACATAGTGAGTGTAGAACCAGCCGGGACTACAGAACAAGACCCTGTCTCAAAAAAAAATTAATCAACAGATTTAAATTTTAGGTCTACATTTAAGTGTTTCAGAGAGAAGCATTCCCTCACCCTCTATGCTTATCCATATAATTAAAAAAGTCTCAGGACTCAGTTTCTCAGACTTTAAGTGATAGCCAGTCAATGGGCACAACTTCAATATACAGATTCAGCCTAAAGCTAAGTCTTAAAAATTACATGAAGACAACAGGTCGAGCAGTAGTATAGGCCTAAAATCTCAGCAATATAGGAGGGCTGAGGTAAAAGGGTCACAAAAGGCACATCCTGGGCAACTTAACACCTTAGTTAGGCCCTATCTCGAAATAAAAGTTTCAAAAACTTAGCTGTAGCTCATTTTTTAGTGTGAAAGTTAGTGTGGAGGCCAGAGGCTCTATCCCCAGTTCCACATTTAAAATAACCCCAGAACATAGACATTCTTTGGAACCTCATGAAGTGATAGCCGGAGTTGGGGGAAGGGATATGGACAGGCTGGGAGGGTAGAAAATGGGAAGGGATTGCAAAGTCGTATGATAAATATGTGTACAAAACACCCAAATTCATTGTAAATATTATGTATTACATTTGCATATTAATAAAAACAGTGGAGGGAAAAATCACATGAAAAGAGTACAGATGTAGCTCAGTGGTAAAGCACTCGCTTGGCATGCACAGGACACTCAGTTCAATCAACAGCACTGGAAAAATCATATCATATGAGATTAAATGGGCTCCCAAATATTAGCAAATTGAATTGTAGTTACGGTATTGTGTTGTGTTGTACTGTGTGGTAATGGGTATTGTACCCACAGCCTCATGTTGTGCTCCTGAACTACATACTGAGCCTCTGTTAAACTCTCAAAGAAATTAAAAGACAGAAACCATGCTACAATTTAATTTTTGAGACAGAGTCTTGCTCTGTAGCCCAGGGTGGTCCTGAGCTCACTGGTGTGGCCCAGGCTGGCCTTGGACTCAGAACAATCCACCTGCCTCAGCCTCCCAAGTGCTGGGATTACAGGTGTGAGCCACCACGCCCACCTTTATGTGGTGCTGGGGAATTGAACTCAGGGCCTTGAGCTTAAAAGGCAAGCACTTAACCACCGTGCCATTCCTCCAGCCCCCAGGCTATAATTTTAGCAGAAGCACAATATCAGGCTAAATAAAGCACTAAGTACCTGAGTTCAATCCCACAGGACTACCTAAGCCGGACATGGTGGCACATGCCTGTAATCTCAGCACTCAAGAAGCTGAGGCAGGAGGATTGCCATGAGTCCAAGGCCAGGTTGAGCTACAGGGTAAGACTCTGTCTCAATTAAAAAAAAAAAAGCAGCAGAATATCAAGCATACACTTGGTGGCATACACTCATAATCCCAGCACTCTCAGGCAAGAAAATTGGGAGTGCAAGTTCAGTCTGGGCAATTTAGCAAGACTCTATCTCAAAATGAAAAAGTGGCCTAGAAGAAGAGTCCAGACCTCAACACTGCAATTGAGCCACTGCTGCTGCAACCATGGTAACTGGACTGATGGGTCTATCAGTGGAGACAGGCAGCCAATGACCATGGCTGACTGTATCTCATGAGCAGTCTCAGAGCCGCCAGCGGCCACTGCCACAACCTGGTAAACCCTCAGAGGACTCTCTTTCATAACAGCAAGGCCCCTCAGAGAATGGAGAGCTTCTTGCCCCCACGGAGTTGGGTAATTTGGTGAAAAGTTACATAAAACCTCCAATCTGCATTCCTTCCTTCTCCATCTCACTTGCTACCCACCACCCTTGTCCTAGGGGCCCAACTGATATGCACTGGGGCTGCTCTTATCTAGGGAGGAGCGGGTGGCTGCTCCAGAAGCTAGTGGAGTAGTAACAGGGTCATACCCATTCCCTTTTGTCCACCCTAATCCAGAGTGAGGGGAGTTTCCCCATCAGACAGATGTGCCTTTATCCTCTAATGCCCCAACCTCTGAATACTCCCATTTTTCACCTGTTGGTGGGGGTGCTCCTTGACCCACCCAGGTTTGACAGTTCATGGGTGCTCCCCTGCTACCTCTCCTCCCATCCTGTATTAACCCACTTTCTTGGGCCTCATCACTGTAGAAGTAGGATAGTAAGGGTATCCATAGGTGGGAGGCATGGGGAAGGTTTGAAGTACAACTAGGGGTGTGTGTTAAAGAGGGTGAAAAGGTCCCTGAGGAGAGGGAGCCAACCTTGTCTGGTAGATAAGACAACATATTTGATCCACTTCTGGTGAAGATGACAGCCGAGTAACAGAGCTGCACATTTCCTCGTGGACCCACTTAAAAAGTTGAGAATTTAGTCAAAAACTGCCTGTTCAATGTAGCTAGGACAGGGAGGAGGACCCCAACAATTAAAGGGAGCCCAAAAGATCAAAAATTCTGAAGGAACATCAGAAGCAGAGGGAAAAAACAGCAGCATGGGAAGCCGCCCCAGGCTGGCTGCAAATGGCTGGAAGCCATGGGCATCTGCAGACAGAGGAAAGCCTGCGCAGAGCCTGGAACATCTGACCAAGCTAGGAGAGGAAGCAGTGCTCCAATAACTGAAAAAGGGCCACAAAAGGTCAGAAATCCTGAAGTCATACGGGAAGTGGAGAAAAACAGCAGTTGACTTGGCACTACCCTGAACTGCCGGCACCCACAGATCACAAACAAAAGAAAGCCTGGAGGCCAGAACCTCAGATTGAGGTAAGTGCTGATCTGGGAAAAGTGGGAATTATCAGAAGCTGGTAGCCCCAGCCTCTGAAAAATGAACTGGTGGGTAGTGCGAACTACAAATGCAATGTGTGCTCCCCCTAGAAAAGGCCTCCTAGAGCCCAGATCAGGAGCATTCAGCAGCCATAATGGTCTATGACATAAGCAGGAGCCATCCAAGAAAAAGAAAGCTCAAGACTGAACTGCTTAGAGTAAAAGAAAGCTCAGAAGAACACATCAGGGCTTTGAGGGTCACCCTAAAACACTGCCTACAAAGAAACTGACACTAGAGGCAGTTGCAGAGAGAGGAGAGAAAAGGCCACTGACCTTCTGAATAGTTCAGTGTAGTAGGAGCACCTCTCAGGGTGGAGAGCCCCGCCCTGGGGGAGGAAAGCCAGGATAAGTGGGAGAGCTTTGCTGAGGGGTCCAGGGGTGAACAAGACATCTCAGAGGCCACCAGACTGTTAAGTTTGCCCTCACTGCCTACTCCAGCACAGAACTCAGATGAATGGTGTGGTTCCTCACCACACACTTGTCATAGCCATTCAAATAAACCTCTTAGGCCTTTAAATTGAAGTCCCTCAACAACAGAAACATGCAAAGACAAGGCAACAGGGCACCCACAGAGATGCCTGAGACCTCAGAAACTAATGTCATGGGCCCTGAAATAGTGGAACTCATAGGGAAGGAAGGCAAAAAGGAAATAAAGGAATCAAACAACCAGTTCAAACAAGATATTCTCTCAAAGAAATGCAAGCCTTGTTCAGCAGGCGTAAAGAAGAACTTACTAATCAAATAGTGGTCCTAATGGAAACAAAGCTCACTCAGCATATTGAAGCCACAAATAAAATTTGGCTGAGGTAAATAGGAAATGCAAGATATAAAGGAACATTTTGATAGAGAAGTGGAAAATATGAAAATAAATCTAGATAAAATTCAGGATATAAGAAATACATATCAAAGAAGGAGAAGATGCCTTGAATACTGTGAGGACAGAATTTCAGACCTTGAAGACAAGGCTGAGGAAACAAATGCTATAATTAAGCATGATGGCAAAATTAGAAATGAACAAAGTAGCTGGACACAACAGATGATGGATGATTCAAAAAGGACCAATCTCAGAATTATGGGTGTGAAAGCAGAAGACAGTACGACAGGTGTAAAGAATTTATTCACTGAAATAGTATGAATTTCCCCAATCTAGAAAAAAATTAATTTTCAAGTACAAGAAGTTTATAGAAGGCTAGATGAATGGCTCAGTGGTTAAAGTACTTGCCTAGCAATCACTAAGTACCCAAGTTTGATTCCCCAGCACCACATAAGCTGGTTATGGTGGCGAACACCTTTATTCCTAGCACTACGGAGGCTGAGGCAGGACGACTGCTATGTGAGTCCAAGGCAGCAACTTGGGCTACAGAGCCAGACCCTGTCTCAACAAAAAAAAAAAAGAAAAAAAAGAAAAAGAAAAGAAAGAAAAAAATCTGACCAACACACACACAAAAAAAAGCTTATAGAACACCAAGTAACCTCAACCAGCAATGAGACTCACCAGGACACATCCTAATCAAAACCTCAGAAATAAAACATAAACAGAAGTTATTAAAAGGAGCAAGAGAGGAACAGGCATTATTCTACCAAGGCAAACCCATTTGAATTACTGCAGATTTCTCAATGCAAACCTTAAAGGCTAGGAGAGTCTGGAGCAAGATCTTTCAAGCTATGAAAGACAGCAAGTGTCAACTCAGGTTGTTGTATCCCACAAAATTATCCCTGAAAATTGAAGAAGTAAAAATTTTTCATGACCAAAAATACCTAAAAAAGCTTGTGACTACTAACTCAGTATAGCAGAAAATACTTGAAGTAATCTTTGAGAGGGGCAGAGACAAGCAGCACCAAAAAAAAAAAAAAGAAAAAGAAAAAGAAAAGAATACATGGTGGAAAGGAAGCATCTAAAGAGAAAGTGTAGGGCTGGAGGAATGAGGAATGGCTCAACAGTTAAAGTGCTACATCAAGCACTAACTAACAGAGTTGACTCCCCAGCATCGCATAAGCTGGGTGTGGTAGAGCACACCTGTAATCCCAACACTCTGGAGGCTGAGGCAGGAGGATGGCTGTGAGTCCAAGGCCAGCCTGGGCTCCATAATGAATTCAGGACCAGCTTGGGCTACAGAGAGAGGCCCTGTTTCAACAAAACAAAACAAAACAAAACAAAAAAAAAAGAGAACGTATAACAAAAAATATTGGTATTTGAATCATTTGATTGGTATACTTCTACAACAGTACCAACTGTCTCATAAAATCTGTGAAACTCCCCCCATACTTATTGTCTTTAATAGTAGATAAATTTGCAAGACCTAATAATTATATTCAACATAGGGAATTGGTATAAAATCTTTTTTAAAAAGCTATGCATGAAGTTAGGGATGGACAGGTAGGTAAAATAATAAATCGGGCAAAATGTTAGTGAGTAGTGAAACATGAGTAAATAATTTATGAAAATTTTTAAAAATTCTGAAATACCTAAGCATGCCACTCTATTCCTTTAAGTGTAGCATACTTATGTGATACAGATTTTAGTTCATTTAATGTAGTAACTTGGTATAGACTTAAGCTCATTTAATGTAGCAATTCACTCATTTGTTCTTGGATGTAAGTTTATCCTAAGAAAACTGATAGATGCAATGACAACCTGAATGTCTATTGAAAGTACATTTACCTTTCAGTACTAAGCTAAGGAATTTGAAATTTATCTTCTTTTTCTTTCTCGCGTTTTCTAGCCTTTATGGATTTCATTGTTATAGTTCTCTTCTTATGTAGATGGGTGGGTGAAACCACGTTAAAGAACCTCAACAAAGATATAGTAAGATAAAGAAAAAAAAAAATCTTCCGGCAAATCAGAGAAGAGGCAACAAGATATGGCTACTGCAGCCCATTCTAGTGGTGGGAAGCTGAGCTAAAGAGGGGTGATTTGAGTGGTAAAGTGAGTCCAACCAGCGCAGAAGATTAAATATGTTAAATACCACATGGTTTCTCTGATTTGGAAAACCCAGAACACAAGCATTCTATAGAACCATGTGAGTGTTACACTGGGAATTATGAGGGATGGGGAGGGTATTGGAGGGCCAAAAATGGGGAGAAAAAGGGATCGTACATAATATTGATGTGATATGTGCACGAAATACTCAAGTTCATTGTAAACATCATGTACTGCATATATATGTATTAATAAAATGGTGCAGAAAAACTATGACATATTTTTCACTGTAGTTTTTCATTTATTTTCGTGACAGGGTCTCGCTCTGTTGCCCAGGCTGGCCTTGGGACTCACAGCAATCCTCCTGCCTCAGCCTCCCGAGTGCTAGTATTATAGGAGTATGCCACCACCTCAGGTTTATGTGGTACTGGGGAATCAAATTTCGGTACTTAGTGCTTACTAGGCAAGCACCTTAACCACTCAGCCATTCCTCCAGCCCAGTATTTTTTTTTTCTTATCTCTTTTTCTTTCTTTTATTTTCTTTCTTTTATTTTCTTTCTTTTTTTGAGACAGGGTCTCACTCCGTAGCCCAGGCTGACCTTGGATTCCAGACAAACCACCTGCTTCAGCCTCCCTAGTGCTGGGATTACAGGCCACCACCACTGTACCCAGCTTTATGTCATGCTGGAGAATTGAACTCGGTCTTGCAAGTGCTTTATCTGCTATGCCATTCCTCCAGACCCTTTACTGTATTTTAAAAAGGGAATTCGGGGGCTGGAGGAATGGCTCAGTGGTTAAACTGCTTGCCTAGCAAGCACTAAATCAAGCACTAAGTATCTAAGTTCAATTCCCCAGCACCATATAAACCGGAAGTGGTGGCACATGCCCCACATGGGATTGCTGTGAGTTTAAGGCCAGCCTGGGCTCCACAGTGACTTCAAGACCAGCCTGAGCTACAGAGCAAGACCCTGTCTCAAAAAGAGTATTAAAAATCTAAAAATAATAATAATAAACTTAGAATGTAGCACAATACAAAGGCCCTGGGTTTAGCTCTCAGCACAATTTTTTAAAACTACAAAATATATGCTGTAGGTATAACCTAGTATTTAGAGCACTTGTCTAGCAAGCACAAAGCTCTGGGCTCAGTTCTACCAACAGTACATGCATATCTGAGGTGGTGGCTGGTGCACACTTGTAATCCCAGCACTTGGGAGGATGAAGCAGGACTGCCATGTGCTTGAAGCCCACCTGGGCTACACAGGGAGTTCAAGAACCAGCCTGGACTAGAGTGAGATCCTGTCTCAAATGAACAAGGATTGGAGGAATGGTACAGCTGTTAAAGCACTTGCCTAGCAAGCTAAGGCCCTGGGTTTGAATCCCAAACACTACATAAGGCTGGGCGTGGTGGTGCAGGCCTCTAATCCTAGCACTCTGAAACTGAGGCAGGATTACCATGAAGTCTGTCCAAGGCTAGTCTGGACTACAAAGTGAGTTCAGGACCAGCTTGGGATACAGAGCTAGACCCTGTCTCAAAAACTTTTCTTTAAATTACAAAATATATAGTTTATCAGTATGACCTACAACATCCTCTTTATCAACCATGCATATTTAGTCACTCAACCTTTCCCTCACTCCATTAACATCTTCTGCCTTTAAATGTATAATCCCTAATCCTACTTGTAAATGCACAGATATTAACACTGTCATAGCTACTATATTTTCAGTTGGTAATCAAATGTTTTGGGAGTTGAGCACATAGAAAATCCCTCCAAAATGTTTTTGAGGTGTTACTGACACTGCCAATAAAGCCACCAGTGAAGACTCACCATCTCAGTCTCTACTATTGTACCTCATTCTAGATGAATTCAGTGAATTTAACAGCAGCAAAGTACAAAATATGAAAATAAATCAGAGTAAGATTAAAAAAGGGAATTAAAATGTTCACCTCAATGTTGATACTTCCAAATAGTGTTTAGAGAACAGGCAATATGGGTTGGATACACAGCAGCTAGGCTGCTTGAATAGCAGGAACAAGGCCAAGTTCCATTCTCCAGAACCACATGAACTTGATGTGATGGCACACACCTGTAATGCTGGTACTGGGGAGGCTGAGGCAGAATTGCCTTGAGTCCAAGGCCAGCCTGGGCTATGCAGTGAGTTCAGGACCAACCTGGATCAGAGCAAGACCCCATCTCAAAAAGAAAGTGTTCCTAAAACAGGCCACATATCTAATTTTTTAAGACAGGGTCTTATTCTGTACCTTTTTTTTTTTTGAGACAGGGTCTCATTCAGTAGCCCAGGCTAGTCCCGAACTCACTAAGTACCCCAGGCTGGCCTCAAATTCACTGCAATCCTCTTGCCTCAGCCTCCACAGTGTTGGGATAACAGGCATGCACCACCATGCCCAGCTATTCTTTGATGATGGGCAACAGAACCCAGGGCCTTCAGTATACTAGGCAAAAGCTTTAACCACTGAGCTACATCCCAAATTCCACTTTTCTAGTTTCTTCAGACATACAGATTCTTGAGAATAGACAAATTTGATGGCTTTCAACTCTAGGTACTAAAACCTAAACGTCATGGAATAAATTAAGTCCCATTTGTGTTATAGAATCTTCTTTGCTCTGAGCACATTAGAAAAGCTGCATCAGAATGTTGTGAAGGTACAAAATTAAAACTGCTTAATTTCTGATTTTTCTTTTCTTTGCAGTGCTGGGGATAGAACCAGGGCCTTAACATTATGCTACAGGGGCTGGAGGAATGGCTCAGCGGTTAAAGCGCTTGCCTAGCAAGCACTAAATACTCTAGTTCAATTCCCCAGCACCACATAAGCTGGGTGTGGTGGTGCACGCCTGCTAATCCCAGCACTCAGAAGGCTGAGACAGGAGGATTGCAGTGAGTCCAAGGCCAGCCTGGGCTCCATAGTGAGTTCAGGACCAGCCTGGACCACAGAGTGAAACCCTGTTTCAAAAAAAAAATGAAAAATAAAAACCATCATGCTACATCCCTAGCTTTTTTTTTTTTTTTCCATTTTGATTTGGAAAAAGAGTCTACCTAAGTCACTAAATCGTCCAGGCTGGGCTTGAACTTGCAGTCCTCCTAACTCAGCCTCCCAGAGAGCTAGGATTACAGGAATGCACCACCAGGCCCAGCTAATTGCTTCATTTATAATAATGGTCATGGTACAGACCATGGTAGTTCTAAAATTACTCAACAGGAGAGCTGAAGAAGTAACAGTAGTTAAAGCCCTTGCCTAACAAGCACATGGCCCTGAGTTAAATTCTTTAGCATCACAAGGATGGCAGGTGCACCCCTGTAATTCCAGCACTTGGGAGGCTGAGGTAAGAGGATTGCCTTGAGTTTAAGGGCAGCCTGTGCTACATAATGTGCTCAGGACTAGCGTGGACTACATTGAGACCCTGTCTCAAAAGGAAGTTGCATAGCATTTTTATTTTAATTTTTAATTTTTTTTTTTGAGACAGGGTCTCACTCTGTGGTCCAGGCTGGTCCTAAATTCACTTCAGAGCCCAGGCTGGCCTTGGACTCATGGAAATCCTCCTGTCTCAGCCTCCTGAGTGCTGCAATTACAGGCGTGCGCCACCACGCCCAGCTTATGTGGTGCTGGGGAATCGAACTCGGGTACTTAGCGCGTGGCTTACTGCTTGCTCAAAGCGCTTTAACTGCTGAGCCATTCCTCCAGCCCCAGCATTTTGATTTTAATATTAAGTTTAAATAAACAAAAAGCAATCAACTTCACTTCATTTACAAAGCAAGCAAAACCTACATGAAGGTTTACAGTATACTTTATTTCTTCGCTATGCCGTATTTTAATCAACACAGTACTTTTCATTGGCATCAATTATGCATTGATTTTCAAACAATTCAGCATTATTTCAGCTGGCGGGATTACTGATCTCTCCATTCCTTTGGGGTGACTCTGCCAACAGGGGAAAGGTTCCATTCTATTCCAATCTGTGTTACTGTCTGTAAGAATTAAAATGATGTCAGTTACACATGTTTAAATAAGAGTCTACCACCCCTTGGAGCCTACTTCTAGAAAATGACAGACATTCAGCATTACAGGTAAAAAATACAGAAACTCACCTGAGATATGGCACCTTCTATCTGCTGTCCTAATTCTCCACAGCTGTGCTGCGCTAATTTCCTGAGATTAAGGAAATGTTCTTTATCTACTCTGTCCAATATAGTCGTCACTAGCCACAAGTAGCTATTAAGGACTTGCAATGTAGGTAATGAATTTTTAAATTTTACTTAATTCAAATTTGTATCTTATTTTTCTACAGTATCTCCTCAAAATGTCACTTGCCTGTATCAAAACTGCTTAAATAACAGCCAAGGAGCTCTTTGTAATATCTCTATTAAGGTGTATTTTACAGTCGTTAAATATCTGTTTATTCTCGGGGCCAGAGGAATGGCTCAGCGACTAACTAAAGCTCTAAGTCAAGTGCTAAATACTGAGTTCTATCCCCTAGCACCACATAAACTGGGCGTGGTGGCACATGCATGTAATCTCAGCACTAGGGAGGCTGAGGCAGGATTGCTGTGAGTCCAAGGCCAGCCTGGGCTCCATACTGAATTCACGAGCAGCCTGGACTACAGAGACCCTGTCTCAAAAACAAAACAAACCTGAGTTGATTCCCCAGCACCACATAAGCTATGCCTGGTAGTCCTAGCTGGGCTCAGCATTGGGCTGTGGCAGGAGGATTGCTGTGGGTTCAAGGCCAGCCGGGACTACACAGTGAGTTCAAAACTAGCCTAGACTATAGAGGCAGACCCTGTCTCAAAAAAAAAAAAAAAAAAAAAAAAAAACACTATGAGACTAGAAGAATGGCACAGCACTTAAAACGCTTGCCTTGGCACATGGCCCTGAGCTCGATTCCCCAGTACCATATAAAGCTGGCTGTGGTGGCATATGCTTATAGCTTGTAATCCCAGCACTAGGGAGGCTGAGGCAGGTGGATTATCCTGAGTGCAAGACTAACCTGGGCTACACCAATGAGTTCAGGACCAGCCTGGGCTACAGAGCGAGACTGTCTCAAAAGAAAAAAAGGAAAAAATGTGTACAGGTTACTCAAGATAATGAATATCCTGGGCACTATAGTAGAACAAAAATGACCAACAGAACTAAGAAAGTTTAATCTTATTGTGATTTTTTTTTTCTTTTTCTTTTTTTTGATAGGGTCTTACTTTGTAGTCTAGGCTGGCCCTGAAGTCACTATGGATCCCAGGCTGGCCTCAAACACGGGGCAATCTTCTTCCCTCAATCCTTTGAGTGCTGGAATTATAGGTATGTGCTACCACACCCAGCTATTATGTGATGTTGAGGAACTTAAACCAGGGCTTTGATCCTGCTAGATAAGCACTTTAACCTCTGAGCTACTCCCTTCAGTCCAGAATGTTTAATCTTAAAAGAGAAAATTAAGGATATTTTGTTTTTAGTGCTAAGGGATGAGACTTATGCATGCTAAGCATACACCCTACAAATAAATTATACCCCCTAGACCATGACAGAACTTTTCTAATATCTCACGGCCACCGTATGGAAATAAATAGTATCAGAGAATCTCTACCACAATTCAGTGATAGAAGCTGGGTGATAAAGCTCAATGAGGATAGCCCTTGCCGATCAAGCACAAGGCCCTGGGCTCCATTCCCCAGCATCACATAAACTGGGTATGGTGGTACATGCCTGTATTCCCAGCACACAAAAGGCTGAGGCAGGAAGACAGCTCTGAATTTCAGGCCTACCAGCCTGAGCTACAAAGGGAAAACCTGTCTCAAACAAAAGCAACTGAATGATGGACAAAATATGAAGGCAAGGTGGTGCACACCTGTAATCCCAATGCTTCCATTGTTGCCAGCTGCCTATCTTAAAACAAAAAAGACATTTGTTATAAGAAGAGATGGCAGCTGGGCCCCAGGGCACAGACCTGTAGTTCTAGCACTCTGGGAGACTGAGAAAGAATCACAAATTCAAGCTTCACCTACACAATTTTGGAATTTAGAGACCCTGTCTCAAAATTAAAGACAAAAACTGGCCTGGGGATGCAACTCAGTGCCAAGAACCTGGGTTTAATCCCACATACCATTTTAAAAAAAGAAGAAATGACTGCACTTGATTGTGGGAATGGATAATCTTTCAAGTCCCTCCTAACTAGAAATGTGTACTACTGTATCCAAACATCTTAAATATACAGAATAAGAGTGAAAAATATCTAAGATAGAAACTGTTAGGGTTTGGGGTATAGGTCAGTTGTAGAGTATTGGTCCAGTATACACAAGGCCCTAGGCTCAATTCTAAGCATTGTATTAAAGAAAAAAAGCAGTACTTACATAGGTCCATACAGCAATACAGAAAGTAGTTCCACCAGCTAATATAGCATTACCATATTTGTCATGAAAATCAGGTGTACGTTTCTGGTGACTCTCCCTTGCTATTGTTTGTTGGATGCTTCGAACTTAAAAGAAAAAAGAACAAAGAAACGCCTATCAGTTGTCAGGAAAAAAAGAACACATTTGATTGAGAATGCCACTGAGAAAACCAAGCAAGCCTGCTTTATGTTATCACTCAGTTCAAGAAAATGTTAGTAATAAATGGGGCATAGGGGCACAAGACTATGATCTCAGCACTCAGGAGGTTGAAGCGGGACAACTGCTGCGAGTTCAAGGCCAGCTAGGGTTATATAGCAAGCTCAGGACTAGCCTGAACAACAGAGCAATACCCTGCCTTAAAAAAAAAAAAAGCCAATAAACACTGCAACTGAAAGAAAAGTAGCACATTCCAAAATGCATCAATAATAAGACAAATTGGTAGATGTGGTGGCACAGGCCTCTAAGCACTCAAGAAGATTTGCATTTTTGAGCCTAAGCTGGATAATTTAGCAACTTAGTAAGACCCTGTCTCAAAAAGACGAGTGACATGACTCAGTATGAAGGCACTGAGCTCAATCCCTACTACTGTAAAAAATGCAAACAGAAAAATAAATCGCCTGGGATGTAGCTCAAAGCAAAAGCCCTGGGTTTAATATCCAGTACCACAAATTTTAATAACCAATGGGGGAAAGCAAAGTACAAGTGATGTCAATAATACTCACTACTAAGTGAATGGACTAGACTTCTATTCATCAACATGAGTACCTACACCTTTAGTTTTCACTGCCATATACTTAATAACGATCAACAACCTAAAACAGAAAGGCAGCCAGCTCAGGTGTGGAGGCAGACATCGGATATTCCAGCTGCTCGGAAGGCTAAGACAGGATCCCCAAATTCAAGGCCAGGCTGGACAACATACTAAGACTCAAGATAAAAATTTAAAAGGGGTGGGGGCATCGCTAGCTCAGTGACTAAAATGCTTGTCTATGGCTGCAGGAATGGCTCAGCGTTCAAGCACTAAGTACCCGAGTTCACCTCCCCAACACCACATAAACCGGGCGTGGAGGCACATGCCCGGTAATCCCAGCCTGTAATCCCAGCACTAGGGAGGCTGAGACAGCAGAATTGCCTTAAACCCAAGGTCAGCCGGGCTGCATAGCGAGCTCAACACCAGCCTGGGCTACAGACCTAGAGCCTGTCTCAAAAAAATAATTAAAATAAAAATAAAGTGCTTTCTTAGCGTGAGCAAGGCCCTAGGTTCAATTACCCATCACCACATAAAAATTAACCGGGTGAGGGCTGGAGGACTAGCACAGCAGTTATATAGAGCTTTATAGAGCTTGCCTAACAACCGTAAAACCCTACGTTAGATTCCCCAGCACCATATAAACTGGGTCTAGTGGCACACACTTGTAATCCCAGCCCTCAGGAGGCTGTGGCAGGAAGATTGCTATGAGCTTGAGGCCAATCTGGATTACATAGTGAGTTCAGGACCAGCTTGACCTACAGAGAAAGACCCTGTCTCAAAAAAAATTAAATATCAGCAGGATGTGGTGACACACCTGTAATCCCAGCACTTGGGAAGCTGAGGCAGGTAGAATGCTACAAGTTCAACGCCAGCCTGACCCTATCTCAAAAACAAAACAAAAAAATGGGCTGGAGGAATAACACAGTACTTAGAGCGCTTGCCTAGCAAGCGCCAGGAAAAGGAAACAAAACGAGCTTCAGAATATTAGGAGCTTCGGAATGTTAGTCCGGTGCGGTGTCATACTCCCGTAATCCCAGTACTCTGTAAGGTTGAAACAGAAGGATCAAAAATTCTAATCTATCTTGGACAATTTAGTGAGATCCTCTCTCAAAGTAAACAATACAGCAGGCATGTAATCCCAGCACTCTGGGAAGATGAGTCAGGAGAATCATATAATCTTCAACAACTTTCAGGTATCATTTACTAATTATTTTACAAATGCTTTTTTACAGGCTCACTGAGGTGAAATCCAAGTGATGGCTTTTGGTATAAGAAAAAAAACAGGGTTTTTGTTTTTTCAATCTAATAATATCCTTTAAAGTGAATATAAAAAGATAGCTGAAACTGTCTTTAGCAGAAACTAATGTTAATTGCCCAAGTTCACCTTCACCCTTGTTACTCAAGGTCACCTTCTGTGCAAATCCAGTAAGAAAATTTATTTTCTCTCCACTCTAGTATGCATTCTCAATACATAAGACTCAAATTTCCCTACACCTGCCTACCTTTCATATATATATTAAAAAAAGGCCACGACTGCTTTCAGGGCAGTTAATATTCAGCTGACAAACCACAAATAACTTCAAAGCTGCAAGGCTTCTACTTTAGGTTATCTACCTGCAAAGAAACCAGGTGGAGTGGATTTAGTGTAGTATCATTATAGCGATAAGGACTGGAAAGGTTTTTCCATGTGGAGTTATGAGTAAATGTATACCCGAACTAAAATTTACGGTATCACTGAAGAAGCAAGAGCTGCCATCAAAGAGTCCTTTGTTGAGATCATGGATTACTTAAGAATTAAAACGCAGTGCTAGGCAAACTCTGAGAGCAGAGAGAGATGAGAACCGAAAGAAAAACGCTGATAAAACCAATACTAAGGAGACCTTTCCAATGACTTGGAAGAAGGCAGGAGGCAGAATATTTAGAATTAGAGGACCAGGAAGTTGCAAGCAAATAGCATGAGAAGCCACGAGGACAAACAGATAAAAGGCAGTTGTAAATGACCTGCTCACAAGTTAGGCTCACCTGGGAGACGACTTAATGCGTTTCTGGCCAACGGAAACATTGTGGAGTTGAAAATAGCGCTACAATAACTGCAGCTGCTGGTTTGGTGAAACTCGTTGCCGGTACCCTTGCAAACAGCCCTGAAAGACAAAATGGCTTTCAGCTCAGATACTGATGAGATTTGATGAAATCTCGCGAGACTTGTAAGAAACCTATAGAAATTGTAATCCTCTTTTCCATGAGAAAAATATAAAGGCCTTTTGGGAAATGTAGTTTCAGATTTTCTAAGTGAAGTATGGTTGTGTTCAAGTTAAACGAACAAACTTCATGAAACAAAGTTCAGGGCTCTATGGAGGAGAAACAAGATGTTAGCGACCGTGCTGCAGTTCTTCAGTTGTCTGGGCTCACCGGCTCTCAAAGGGATAACGAATAAGACAGTTGGGAGTTGTCTTATTCATAGGAAGGCTCGAAGGAAGGCTCAAAGCAAGGGGAAGTTGACGGCAGACAGTGAGAAAGAGAAACGAGAGAAAACTCTCACAGGAGCTTGAGAAGGGGATGTTGACTGAGATGCTCCGCTTGAGATGGTGAACTGGACTCCATAGTTTTTATCTGTTTGAGTAAACAGCAGTTTGGCTTTGTGTAGAGATCCAGCTGCAGCAGCCAAAAATACACCCGGCCTATTGCTAAAGTTACTGTCTTTTGAAGGTAAGGAAAGGAATGAGAAGTTTTTTTCCACTAATCTTATTAATATACATATGCAATACACAGTGTTTACAACGAACTGATTATTTCATGCACATATTCACCGTATCAACTTTACAATCCCTTCCCATTTTTTGAACCTCCCACCTCCTCCCTATCACTTCCCCCGCAACTCTGGCTATCACTTCATGTGGTTTCATAGAATGTCTGTGTTCTGGGTTTCCCAAGTCAGAGAGACTATAGAGTACTTAACATATTAGTCTTCCGCTCTAAATCATTTCACTTAAGTCACCACTCTTTAGCTCAGCTTCGGATTCCTCTAATGAGCTACAATGGTCAAATTTTGATGTCTCTTCTCTGAGTGCAGCCAATCCCTTTATTGGGATATTTGCCAAAAGTTCCTTTTTTAATATTTTGCTATATTTTTGTTGATATTCTTAAACCTGGCCTCACCCACCAATCCATATAAGTAAAGAACTACAACCATGTAATTCAAAAGACTAGTAAATATGAGAAAGAAAGAGAAAAGTTAAATTTCAAATGCTTTAGCTGAATACTGGAAGGTACATGTTTGTATATTCACAGGGTTATCTTTACATCAACCAGTTTTCTTAGGATAAACTTGCATCAAAGACCCAATAAGTGAATTGCTACAATAAATGAATTTAAAACTATATCACATTGCTACATTAAATGAACTTAAATCTATACCACATAAATATACTTAAAGTAACAAGTATGAAGGCAAATTTAGTTATTTCAGAATTTTTTAACTTTCATAACTTATTTACTCACATTTCACTGATTACTAACATTCTGCTAGATTTGGTTTATAATTTTATCTGCCTATCCATCCATATATTCATGCATACATATTTTTAAAGATTTTATGTCAATTCCCACATTGCATGTAATTATTCTGTTGTGTGCACTACTATACTATTACTAATAATAATGATGTGGAAGATTTCACAGATTTTATAGGACAGCTGGTACAGTCAAATGATTTAAATAACAATCTATTTTTTAATTTCATTTTCTCTTTAGATGTTAACTTTCCTCCAAGTTATTTTGTTGCTGCTTATCTTTCTGCTTCTCTCAAAGAAGATAAACTCACCTTCAACATCCAAAAAGTGAATTGCTACATTAAATAATCTTAAGACTTTATCAATTTGCTACATTAAATGGACTTAAATCTGTATCACATAAGTATACTACAGTTAAAGCAATAGGTAGATAGGTATGCTTAGTTATTTTAGATTTTTTAACTTTCATATATTCTTTACTCGTATTTCACTAATTATTAACATTTTGCCTGATTTGGTTTTTCCTTTTACCTATCAATTCATCCCTAATTTTGTGCATAGTCTTACTTTTTTTTCAGCTCATTCTCCTCTAGCTGTTGTCTTTTTCTCTGGGGTCATTGGTGTCGCTGGCCTCCCTTTCACTTTCTAAGTTTCCTTTAAGTATTCTCTGCAATGCTGGATCAGTGGCTGCAAATTTTTTTAAGCTTTCTATATCATGGAAAGTTTTAATTTCTCCCTCTAATTAAAAAGATAATTTTGCTGGATATAGCAGTCTTCGTTGGCATTTGTGTTCTCTTAGTGCTTGGATGACATTGCTCCTTGGTCTCCTGGCTTTTAGAGTCTGGGTTGAGAAGTCTGCAGCTATTCTGATGGGCTTATCTTTGTAGGTCACCTTCTGTTTTTCTCTTACAGCTTTTAGTATTCTCTCTTTGTGTTGGGTTTCTAGTACTTTAATTATGATGTGTCATGATGAGGATCTCTTCTGATCAAAGTTGCTTGCTGTTCTATATGCCTGCAATAGTTCCATGTTCATTTCTTTTCTTAGATTTGGGAAATATTCTTCCATAATTTCATTGAACATGGCCTTTAAGCCTTTTGTTTTGTCCTCAGTCTTCTCCTGGACTCCCATAATTCTGAGGTTGTTTCTCTTTGAATCATCTATCAGCTGTTGTAATGATTCGCTTTCTTCCTTATTTACTTTGTGTTCTTTATGGCCTGTATGTTGCAGCTCAGTCACTTTATCTTCTAGGTCTAACATTCTATTCTGAAGATGTTCAAAATGGTTGCTTATTATTTCCTGTGTGTTTTTCACTTCCTGAATATCTGTATTCAATGTTTTTCATATCTCTGTTGTGTTCTCCTCTACTTTCTTGTATTGCCTTCATTATCTTCTGATTTATATCTTCTTTGTTCGCCTCGAATTGCTTTTCAATGTTTGCTGTTAGCTTAGCTATATCCTGGCATATCTCTTCCAATATCTGTTTCATTTCTTGTTTTAATTCAAAGTATTTCTGGGCCCAGAAGTTATCATCTTTTTTGTCTTTTTCATCTTTGGATTCTGCTATTTCAGGACCCCTGGTATCATTTTCTGGGGTGTCAGTTCTTTTTGTAGGAGATATGTTACCATGTTTCCTCATGGTTCTGCTGTCTCTGGTTGTCTCTGGTGTGCAGGAAAGAAGGCTTTGGCAATGGCCCAGTCCTAGATGCCTCTAGAAGCCCCTGGCCCAAAGGACGGACAGGGCAATGGAATTCCCAATACTAGATACCTCTCGAAGCCTCTGGGGCCCGGGATTGACAGGGCTATGGAATTTCCTGGAAACCTCTAGAAGCCTCTGGCACACAGGAGGACAGGGTGATGGAATTCCCAGTCACTGATGCCTCTGGCCTGCAGGGCAGCGGTGACCCAGATGCCTCCAGCAGTGCAGGAGGGACAACGAGGAGTTTCTTATTCTCACTGTGATCCTGTGTCCTTGGCTGCTTCTTGGAGGAGTTGGGGAGAGCCATACTCACCTGCTTCCATGGCCACTGGAACACCCTGCCCAGGCCTTTTGATCAGTCCCATCCTATTCTCTATCATTATCTCTGATCATTGGCTGAATCATGTAAGGCAACTGCTTCAAGATGGCGTTAATGTTCCAGAGGCTTAAATCTGGTATTTCATTCCACATTAACTCATTTTTATTCCTTGTCTCCAAACTTTCTCTGTTTTAATTTTGTGTCCTATTACTTGCTTTAACTTTTAATTTTGAAATAAATACAAGCCAGGCCCAGCGGCACAGGCCTGTAATCCCAGCATCTGGAAAGTTGAAACAGAAAGATCACAAGTTTGGTTCCTGCACAGGCAACTTAAGGACTGAGGGAAACCTTTTACAGACAAACAAAATGGGCTGGGAATGAAGTTCAGTGTGAAAGTCTTGCATTTGATTTCTGAGACCACAGAAAATAAAAAAAATAATGGGCTGTATATTGGTTCAATACTCAGTACTACAAAAATAAATCAGGGTCTGGAGGAATGGCTCAGCGGTTAAAGTGCTTGAGCAAGCACTAAGCCAAGTGCTAAGCACCCGAGTTCAATTCCCCAGCACCACATAAGCTGGGCGTGGTGGTGCATGCCTGTAATCCCAGCACTCGGGAGGCTGAGACAGGAGGATTGCCGTGAGTTGAAGGCCAGCCTGGGCTCTGAAGTGAATTCAGGACCAGCCTGGACCACAGAGCAAGACCCTGTCTCAAAAACAAAAAACAAACAAAAAGTAATCATACACATGTATTCCTGGAAGTGGGGGCATAACTAGTGGCTCAACCCATGATTAGCATACTTGAAGCCCTGGGTCCAATCCCTAGAGCAAATAAAAATTCTGTAATATATGGATAAATAGTTGATAAAAATAAATTTAGTGAACTTGTGATTGTAGAATCTTGGTGTGTGTTCACAGAACAATTCTTTCAATTTTTCACATGTCAGAATAGTTGCACAATAAAATGTTGGGAATGCTGGGGGTGTATCACCCTAAATATTTTAGAATGCTTGCCTAGCATATGCAAGGACCTGGGTTCAGTCCCCAAGCAGCACATAAAAATTAGTTGAGGGCAACCTTCTTTCAAGATCCCTTCTGGCTAGTAGAAGCTTTTATCCATTTATATTCTTACCAACTAACAGAAGCTTTTATTTATCTGCTCTTAACGTTTTCCTAAGTAAAATACTCTTTTTAAAAATTAGCCATGAGGAAGGCTGGAGGAATGGCACAGCAGTTAAACCTGAGTTGATTCCCTAACTTTATAGTCAGGCTAGTCCTGAACTCACAATGTAGCCCAATCTAACCTTGAACCCACAGCAATTCTCCCACCTCAGCCTACTAAGTGCTAAGATCACAGGCATGCACCACCACGCTCAGCTTATGTGGTGCTGGGGAAATTGAACTTCTGGGCCTTGTACTTCTTAGGCATTATGCCCTTGGTAGGCAAGTGCTCTAACTTCTGTGCTGTTCCTCCAGCTCTCTATACATTTATTTGTCTGTTTCTTTGTTATAATGATACAGGAGTCTCACCATGGGGCTGGAGGAATGACTCAGCAGTTAAAGCCCTTGCCTAGCAAGCACTAAGTCAAGTGCTAAGTACCTGAGTTCGATTCCCCAGCACCACATAAACCCGGTGTGGTGTTGCATGCCTGTAATCCCAGCACTCAGGAGGATGAGACAGGAGGATTACTCTTGGGTCCAAGGCCATCCAGGGCTCCATAGTGAGTTTAGGACCAGCCTGGGCTACAGAGTAAGACCCTGTCTTAAAAAAAAAGAGTCTCATCATGCAGTTCAGGCTGGCCTCCAACTCACAATCTTGTATCAGCCTCCTAAATGCTGGGATTTCCAGCAAGAAATCCCACATCCCCTTAGAAGGGCAATTAAAGGATAATTTGATTCCCACCCCCTCCCTGGAAATAGGGTCTCGCTCTGTAGCCCAGGCTACTGCTGAACTCACTAGGTAGCCTTGGACTCACCGTTATCCTCCTGCCTCAGCCTCCCAAGTGTTGAGATTACAAATCTGTGCCACTACGTCCAGTTCTATGTGGTGCTGGGGAATCAAATTCAGGTACTCAGCATTTTCTGGAAAGGGCTTTAACTGTTGAGCTATTCCTCCAGCCCGTGTTTTTGTTTTTGTTTTTTTGAGAAGTGTTTGCCCTGTAGCCCAGGCTGGTGCTGAACTCACTATGGAGCCCAGGCCTAGAACTCACAGAAATCCTCCTTCCTCAGCCCCTGAGTGCTGGGATTGCAGGCGTGCACCACCACAACCAATTTTTGTGGTGCTGGGGAATTGAACCCAGGGCCTTGGAGCTTGCTACCGTTTTAACCGCTGAGCTGTTTTATCGGCCTCCAGACTCTGTCCTAAAAGGAAAGCTGATATAGCTCAGTACAAAAGTGCTCAGTACAAAAGTGCAGGGTTCAATCTTCAGTACCAAAAAAACAAAAACAAAAAACAAAAAACAAAACAAAACAAAAAAAAAAAACGTTGTCAACACCTCTAAAGGAGACTTCAAGAGACAGACACCGTTTAGCAATGTCAGAGCCATTTTGGGCTGGAGAAAATACCGAACACTTCACAATTGCGCGTGAGAGTTTGAAGAGTCACCAAAGGCGTCATCTTTACGCATAATGAAAGGGACAATCCATTATTTTTTACTAAACCAATGAAAAACCTCCAGATTATCCATTTCCTATTGGCTAGTGGGGACCAATTAAAAGTGAACAGTCTTTTAGCGGGCGTCTGGCCGTCGCACGCTGTGACGTCACGCGAGGGGTTGCCCAACAGGGCCGAGATGGGCCAATGAGAAAAGGCGGGAGCTGGGCGGCTGTTCTCACGCTCCGCCCTCAGCCCCGCCACAGGAAAGTTTCGCCTGCTGGCGGCCGGCGAGCAAACATGGCAGCGCGTGTGTGGGTATGGTGTGCCTCTGCGGTCGTGGCGATGGCGCTGCTGCTTGTTCACAAGATTCCCTCGGCTTCTGCCCAAAGAAAGAAGGAGGTGAGGACGCGGCTCCCACCAACAGGGGCTTTTTCCAGTGTGTGGGACTTGAAAGGGTCTGTTTGTTCGTTCCCACTGTCCTTTCTGGTCCAGTTTCTATGTGTTTGGTGTCTTTTAATTTCTGTGTTTTCGGAGTTGTTTGCTCCTTAAGCGAAGGAGCTGTAACTTCTGGTCTTCTGCGGATGTAGCGTCTGGGAGGTACAATAGGAGCCAGGCTGGCTCCTGTAGGCCTGTGAATATTTGTAGCTACAAGTTTTTTTCACTTCCTGAGTTTGGGCCCCAGCGGGTGTTGAGGTTTTAGGTCCGGAGGGTTGAATGTAAGAGTGTCTAACCGGGCCTTGTGGCACTGGCCTGTGATCCCGGCACCCTGGGAGGCTGAAGCAGGAAGATCACAAGTTCAAGTCTAGCCTAGGCAGTTCAGCGATTTAGCGACACCATGTCTCAAGTCCATGAATAAAAATGGCTGAAGATGTAGTTCGGTGAAGAAAAAAGAAATCTTTCTGCTGTCGGCAAATGTGACTCCTTCAGGTGTATGAGAGCTGTCCGTTTCCTATAATTTTCACTTAAGGAGTGTTAAGAGTAGACTGGTGAAATCATGCCAGATTGACTACACTTTCCAAATATTCAGTCATTCAGTAATTATCAATCGTGCTAGACACTGTTCGGGGTGCGAGGTGTACATATATGAACACAACTAAATTCCCTCTTTATGGAAATTATAGGCTTTGGGAAGTTCAAGAGATAAAGTATTTTTTGGATGAAATACAGAAAGTAAGCAAGGTGCACAGTAACAAGGCTATTGTTTGGAAACAAAGAACAAAGGAGTAAAAAGTTCCCACTCCCTGGAAGGAGGTTCCATAGTGGGTTGCCCCCAAATACAGTATTCTTTACTCACAATTAAGCAATCTAAGCAGACCAATTTTTTTTATCTTTTTTTTTTTTTTGAGATAGGGTCTTGCTCTGTAGCCCAGGCTGGTCTGAACTCACTATGGAGTCCAGGCTGACCACTAACTAATGACAGTCCTTCTGCCTTAGCCTCCTGGAATTACAGGCATGCACCACCATGCATGCCTTATGTGGTGCTGGGGAATTGAACCCAGGGTCTTGAGCTTGCTAGGCAGGTGCTTTAACCGCTGAGCTATTCCTCCAGCCCTGGTATGTGTATTTGTAAAATTAACAGTTAAGTATATTAGATGCTTGTTAACTTATCTGAATTAAGAAAGGAACTATCTTCTATATATATTCTGAGAATTTGGGTTATTCCATGAGATGAAAAACTAAACTAAAAAAAACTAAACTAAACAAAAAACTAAACTAAATTATGACAACAGTAAGTTACCAAGATGGGCAAAAAGTAAAAATGCACAATTACCAAACATATGTTAAGTGAGCACTGGAACTTAAAATTAATGTGCCAGGGGCTAGAGGAATGGCTCAGCCGTTAAAGTGCAGCACTAAGTACCCGAGTTCAATTCCCTAGCACTATGTAATTTGGGCGTGGTGGCACATGCCTGTAATTCAGGCATTAGGGAGGCCAAGCCAGCCTGGGCTCCATAGTGAGTTGAGGACCAGCGTGGGCTACAGAGCAAGATCCTGCAGTGCCTGGCAGAAATAGTTTCTATTTTATCTTATTTTTTGAGATAGGGTCTTTCTCTGATCCAGGCTGGTCCTGAGCTCACTGTGTAGCCCAGGCTAGCCATGAACTCAGAGCAATCCTGCTTTCGGAGTTCTGGGATTACAGGCATGAGCTACCATGCCTAGCTTATATGGTACTGGGAAATTGAACTCAGAGCCTTAGCATTTGCTGGGCAAATGCTCTAACTGCTATGCTATTCCTCAAGCCCCATCAAACCTTTTTGTGTATTTTTTTGAGACAAGGTGTTAAGTCATGGAGTTGCCCAGACTGGGCTTAAGCTTGTGATCCACATGCTTCTGCCTCCCAGAGTCCTGTGATTATAGTTTGGGTGTCACCAAGCCCAGCTGTGTGTGCCTTAAACAATACCTTGTTCCTTAACCAAATTTCTTGGTTTCTGCAGTTGGATGGGCATGAATTCAGCACGTTGTATTGCCATTGTATGACAGTCTTTGTGTATGTGTTTTACTGGGGATTGAATTTAGAGCCTTACACATGCTAGGTAAGCTCCTCTACTGAGCTGTGTTCTCTCACTTCCTGTGCTAGAGGGTTCAGAAGAAACAGGCTAAAATACAAGGTCCGAATAGTTCCAAGTTTCAATTGGAAGTCTCTGATTTTACCAAAAATGAGAAAAATCTCAATTTAATAAAAAAGACAGTAGATGCTAACACTAAGATGACAAGAGATTTTTAGGATTATCTGACAGACTAAACCAATATTTTCAATTTTCTTTTGAGGCCCTTATAGTCCCAGCTACTTAGGAGACTGAAGCTAGAGGATTGTAAGTTTGAGGCCAGGCTGAGCAATTTATAGCATCCTGTCTCTAAATACATAAGGAGGACAAAAGAGGTAGCTTAGTGATAGTGCACCCTGAGTTCAGTCACCAGTACTGAAATAGAGAAAAAAAATCAGGCTGGGGATGTAGCTCTATCATAAAGTGCTTGCTACGATTACAAGGCCAAGTTGGATCTCCAACAGCAAAAAAAAAAAATAATAATAATAATAATAATAATAAAATGAAATAGGGGCTGGAAGAATCACTCAGTGGTTACTGTGCTTGCCTAGCCAAGCTCAAGGCCCTGGATTGAATTCCCCAGCACAACATAAGCTGGGGGTGGTGGCACACACCTCTAGTTCTAGCACTAGGGAGGCTGAGGCAGGAGGACTGCCATGTTTGAGGCCAGCCTGAGTGAGTTGAGGACCAGCCTGGACAGCAGAGCAAGACCTTGCCTCAAAAAGAGGGGGGGGAGGGGTCTGGAAGAATGGCATAGTGGTTGAAGCTTTTTTTGCCTTGCAAGTGTAAGACCCTGAGTTCTATTCCCCAGCACCACATAAAGCTGGGCGTGGTGGTGCACAGGAGGCTGAGGCAGGTGGATTTTCCTAGGTCCAAGGGAAGCCATGTCTACACCAGTGAATTCAGGACCAGCCTGGGCTACAAAGCGAGACCCTGTCTCAAAAGATAATAAAAATAAAATAAGAATGAAATAGCCAGACTTGGTTTGATAGGCCTATAATCCCAGTACTTTGGGAGGCTGATCCAGGAAGATCACAAGATAGATCACAGCCTGGGCAACTTAGTGAAATGTTGGTTTGATCCCAAGTACTATACACATGCAAGAAAAGATAAATATAATAAGAGTAAATAAAAACATACATCTTCTAAATGAATATGTTGCAAAATTATTCAAGTACTTCATGATAGAGTATTTTTCTTTTTGATTTTTTTTTTTTTGAGACAGGGTCTTACTCTGTAGCCCAGGCTGCTCCTGAACTCTATGGAGCCCAGGCTGGCTTTGTACTCATGGCAATCCTCCTGCCTCAGTCTCCTGATTGCTAGGATTACAGGCATGCGCCACCACGCCCGTCTTACATGGTGCTGGTGAATCAAACTCAGGTACTTGGGCACTTTAACTGCTGAGCCATTCTTCCAGCCTCCACCCCACCTTTTTTGAGACAAGGTTTGACTCTGTAGCACAGGGTCATCCTGAACTTATTATGAAGTCCAGGCTGGCCTTGGCCTTATGGCAATCCTTCTGCCTCAGCCTCCCAAGTGCTGGGATTACAGGTGTGCGCCGCCACAACCAGCTTTATGTGGTGCTGGGGAATCAAACTCAGGGCCTTGTGCTTTCAAGGCAAGTGCTCTAAACCACTGGGCCATTCCTCCAGCCCTATTTGATTGTCTATTTTATATGAGACACTGTCTCTATAATCTGCGCTGATCCTAAAATCGCTATGGAGTCCAGTGCTGGCCTTGAACTCACAGTACTCCTCTTGCCACACTCTCCTGAGTGCTGGAATTACAAGGGTGCACCATCATGCCTTGTCTGTGTGGTGTTGGGGAATTGAACCCAGGCTCCTACACTTGCTAAGCAGGTGCTTTAACCTCTGAGTTTCACTCCCAGCTCTGACAATTTTTACTTTTTATTTATTTATTTTTGAGACAGGGTCTCCCTCTGTAGTCCAGGCTGGTCCTGAACTCACTACGGAGCCCAGTCTGGCCTTGGACTCAGGACAGTCCTCCTGTGTCAGCCTCCCTTGCTGGGATTACAGGCATGCACCACCACACCCAGTTTATGTGATGCTGGGGAATCAAACCCTGGTTCTTCAGCTTGCTAGGCAAATGCTTTACCCACTGAGATATTCCTCTAACCCCCAATTTTTGATATTTTTTATGGTGAGTCATTTTCACCCATGATAGAAGTTACTTTTCCTTAAAATTTATGCCATTGTAGGGAGACAGCACAATAAAAATGAAAAATTACGGTATTTGGTAAAATTATATTTGTCCTACTTCTGGAAATCTGTAATAATAAAGAAGTAAAACCAGGGGCTGGAGGAATGGCTCAGCCATTAAAGCGCTTTTGCCTAGCAAGTGCTACGTCAAGCTCTAAGTACTCGGGTTTGATTCCCCAGCACCACATAAACCGGGCATGGTGCCGCACATGTGTAATCCCAGCACTCAGGAGGCTGAGACAGGAGGATTGCTGTTGGATCCAAGGCTGGCCTGGGCTACATAATGAGTTGAGGACCAGCTGGACTACAGAGTGAGAGCTTGTCTCCAAAAAAAAAAAAAAAAAAAAAAAAAAGGAAAACCAGGCATACTGTCACACACCTGTAATCCTAGGACTCTAGGTGGCTGAGTCTGGAGGATTGCAGGTTTGAGACCCAACTTAATGAGATCTTCTCACAAAGTAAAAATGAAATATATAGCCTGGGGACATAGCTCAATGTGTAGGCCCTGGACTCAATGTCCAGTACTCAAAAAAAAAAAAAAAAAAAAAAAACTAAACTAAAAATTTAAAAGCAGGGCCAGGGACGTAGCTCAACAGTTAGAATTTCCTAGCAAGCAAAGGGCTCTGGGTTCAGTTTGCCAGCACCACATAAGCCAGGTGAGGTGGTGTACCCTTGTAATTCCAGCACTTGGGAGTCTGAGGCAGTAGGATTGCCGTGAGTTCTGGGTCAACCTGGTCTACATAGTGATTTCAGGACCAGCTTGAACTATAGAACAAGACCCTGTCTCAAAAAAAAAAAAAAAAAAAAAAGCATTTACTTTAATCCAATCCCAGTGATCTTTAACAAGTTATTGAGTCATTTTCCTCATCAATGGAATAGAGAAAAATGCTTTTAAAAATGTTCTCTGTTTTTATTGCTGTACTGGAAATTAAACAGAGCTGCTTTACCACTGAGCTATATTCTTCTCTCCTCTTTATTTTTTAACCCGTAGGATTGAACGCAGGGTCTTTGCACTGATCTACATCCATAGCCTATTCATTTGTCTGTCTGTCTGATTGATGGGGATTGGCCCCAGGGCATTAATACTAAGCTACATGTACAACTCTTTTCATTTTTTTCCTTTTTTTTAAAGTTCTGTGAAAAATACTGTTGTTATTTTGATTGGGATTGCACTGAATCTGTGTATTTGTTTTGGTAGTATGGGTATTTTGACAATTAACTCTGCCTGACCAGTTACTTTATTTTATTTATTTATTTATTTATTTTTTCTGTTCCTTTCTGGTCCTGAGCTCACTGTATACCCCAGATTGGCTTCAAACTCATGACAATCCTCCTGCCGTAGCCTCCTGAGTGCTGAAATTATAGATGTGTGCCTCAGTTCCTGGTTTATATGGTACTGGGGAATCTAACTCAGGGCCTTGCACTTACTAAGTAAGCAAGCACTGTCAACCACTGTGCTATTCCTCCAGCCCTGCCCCCCTCTTTAAAAAAAAAAAATTATTTGAGACAGTCTTGCCAAAGTCTTCCAGGCTGGCTTCCAGTTTGGGATCCTCCTGTTAGCACACTAAACTTTGTGTATTCAAAAATAGAAGCTCTGTGTATTCAAAACCAGAATCACTTTGCTGGGCCTGGTGGCACAGGCCTGTGATCCCAGTACTCTGGGAGGCAAGAAGATCACAAGTTCAAGCTCAACCTGGGCAACTTAGTGACTTAGCAGGACTTTTCTCAAAATCAAAAATAATCATGGTCTGGAGATGTAGCTCAGGGTGAAGGCCATGGGCTGGATTCCTTGTATCACAAAAACAAAACAAAACTAGAATCACCTGCATCTATTGGCAAGGCAGGCTATTGGGAAAAAAATACATGTTCTCTCACATTGCTTTGAGAACTGACATTGTAATATAGGTGTAAAATCCCCTCCGTTTTTTGAAAGATGCCTTAGTACAGGGAAATAGGTTTGGTAGCACTTGTAAAACACACAAATTTAGACACATCCCTAAAAAATACGATCAAGCAAAAGAAACACTAATTTAAGTAGATGAACTGAGAATGGAACAGATGGCATTTAAGAATTAAAAATGCTCTCTTCTCTGCCCACTGTCTGTCTCCTTCAGTAATTATCTGCCAAGTATGCTTCCAGATCTGTTCGATCTTCCTCTTAATTTTAAGATGGAATCAAAATGTATTGCTTACTCAAGAATTTTATTTTACTGGAGACAAAGGAATGGCTCAGCAGTTAAAGCGTTTGCCTAGCAAGCACTAAGTACCTAAGTTTTATTGCCTGGCACCACATAAACTGGGTGTGGTGGTGTATGTACTCCAAAGGCTGAGGCGGGGGGATTGCTGTGAGTCCAAGGCCAGCCTGGGCTCTGTAGTGAGTTCAAGACCAGCTTGGGCTACAGAGCGAGACCCTGTCTCAAAAAAAAAAAAAGAATTTTATTTTACTAACATGAAGACTGGAAAGGATTAGAAAAGCTGAAAATATGAATAATTTTTGTGAATAAACTAATAGTCTAGAATGAAGATAAAATCAAATATTTTTGGAGGGAAGGGAGATCCATTTTAGAGAAATTTAGACTGGTCCTGCATAGATTTATTATTTATTAATATTTATTTGTTCTGAAATTCAGAATAAATCTGAATGTCACGATCAGTATTAACTCTAAATGACAACTAAGAGCTTCCTCAGAAATTCATGCCTGTTATCCCAGCTACCCAGGAGGCTGAAGCTAATGAGTGAGAGTTCATGACCAGAGGGAGTGAGACCCTGTCTTAAAATTTTAAAAATATTAAAAGATTATTATAGGGGCTAGAGGAATGACACAACGGGTAACGGTCCTGAGTTTGGTTCCCCAGTACCACATATAAAGCTGGGTGTGATGGTGCGTGCCTATAATCCCAGCACTCGGGAAGCTCATGCAGGAGAATTGCTGTGAGTTCAAGGCCAGTCTGGCTACAGAGTGAATTTGGGTCCAGCCTGGGCTGCAGAGTGAGACCCTGCCTCAAAAAATATTATTATACTATATTCTTGATGAGTGCTATTCAGTTACAGTAGGAGAAATTGTAGTTATTAAAAGTTTAAACTGGTTTGCTATAGCTAATTTTTTTTCCAGTGCTTAGAATTGAATCAGGGCATTCACACTAAGCCATATAGCCTGCCTGACACTTGTAATACCAGAGATTGAATCCAAGGCCTTCACGCAGAGCCACATCCCCAACACTCTTTATGGTTTTGGTTGGTTGGTTTGTTTGTTTTTTGAGACAGGGTCTCATTCTGTAGCCTAGGCTGGTCCTAAACTCACTATAGCACCCAGGCTTAGACTCAGGGCAATCCAGGGCAATCCTCCTGCCTCGTCCTCCTGAGTGCTGGGATTACAGACATACCCACTACACCCAGCTTATGTGGTGCTAGAGAATCAAACTCGGGTACTTAGCACTTAATTTAGGCTTAGTAGGCCACCTGGCTGTTCATCCTCTACATGCCTTACAGTGTGGTAGATTTTTCTAACACTAGATTGTTACTTAACAGGATTAAAGATATTAATTGACTTAGTGGGTAATTTTTTTTTTTTTTTTTTTTTTTGAGACAGGGTGTTGCTCTGCAGCCCTGGCTGGTTCTGAACTCACTATGTAGGTCAGGCTGGCCTTGGGCTCACAGCAATCTTCCTGCCTCAGCCTCCCCATTGAGGGATTACGGGTGTGCGCCACCATGCCCCGCTTTATATGGTGCTAGGGAATCGAACTCAGGGCCTTATGCTTGCTAGGCAAGCGCTTTAACCACTGTGCCATTTCTCCAGCCCCTCTGAGAGGGTAACTTTGAAAGCCATGCTAGTTAAAATATTTCAAGAGAAGAGAAAGTTTGTATGCTTTCCATGTTAGAAAGTCTCATTTTAATTGTACCATTGCTTTCAATTGTATTCAAATAGTTGAAAATACGCTAGTACTCCAAGTAGAAGGAGAGAAATCATAGATTATGAATGTTTGCATGTATATGGATTTTTTATTTTTTTGAGACAGGATCTTGCTCTGTAGTTCAGGCTGGTCCTGAAATCAGTATGCAGCCAAGGCTGGCCTCAGGCATGTGCTACCACTCCTGGCCATCGTGCTGTCTTGATTACGGTAGCATTATAGTAAGCCTTAAAATTAGAATGATTTGGGTCTTCAGGTGTAGCTCAGTGGTTAAAGTGCTTGCCTATGAAACACAAGGCCCTAGGTTTGATTCCCTAGCACCCATGAACCAGGTGTGGTGGTGCATGCCTATAATCCCAGCCCTTAGGAGACTGAGGCAAGGAGGATTGCTGTGTGTTCGAGACCAACCTGGGCTACATAGTGAGTTCAGGACCAGACTACAGAGGGAGAACCTGTCTCAAAAAAAAATTAGAGTGATTCTTCTCTATTTATTTATGTATTTATTCAAGATGGTATTCTTTGTATCTTTTTGTGTGGTACATTGGGTCCAACCCACATCCTTCACACTTAGGTATATCTCTAGCCCATTTGTTTGTTTTAATTTAGAGACAGCATCACACTAAGTCACTAAGTTGCTTTAGGCTGAATTTGTGATCCTCCTGTCTCAGGCTGCCAGAGGACTAGGATTACAGGCATGCGCCACCATGCTCAAATGTAGCTTTTTTTTTTTTTTTCTTTTTTAATGGTAGTATTGGGGATTTAAGCTCCGGACGTTCACACTGGGATATATCTCCCATTCCCATTTTTTGATACAGGTTCTTGCTTTGTAGTCTGGGCTGGTCCTGAACTTACTATGTAGCCAAGGCTAGCCTTGAATACCTGGCAATCTTCCTGCCTTGGCCTCCTAAGTACTGGGATTACAGGTGTGTGTCATCAAACCTGGTCATTGTTTTTTTCTAGAGAAGTAAAATTTTACATAAAAATAGCCAGTAGAAACTAAACATAGTAATACACGTCTGTAATGCCAGCACTTGGGAGGCTGAGGCAGGAAGATCAAGAAGTTGGAGGCTGGGGCTGGAGGAATGGCACAGCAGTTACAGCACTTGCATGGCAAACTCAAGGACCTGAGTTCAGTTCCCCAGCACCACATAAGCTGGGTGTGGTGTGTACACCTGTAATCTTAGCACTTGGAAAGCTGAGGCAGAAGGATTGCTGTGAGTTAGAGGCCAGCCTGAGATATGTAATGAGTTTAGGACCAGCCTGGATGGATTACAGAGCAAGATCTTGTCTCAAGAAAAGTAACTGAAATATAAAATAGCTGGTTAAATCTAAATTTTAGAAATAATTGTCGTGAAGTCCAACTATCAAATTTTGATTTTAGGTCTTTCACATTTTTTATATGCCTCAACTTGATGGTCTCCGTTTTAAGTAAGCTTACCTAAAGTAACTTTTGGTTTTGTCTTAAGATGCTGTCTCGCTATTGCCCCGGCTGGTCTTGAACTCCTGAGCCCACATGATCTACTGCCTCAGCCAGCATGCCCTGCCTTAACTAAAGTATTTAAGATGCCAAGTTCAGTACATAAACAGCATACTCACTTTGTCTTTTTTAGATGGTGTTATCTGAAAAGGTTAGTCAGCTGATGGAGTGGACCAATAAAAGACCTGTAATAAGAATGAATGGAGACAAGTTCCGTCGCCTTGTTAAAGCCCCACCAAGAAACTACTCCGTTATTGTCATGTTCACAGCGCTCCAGCTACATAGACAATGTGTCGTTTGCAAGTATGAACTTTCAACTATGCATTAAAATTAAATCATTAGATTTTTAACCACTTCTTCATCTCAGAAGAGCCATACTAGTTTGCTGGGTATCTAAGTAATGTGTATGCTTTACTTGGGATATCTGTTGTAACACGTACTGCTATTGCTGTCCTGTGATCAGTTCTTGGTTCTCTTTGGGGAGAGCATGAAGAAGGTACTGTACTGTAGCCCTTGTATGAGTAATTTCAAATCAAGCAATCATTTTATATATTAGTATCAAATTGTGCAACTGTATGCCAGTGGCATTGATGTAGCGTTTTAGTATTTGTAAATTCTAGACTTCATATTCTTCTTTGACCACAATCCTGGAAAGCAAGTAAAACAAATCTTCCATTTTTAGAAAGTAAAACCTCCCAAAATTTTAAGTTGTTTGCTAGAAGCTTGAGATGTTTATGGATAATGATAATCATCTTCCAAGAATATGGAGAGTGTGATAGGAGAGTTAGGCATCGTGGCACATGCTTAGACAGAAGCAGGAGATTTGCTATGAGCTTGAAGCCAGCTTGGACTACATAGTAAAACTGTCGAGACAGAAGAGAGAAATGAGGGGCTATATTTATTTTTAAATTTTACCATAGTTCTGTGGGTTGTGGGTTCAGGGCCTTCATGCTGAGCTATGTACCCAACCTTTTTATTTTTTTTTTTTTTTCTATTTTGAGACAGGATCCTGTTAGACATTGAGTGGAATTGCCCAGGCTGGACTTGAACTAGCCGGCCTGCTGCCTCAGCCTCCCTCAGTGTTGGGCTCACAGGCATGAGGCACTGTAAATAGTGCAGTAACTTGATTTTAATCATTCTACAATGTATACATATGTCATAACATCACAGTATCCTATAAATATACACGATAATTACTTGTTAATTAAAAATAATTTTGGGGGCTAGAAGAATGGCAGAGCAGTTAAAGCAGTTGCCTTGCAAGTACAAAGCCCTGAGTTGATTCCCCAGCACCACATAATGTGGGGCATGGTGGCACATGCCTATAATCCCAACACTCAGAAAAGGCTGAGGCAGGAGGATTGCCGTGAGTCCAAGACCAGTCTGGACTACAAAGTGAGTTCAGGACTAGCCCAGGCTACTCAAAAAGAAATTTTTTTTCTTAAAATCCAAAGGTATATATGATTTAGAGATATTTCTTATTCTCTATTTTATAGTGATTGTTAGCCTTGGAGACAGAGACTAATCCTATTTAAATTTTCATCAAACGGGCTAGAAGAATGTCTCAGCAGTAAGTACTTTAGTTCAGTACCCCAGCACCACATACGCCGGGCATGGTGACGCAGATTACCAGCACTCTGGAAGCTGAGACAGGAGGACTGCCATGAGTCCAAGGCCAACCTGGGCTCCATAGTGAGTTCAGGTCCAGTTTGGGCTACAGAGCAAGACCCTATCAAAAAAAATCTCAAAAAATTCCGTGGAGCAGTGATTTATTGATTGTGTTTTACAGTTTCTGAATGATTTTTTTTTCTTTTGAGACAGAGTCTCACTCTGTAGCCCCAGCTGCTCTTGAACTCACTGGTGTAGCCCAGGCTGGCCTTGGACTTAGGAAGATCCACCTGCCTCAGCTTCCCAAGTAAAATGTTGGGATTACAGGCATGCTCTGCCGCACCTGGCTTTATTTTGAATGATCTTAGAAACAGAAATTGCTATTTTTCATAACAGACACACCATTAAAAATACAAAATGGTGGATATTTTAAAAGTTGGTTTTGAGTGGGCTGGTTAAAGTGCTTGCCTATCATACACAAGGCCCTGAGTTCAATTTCCTCCTGAGTGTCTTGAGTAGCTGGAAATACAGACAAATACCATGGTGGCCAGCTTACTGTTATATTTTATTAATGGATTTTCTTACTGGAGGTAGAGGATAATCAAGGTATTTGTCTCCATATGCCACTGGTTAAAGTGCTTGCCTATCATACACAAGGCCCTGAGTTCGACTTCCCAGCAACATAAAAATTAGCCCTGCATGTTGACACACGCCTGTAATCCTGGCACTTGGAAGGCTGAGGCAGGAGGATTGCCATATATTTGAAGCCAACCTGGGCTACAGAGTAAGTTCAGAACCACCCTGGACTACAGAGCAAGACCTTGTCTCAAAGAAAGTAGCTTTGGGGGTGGAGGAATAGCTCAGTGGTTAAATACTTGCTTCGGAAGCTTAAGGCCCTGGGTTTAATTCTCCAGTAAATCCAAGGCTAGCCTGGGCTACATAGTGAGTTCAGGACCAGCCTGAACTACAGAGGGAGCCCTGCCTCAAAAAATATAGCTTTGATGTTTAGTTTCTATATATAATATATGTTATATTCTACACACACATGCACACACATACACACACATATATGTATTTCCCCCCAAAAATACAGAGTGTCACTGTGTTGTCCAGGCTGTTCCCAAACTCCTGGCCTCAAGAGATCTTCCTGCTTTAGTCTCCTGAGTAATCAGGACTACAGGCATGTACCACCAGCTTTTACTCATATTTTTAAGGCAGTTTGTGTGATCTGGGAATTCACTTCAAATAAAATGACAAAGCTCTTTTGTGGCAAACTAAATCAAAAAACTTGGAGGCTCTCCAGATTCTGTTAGTTTGGGTCATGTGACATAATATACAGCTTTGTTTCAGAATAGTATATTATGCTACTCCAAGCCTTTGTAACTTTCTTTGGCAATACTGGAGATGGAACTCTGGGCCTTGTTCATGTTAGGTCAAGGTTCTTCTGCTGAGCATGACTCCCTCTTGCCCATTTTAGTTTTTATTTTGAGACAGGGTCTTGCTAAGTTATGTAGGCTGACCCCAAGTTTGCATCCTCCTGAGTGTCTTGAGTAGCTGGAAATACAGACAAATACCATGGTGGCCAGTTTATTGCTATATTTTATTAATGGATTTTCTTACTGGAGGTAGAGCATAATCAAGGTATTTGTCTCCATAATGCCTATTTTGGGGCTTGTGTAATGAATATAAATTGAAAGTAAATGGAGCTGAGCTTGGTGGTTTACCTCTATAATCCCAATTCTCTTGAATGTTGAAGCAGATGCATTCCAAGTTCAAATGCAGCATGGGAAATTTAAGGATTAAGAGGCTTCCTCAAAATATAAAATAATAAAGAAATGGGATCTGGGTCTGGTGGTACAGGCCTATAATTTCAGCACTATGGGAAACTAAGGCAGGTGGATGGTGAGGAAACCAAGGCAGGTTTAGTGAGACCCTGTCTCAAAATAAAAATTTAAAAAGGGTTGAGGTTGTATCTCAGTGCAAAAGCCCTGAGTTTTATTTCCAATAGAAGAAAAAAAAAAAAGGACTTATGATAGCTCAGTGTGAAGGCTATGGCTGGGTTTAATCCTAAGTACTGGAAAAGAAGTAATTTAGGATATTAAAAATTGCTATGAGAGGAGGGGCCATAACTCAGTGCTGCAGCACTTGTCTACCATACACAAGGCCCTGGGTTGGAGCTCCAGCATTGAAAAAAAATGTGGGTGCTGGATATAGTTGTATGGACTTGAAATCAAAGGCAAGAGATTCACAGAACCCTGCCGTTGGAGGCCAACATGGACAGCATAGTGAGACTTCATCTCAAAAACAAAAGAACTTGTAAAGTCAATTAGCTGGATTTTTCCAGTGACCACTGAAAGAACTGGAATAAGAAGCAATGGAGTCAGGTGATTAGTAATTTCTGGTGAAATCTCCAACACTTGAAATAAGACTTCTTATGCCAAAACCACGTTTGGGTCTAACCTTGTAAATGAATGATTTTAGTATTTCTCCTGCTGAAAAAAATTGCGATTGCAAAAAAAGAATTCTTTTTTTTTTTTTTTTTTTTTTGAGATAGGGTGTCACCCTATAGCCCAGGCTGGTCCTGAACTCAGTATGGAGCCCAGGCTGGCCTTGGACCCAACAGCAATCCTCCTGTCCCAGCCTCCCAAGTGCTGGAATTACAGGCAGGCACCACCACACCCAGCTTATGTGGTGCTGGGGAATCAACACAGGTACTTAGCACTTAACTAAGTGCTTGCTAGGCAAGTGCTTTAACTACTGAGCCATTCTTCTAGCCCCCCCCAGAGGAACTGTTATTGCTTAGTTGAACTTTGTATAACTGCTGATAAACTAGATTGGTTTTAGAATTTGTCATTTTCACATATTTGATTGCATCCAGGCAAGCTGATGAAGAATTCCAGATTCTGGCAAATTCTTGGAGATATTCCAGTGCATTTACCAACAGGATATTTTTTGCTATGGTGGATTTTGATGAAGGTTCTGATGTATTTCAGATGGTAAGTCTTGGGGATTGATTGATTGATTGGTACTGGAAATTGAACTGAAAACCTTAGCAGTGAGCTGCATCCCCAGCCTACTTTTGGTTTTTGAGACAGGGTCTTGCTAAATTGCCCAGACTGAGATTGAATTTGGGATTCTTCTGCTATAGCCTCCCAGAGTGCAGGGATTACAGGGCTGCCTCACTGGGTCTGGCTTGTTTTATTTTCTTATGTGCAAATTGGTAAAATATGGATAAAGTGAAATGTATTTTTTAGTGGATGCAAAAAGTTTCATAGGACTGCTGTGTGTGATCTTGAGAAGTTACTGTAGTAAAAGCTTAATTTCTGCAAACTTTCAAAGGTAATGCTAACCTGTTAGAATATGGTAATTAAGTAGTGATCAGGTAACATATGTATTTAACTTGCACATTTTTGAGGTAAAATATATAAAAACAAAATTTACCATTTTACCCATCTTAGGTATATAATTTATAATTTTTTTTTGAAATCACAGCATGCATTCTACCATTATATAACTGTATTAGTTTTGTTTCTTTCAAAAGGTAGAGTTTACAGAAATTATAATAAAATGAATCAACTTGGAGGGTTTACAAATCTGAGGACAAAGATAGTCCAAGATGGCAGTCTGTTTGTGCGAGAGCTGGAGTGTCCTATGGCTGCTTGGCCATGAAGGTAGACTCCTGTGTAGGACTATAGGATAACCAGTGAGTCTGGTGCAGATCTAGGTTGTTTGAAGAACAACAGTGAAGACCAGAGACTCAAGATCGGCAGCTGAAGATTAGCGAAGGGCAGACAGGCGTGAGTTGAGGCTGGAGCGAATTGCGAAGGTGAGGGCTTTCCCAGAGGAAGAAGCTGCGACAGTCTTCTTCCTTCCTTTTATGCAGTTCTAGTTCCAGTTGGGCCCCCCACACCTGGGTGGGTGTTCTTCCCTCACTCACTGGCCTACAAATTACCCACACTCTGATTCAAGCTGATTCTCAATTCTTAATCTAGGCATGGTTCCCAAACCCTAATGCAGGTGTAGTTCCTGATTCCCTCAAATTGACATAATCTCTCCAACCATCACAGTGACCAACACAGAATTCCTTAGTAGAGCTGTGCAAGTACACCTCACAAGTTGTAGTGGTAGGTACATTCACATTTGTAACCCATCTCTAGCACTCTTTGCGTCTTGCAAAAGTGAAGCTCTTTCTTTATCCCCTGACCTTGTATGTTTTTTTTTTTTTTTCAGTAATGGAGTTTAAATAGAAGGTCTTCACACTGAGCTACATCTCTAGTGTAATTGTTTCTTTGGACCTTGAGACTAGGCCCAGCCAGAACTTCCTTCAGTGTGTAGGACTGGTTATTGTACCCAAGGGTTGCTTCCCTTTTTTTTTTTCTTTTTTTTTTTTTTGGTGGTGCTGGTGGTACTGGGGATTATGCCTTCATATTGAGTTGCATCCCCAGCACATTTTCCCCACTATTTTTATTGATATACATATGTAATACATAGTGTTTACAATGAATTTGGGTATTTCATGCACATATGTATCATATCAACTTTACAATCCCTTTCCATTTTTGGCCCTCCCACCCTTCCCTATCCTTTCCCCCAACTCCGGCTATCACTTCATGTGGTTCCAAAGAATGTCTGTGTTTCCAGCACATTTTAAATTTTTATTTCAAGATAAGATCTCACTAAGTTACTGAGTTGCTTCCCCAGATTGGGTTTGGCTTTGTGATCTTCCTGCCTCAGCCTCCAGAATTCTGTGAATATAGATATGTGCCACCACACGTGGCTTAGGACTTCCTTTTCTTAAGGCTCAATACTGTTGGCTTGTATTAATATGCCATGTTTTTTTTTTTTCCCATTCATCTGTTGATGGATTGCTTCTTTGTTTGGCTATGGGTTTTTTTTTTTTTTTCTTTTTTCTTTTCAAAGACAGGATCTCACTCTGTAGCCCAGGCTGGTCCTGAACTCACTGATATAGTGATATAGTCCAGGCTAACCTTGGACTCAGGACAATCCACCTGCCTCAGCCTGTGCTGGGATTACAGGCATGTGCCACCATACCCAACTTTATATGATGCTGGAGAATCGAACTCAGAGCCTTGTACTTGCAAGGCAAGGGTTTTAACTGATGTGCTATTCCTCCCACCTCTTTTTTTGAGACAGGGTCTCAGTGTGTAACCCAGTCTAGCCTTGAACTCAGGAGAATCCACCTGCCTCGGCCTCCCCAGTGCTGAGATTATAGGCACAGGCGTGTGCCACAGTGCCCACCTTTATGTGGTGCTGGGGAATTGAACTCAGGACCTTGTGGTTTAATTACTATGCCATTCCTCCAGTCCTATTTGGCTGTCTTGAATGATGTTATTATAGATGTGGGTATACAAATATCTCTTCAAGTACGTGCTTTTTTTTTCTGGAGAATCTATTTTCAGTTCTTTTGTGTATATACATAGAAGTAGAATTGCTAGATTATAATTTTATTTTTAATTTCTGAGGAACTTCCATATTGTTTTCCATAGAAGGTACGATACTTATGTTACCACCATCAATGTAGAAAGGTTCCAAGTTTCGCATATCCTCACCAGCACTGGTTTTACATATATATGTACATACATATGTAAAGTACCCATTTAATGGATGAATATGAGGTGTCATTATGGTTTTGATTTTTATTTCTGTGATTAGTAATTTTGGACATCTTCTCGTGTTTCTGTTTTTGTGGTACTGTGGATCTAACCCAAGGCCTTCATACTGAACCACCATTTTCTAGTTTTGATTTTATGACAGAATCTCACTAAGTAAGTTGCCCAAGCTGGACTCAAACTTCTGAGCCTCCTGCCTCAGCCACTCAGAGTGTTGGGATTATAGGCCTTTGCTACCAGGCTTGACTCTTTGTATGTATTTATTAGTCCATTTGTATATCTTCTTTAGAGAAATGTCTTTTCAACAGTTTTCCCCCTTTTCCTGAGGATTGATCACATGTCCTTTTCATACTAGGCAAGCCCTCTCCTACTGAGCTACATACCCAGGGTCTTTCCTAGTTATGAAGGCTGGCCTTGAACTATTGACCCTCTGGCCTCAGCTTCCAAGTAGCTGAGATTACAGGTGTGCACCCCCATGGTTTGTTCATTTGTTTGTTTATTGAGACATGGTCTTGTTCTGTCAGAGTACAGGCTGATCTATCATGGTATAGCCTACACTGACCTCGAACTCATGGCAGTACTGCCTCAGCCTCCCCAGCTTTGGGATTATAGGCATGTGCCACCTTGCCTAGCTCATTTTTATGTGGTGCTAGGGAATCAAACTTAGGGCCTTATGCTTGTTACACAAGTGCTGTAACCACTAAGCTACACTCACAGCCCAGCCCTCTTTTCTCCCCCCCTTTTTTTGAGATAGGGTCTCCCTCTGTAGCTCAGGCTGGTCTTGAACTCATAGCAATCCTCCTGTCTTAGCCTCCCAAGCGCTGGGAGTGCTGGGATTATAGGCATGCACCATCATGCCTGGCTTTATGTGGTGCTGGGGAATTGAACTCAGGGCCTTGTGCTTGTAAGACAAAAGCTTTAACTGCTGTGCTATTCCTCTAGCCCATTTTGTCCTTTTTAAAACCAAGTTGTTTTCTGTTGTTGAGTGTAGGGGTTATTGACATATTCTGAATTATTAAAACCTATCAAATAATTGAAATAATTTCAGATAATTTCACTGATGTCGTAAGTTGACTTTCTTATTCCATTGTGGTTTTAGCCATAAAGTATTTCTTTTTTCTTAAGACATAGCCTTTCTCTGTAGTCCGGGCTGGTTTTGAACTCACTTTGTAAGCCAGGCTGGACTCATACTGATAGCAATCCTGCTGCCTCAGCTTCCTGAGTGCTGGGATATCGATTTAGATGGTGCTGGGAAATGGAACTCAGTGCCTTACACATGCTAGGCAAGTGCATTAACCACTGAGTTTTGTCTTCATCCCCTACAAGGTAATTCTTAAAAGCTAGCACAGGCCTGGAATTTCAGTACTCCGAGAGATTGAGGCAAGGGGATTGAAAGATTGAGCCCACCTTTGACAACTCAGCAAGACTTTTTCAAAATAAAAAATGCTGGAGATACAGCTTAATAGTAGAGCACCCCTGCATTCAGTTCCCAGTAAATGCTTCTCCAAAAACTACATTTTAGAGGCTGGATGAATGGCACAGCTGTTAAAGAGCTTGCCTTGCAAAGAACAAGGCCCTGAGTTGGATCCCCCAGCACCACATAAAAGCTGGGTATACATCTTCTCATGTTTCTCATCTTCTCGTGTGTGGTGGCACACGCCTGTACCTGTCATCCCAGCACTCAGGAGGCTGAGGTAGTCAGATTGTCCTGAGTCCAAGGCCAGCCTGGGCTCCATAGTGAGTTCAGGACCAACCTGGGTTATAGAGCAAGACCCTGCCTCAAAACAATAAATAAATAAAAATAAAAGATATGTTTTATTAATTATCAGGAAACTAAGGTTATAATAATGATAATATAGGACTTTAATGTATTAGATCAACATTTGACAAGGATGTATGGAAATGGATATTTTGCTGCCTTGATGAGTAACAATATAAAAAGGTTTCAGCTGGGGGTATAGGTCAGTGGCTAGAGCACTTGCCTAGCATGCACAAGACCCTAGGTTCAATCTCCCTCCTAGCATCACATAAGAATTATGCAGACTAGGGAGACTGAGCCAGAAGGATTACCATCAGTTGGAGGCCATCCTTGCCTAGAAAGTGAACTCAGGACCAGCTTAGACTACAGAGCAAGACCCTGTCTCAAAAATCATTTTGGGCTAGAGGAATAGCCCTGGGTTCGATCCCACAGTACCACTTAAACTGGGCATGGTGATGCACACCTATAATCCCAGCCCTCAGACGGCTGAGGCAGGAGAATTGCTGTTTGAGGCCAGCCTGGACTATATAGTGAGTTCAGGACCAGCCTGGACTATAGAGTAAAACTGTGTCTTAAAAGAATTATTACCATAAAAGACACATTGCCAAAAATCTCACAATACTTTCCCTTGGCTTCAGATACACATATCTCATCATTCTTGTTTTGTTTTATCTTGAAAACGGTCTATCTAGCTATATAGTTTAAGCTTGTCCTGAATTCACTGTGGAGCTCAGGCTGGCCTTGGACTCAGGGAAATTCCCCTGCCTCAGCCTCCCGAGTGCTGGGATAACAGTCATGTGTCACCATGCCTAGTTTACCCATCATTTTTGTCTTTCTCTTTTTCTTCTTTGTTTTGTATGGTGCTTGAGTCTAAGGCCTTCACACTGAGCTACATCCATAGCCCATTTTTATTTCTGATTTGAGAAGAGGGTCTTGCTAAGTTGCCCAGGCTGGACTTGACCTTGTGATCCTCCTTCCTCCGTTTCTCAGAGTGCTATCATTACAAATCTGTACCACCAGGTCTGGCCTTGCCACTTTTTTGTTGTTTTTTGAGACAGTGTGTCACACTGTAGTCCAGGCTGGTCCTGAACTCACTATGGAGCCCAGGCTGGCCTCAAACTCATGGCAGTCTTCCTGCCTCAGTCTCCCAAATGTTGGGGTTCCAGGGCTATGCCACCATACCCAGCTAGGTTTTATATTGAATCCAGGGCCTTGGGCAAGCTAGGCAAGCACTCGTAAGAACTGAGCACACCCCCAGTGCTTTCCTACACCCTATCCCCAGGCTTGCCACTTTTTGAACAGTTCTAGGTGTCATCTTTCATATCTTTAGTTTCACTGTCATGGCTATCTCAGTGTTCTGAATCAATTCAAAACATTTACCTTTTATGGTCATATGGTGTCAAATCTGGGGAATAAAGTGGATAAGGACACACTACAATGTTTATTTAATTTTTTAAAAAATGTTTTGAGACAAGGTCTGGCTCTTATCCAGACAGACCTGAAGTCAAACCTCATCTCAAAGTAATGGCAGCCCTCCTGCCTCAGCCTCCTGAGTGCTGGGATTATAGGCGTGTTGCCACCACGCCCATGTTTTGTGGTGCTGGGGAATTGAACCCATGGCTGGGCTTGCTAGGCAAGTGCTTTAACCACTGAGCTATTCCTTCAGCCCGCTTTTTTGTTTGTTTGTTTTGAGACAGTCTCACTCTGTAGCCGATGCTCATCCTGAACTCACTGTGTAGTCCAGGCTGGCCTTGGACTCAGGACAATCCACCTGCCTCAGCCTCCCAAGTGCTGGGATTACAGGCAGATGCGTGCCACCATATCCAGCTATATGTGGTGCTAGGGAATCAAACTCAGAACCTTGAGCTTGCAAGGCAAGCACTTTAACCACTATGCCATTCCTCCAGCCCCCCTCTGCCCTATTTTTAATATTTTTACAAGTATGTGTCATGTTCGACTGGAATTCTCAAGTGGGGTTCACCATATTTTTGATCATATGTCATAAAGACAAAGGTCTTCTTGCCTTTTTAGGAAGTCTTTAAAAAGTGCTGTTAGAACGGTATTATTGTGAGAATAGAACCAACACAAGAGAGCTGGATTATTTTATGGCTGATATATTTATATTGTATTTGTTTTGTGTAAGTCAGTCTTGGGGTGGAGGAGTGGCATAGTGCTTAAAGCACTTGCCTTGTAAGTGCAACACCCTGCATTCCATTCCCCAGCACCACAAAAAGCTGGGCATGGTGGTGCATGCCTGTAATCTCAGCACTTGGAAGGCTGAGGCAGGCAGATTGCTGTGAGTCCAAGGCCAGCCTGGGCTCCATAGTGAGTTCAGGACCAGCCTTGACTACAGCGAGAGACCTTGTCTTACAAGAAAAAAAAAGTCAATCTCCATTATAGGATTACTTGTTGAAGGATCTTTCCCTGGGACTTGGCCAGTCTTTCTGTTTTCCATAAGTGTAGTTATACCATGTATCTTAGGCACTTTCACGTTGTTTTTTCCCCCACATTTTATTGATAGGTATACGTGTGAAATTCAAGGTTTACAATGAAGTTGAGCATTTTGTGTACATACGTATCTTGTCAAGGTGACAAAGGCTTTCCCACTCTCCTTTTGTCCCTCCCCCTACTCCCCCCCCCGCCTTCCTCCCCCACCTTACCCCCTCCTCCCCCCACCCTACCCCCTTTTTCACTTTGTGTTTCGTCTTAAGTTCCGTAGGAGTTGTGATCTGGGACTCTCATATCAGAGAGACCATTCGATGTTTCACCTTCTGCTTCTGACTTACTTCACTAAGCATGATGTCACTTTCTCATTGTTGGGACATAGTACTCGACACCCACAACTTGAAAGAGGAAAGGTTTATTTTGGCTCACATTTCAGAGGCCAGCTGGCACTGGTGGCATGGTCGAAGAGTCTGGCAGAGATCAGCTTCTGATGACATCACAAGAGGAAGGACAGGGCATGGGGAGAAGCAGAAGCTGGAGGATATCATTGCAAGCCACACTCTCAGTGATCTGCAGCACCTCAGTAATGTCTCCTAACTAGGCCCTACCACATAACTGAAATCCATAACATCCAGTTGCTTAATAAGGCTTTCTGATTGACTTTTCAAGTCTGTACCATAACCTCACCATGTTCAAAAGCTACAATGCAGTGAGGGGGATATGGTTTCTTTACCTTAGCAATTCCATTGCTGACTTTCAAACATATTCATGGTTTAATGAGAAGAAAAGAGAAGTATGATGCTTATCAGTAAACGTTTAAGAAACCCCCTAAGAAAACTTTCTTCTGGCCATGGTGGCATATGAAATCTCATACTCTTTGGAAGCTGAGACAGGAGAATCACGAACTAAAGATTAGTGTGGGCACGTTAGCAAGACATTGTATACATATACACACAAAAAAGATAGTTTCTGGGTATGAGTTATTTTCCCCATTTTATTAGTGTACATATGTGATACACAATGGTTACATTGAGCTTGAGGATTTGGTGCAGATCTACATTGCGTCACTTCATAATTCCTTGCCTTCTCCTTTTCCCCACTCCCACTTCCTCCCTTATCCCCCCAACTTGCAATATCTCACCCATTTAACTCTATTTATTTATTTGTATTCTGGGATTCTCAGACAAACCATGTGATATATAATCTTCTGAATATGACAGCCATTTTCAAGCATCATCCTGATCTCAGCTCAGTGGTGCACACCTATATTCCCAACTACTGGAAATGGTGAGCAGGATTACAAGCTTCCATCCAGCCAGGACAGTAATATGATTGTCTTGAAATAATGCTGAAGATGTTGCTTGCTGGTATGCATTCCCAGGTTCAGTGTCCAGTACTACACACACCAAAAAAGTACTGTTTGCAGCTTGCTTGTGCTACATAAGACAGTTCTATATATTTACTATTATTATTTGTGGTATTTGGAATTGAATGTAGGCCTTTCACACTGAGCTACATCCCCAACCCTTTTTTATTTCAAGCCAAGGTCCTGCTAAGTTGCCCAGATTCAAACTTGGGAAACTTCCTGCCTCAGCCTCTCAGAGCAATAGGAATACAGGCCTACACCACCAGGCCCAGCTAGACAGTTTTAGTGCTCATTAAAATAGTATTTTACAAAATCTCTGGACAAATTTAAATATCTGTGATATGGGAAATTTCCTATTCTAGTGGAGTGCAATGAAATCATTTAGCATATCTAAATCTAAGCTTCCTTGTCTTTGTAAAATGCCTTCCTCATCTTTGTAAATTGTTTGCCGTTAACATTATTTTCTTGGTAACTTTTATTCCATGGACTACTCTTTACTCAGCTAAACATGAATTCAGCTCCAACTTTCATCAACTTTCCCGCAAAAGGGAAACCCAAGCGGGGTGATACGTATGAGCTACAGGTGCGGGGATTTTCAGCTGAACAGATTGCCCGGTGGATAGCAGACAGAACTGATGTCAATGTAAGTTTCTCTACTTTGTAGAAGGTTACTTTGCCATTGGCCCCTCTAAATCTTACTGGGAGACCATAGTTGGTGCCATCCCCACGTCACTGAAGAGGTAATAATTTTGTGGTCCTTTTCTAAGAAACATTTTAGCAATCATACTGGTAAGAGTAAAATTACAAATGACCCTGTATTACTCTTTTAAATTCAGTCTAGAAACGACTCATTTGACCTTCTTAAGTATGAGGGTCTGTATTTGTTCCTGGTATTCCTTCTTAATCTAAAAGAGATTAGATTGTTGTTAAACAGAACATTTTACTAATTCCACCTCAGTTAAAAGATAGGGTGAACTGAAGGAATGGCACAGCAGTTAAAGCACTTGCCTCGCAAGCTCAAGACCCTGTGTTCCATTCCCCAGCACCACATAAAGCCAGCGTGGTGGCACATGCCTGTAATCCCAGAACTTGAGAGGCTGAAGCAGGAGGATTGCTGTGAGTCCAAGGCCAGTTTAGGCTCCATAGTGAGTTTAGGACCAGCCTGGGCGGCAGAGCGAGACCTTTTCTCAGAAGAAAAAAAAGAAAAGAAAAAGAAAAGAAAGATACGGTATAGACTGTTTCTTGTTTATTTTTTTGTTGTTTAATTTTTTGGAGACAGTGTCTTGCTCTGTGACCCAGGCAGGTCCTGAACTCACTATGGAGCCCAGGCTGGCCTCGTACTCACAGCAGTCCTCCTGCCTCAGCCTCCAGCGTGCTGAGATTACAGGCATGCACCACCATGTCTAGCTTATGTGGTGCTTGGTGATAGAACTCCAGTATTTAACGCTTGACGTAGTGCTTGCTGGGTAAGTGCTTTAACTGCTGAGCCATTCCCTCAGCCCCTAACTTTTTCTTTCTTTGGTGTAAACTGTTTTGATTGGAATGATATGGAAATACTATTTTTTTCTGAAAAAAGTCACAGTATTATTTCACTTTTATTTAATTAGTGAATAAATATTATACGTAAGTTTTTTCTCTCCTTTCTATTAGATTAGAGTAATCAGACCCCCAAATTATGCTGGTCCTCTCATGTTGGGATTGCTTTTGGCTGTTATTGGTGGACTAGTGTATCTTCGAAGAAGCAATATGGAATTTCTCTTTAATAAAACTGGATGGGCTTTTGCAGCTTTGGTAAGTGAATTTTAGAAAAAATACTATTTGCATAAAATGTTAATATATTTTTGATGACCTTTTGTTTATATGAGATGTTACATTTTGTTTACTTCTTACCTAAAAGATTTTATGTCTATTTTTCTGTCTTAAAATCAGTTTTTTTCCTCTATTACCTCAACTAGGAAAATCAGAGCTTCAAAGAACTGATTATGTCTGCTTTTAATTCAACTCAAACGATAACCTGTCATTTCTATAAAAATCTGTAGTTCTTCAAATACATTCTTTTAGAAAACCTTCAGTAACCCAGGTTTGGTGGTACATACCTGTAGTCCCAGCATTATAAGAGATTGAGACAGAAGGATCACAGATTCCAGTCTTGTCTAGGCAACTTAGTGACTTAGTGAGATCCTGTCTCAAAATCAAAAATAAAAAAGGCTGGGGATGTAACTCAATGTGAATGTTCTGGATTCAACTCCCAGTATACAAAAAATTAAGTGAATGAATGAATGAATGAATGCCTCGAAGCCAGATGTGATGCGCACCTACCTATAATCAAAGGACTTGGGAGATCCAGGCAGTAACATTGCTGTGAGCTCAAGGCTAATTTGCACGGCACATTGAGTTTGGGTCCATCCTGAAATACAGAATGAGACCCTGTCTCAGTAAATAAAAGAAAATCTTCATTATTCAGTTTTGAAATTTGTTAGGTTATTGTATTTTTCTTTTTGAAGTAGGTATTACTGAACTGTGGTTCTTGTGGTAAAATAAAAACCTTAATAAATAAATTACTTAGCTGGAAAGTTTTTTCATTTACTACCTGAATATATCTATTTTTTCATATACCTAGTACTCTAATCAAGGTGGGACCAAATTGATGAAGAGTATTTGCATCATTTTTTTGTTACCTAGTGTTTTGTGCTTGCCATGACATCTGGTCAGATGTGGAACCATATAAGAGGACCACCATATGCCCATAAGAATCCTCACACAGGACATGTGGTAAGGGAAGTTCAGAATTTCTTTCCAATTTATGCCAGAGTTAACTTAATCATTATTATCATATGAGATCAGTGCTAGCATATGAAGGAACTAGATATAGTTTCGACTTTTCAGTCTCTGTTAACAAGCTTCAAGTACTGGTAAGACCACATAGTACTCCATATATATTGGGAAGTTCCTCATCCCACTTCATGAGTCCTTTCAAATAACCTGGCTAACAGTGGAGGCCATCAGCTAAATAGTACAGTGATTAATCGAGTACTTCAGCATCTACTGTTGGTTGGCCTCTGGTAGGAATTAGCAAATGTATTGATAAATAAGAAAATCATAGTCCCTGTCTTCATGGGGATTTGTATTATTTTTACCTCCATTGCCTTGTAAATGTAAATATTAGTTTTTTCATATATTTTGTTATTGAAGAATGGATAAGTACAATGACCAAATAATAATACAGAAAGGTTTTATAATAACTAAATTTTGTTTACTGATGAATTTTGTTTACTGATGAAATCTGTTACATGCTTACATACATCAGGTCAAATAATTTCTTAGGGTTCAAAATAGCCCATTTTAATACACATTTAAAGATTTTGTTTTTCTCCCCCCCCACCAGAATTATATTCATGGAAGCAGTCAAGCCCAGTTTGTGGCTGAAACACACATTGTTCTTCTGTTCAGTATCCTTTTTACAATAAGTATTTGTTGCTGCATTCTAATTTGCCTGTTTTCTCACAGTCTAGTATTTTCTCTACAGCACTGGTTTGAGCTCCTCACAATGTCTTCCTCATAATGCAGATCATAATATCTTTTGAAAGTCATACAATATGTTACTTGTGATCTATCTTAACCTAATTACCCAAGATAAGCCTGCAGTCTGATAAAGTCTGGGTTTTTTGTTTTTTGTTTTTTTTTTTTTTGGTTCATTGATATAAGTTGAGACTATATCAGAGGAAGCAGTGAATGTCCTCTTACCAAAGAAAAGGTTTTTATATGGATTTGGGATAAGTGTGAAGTTCAGGTTAATTTTTTTTTTTTTTTTTTTTTTTGAGACAGTGTCTTTCTCTGTAACCCAGCCTGATCCTAAACTCACTGTGTAGTCCAGGCTAGCCTCATGGCAATCCTCCTACTTTAGCCTCCCAAATGCTGGGATATATAGGCATGTGCCACCACACCCAGTTTATGTGCTGCTGGGGAATCAAACTCAGGCTCTTGTACTTGTGAGGTGAGCCCTTGAACCTCTGTGCCATTCCTCCAGCACTGTTCAGATAATTTTTTGTTTTGTTTTTGAGACAAGGTCTCATTCTGTAGTTCAGGCTGCTCCTGAGCTCACTATGTAGTCCAGGCTGGCCTTGGACTCAAAACAATTCTACTGCCCTCAGTCTCCCTAGTGCTGGGATCACAGGCGTGCACCACCATGCCTGGCTTTATGTGTTGCTGGGGAATCAAACTCAGAGCCTTGTTCTTGAAAGGGTTTTAAACTTTAGCCACTATGTCACTCACTGCCCTAAGTTTAGGTAAATTTTAAGTAAAACATTGTTTTGATAAGTAGAGTAAGGTATTTGGGAGGTGTAGCTCAGTGGTGCAGCTGTTGTCTAGCGTGCATGGTGCCCTGAATTCAGGCCCTAGTAAAACAAATGAATAAGGCTGAGCATAAAGGGTTCAATATCAGGTCTAGACTTTGGGGCTTTGAAATAGATATGGAAAACGCAAAGCTGATGTAAAAGTGAGATTTGTCTTTTAAAAAAATCTCTTTGAATGGCTCAGCAGTTAAAGCACTAAGTCAAGTGCTAAGTAGCCAAGTTTGATTCCCCATCACCACATAAAGCTGGCTGTGGTGGCAGATGCCTATAATCCGGCACTTGGAAGGCTGAGGCAGGAGGATTGTTCTGAGTCTAAGGCCAGCCTGGGCTACGCAGTGTGCTCAGGACCAGCTGGGGCTGCAGAGTGAGACCCTGTCTAAAGAAATAAATAAAAAATAAAAAATCTCTTTGAAGCTTCATACCCTGGTCATAAATTGAGGCTACTCAGATATTCTCTTTATGGGCTGGAGGTGTAGTTTGGTTAGAAAACTTGCCTGACATGTGTACCTGTACACCTGTACAGAATCCAGATTATGCTGTTGAAAATGGGTCATATTAATTAAGAGATTCTTATACTAAGAATTTTGAAGGTGATTATGATCCACATGATTTATTGGAACCTTTAAGAAAAAGCCTGGCCTCTTGGCACAGGTGTTTAATCCCAGCACTCAGAGTAAAGACCCTTGGTTGGATCCTCAGTACTGAAGAAAAGCCACAATATTTTTCTGATTATAAAAGCAGTACTGCCTTGACAAGATACGTGTGTGCACAAAATGCTCAACTCCATTGTAAACCTTAAATTTTGCACTTGTACATATCAATACAATGGGGGGAAAAAGCAGTACTGGTCCAGATATGATGGTGCATGCCTGTAGTGCTAGCTACCTGACAGGCTAACACAGAAGGATTGTAAAATCAAGACCACCCTTGGCATCTTTGTGAGACATTATCTCACAAGAAAAGAAGAAAGAGGGCTAAGAATGTACCTCAGTGGTAGAGCACCCTTGGTTCAGTTTCCAGTATGGAAGAACACGAAAGGGTAGGAGGAGGGGAAAGAGAAGAGGGGAAAAGGAGGAGAAGTGAGACCCTTTCTCAAAAGATAAAAGGAGAAAAAGTCTTCTTAATGTTTGTATAATGTATATATCATAATAATTCATTTTTATGGATTGATTTGATTATGGCTCTGAGGATACTCCTAAGCTACGTGTTCTGCCCATCTTACTTTTGTTTTGATATAGGTTCTTGCTGTCACTAAGTTGTCCAACCCAGCTTGAATTTGTACTCCTCCTACCTCAGCTTCCCAGAGTACTGGGATTATAGGTCTAAGCCACCACACCTGCCTATTTTCCTTTTATCAGACATTAAAAAGAATACTTTCTAGGAAATAAACATAATTTGGCATATCTTCAAATTCTAGGAAGACTCAAAGTGTACAGATGTCTATTTTGCTTAATGGGATATCTAAACTTATTTCCAAAAGTATTCTGCTATCATACACGCGTGCGTGCACACACAGACACACGTGCACACACACACTCACACACACACACACACACACACACACACATATATATATATATATATATATATTTTTTTTTTTTTTTTTTTTTTTTTTTTTGAGACACAGTCTTGCTGTATAGTCCAGGCTGGTCCTCTACTCAGTGGTTAGCCCAGGCTAGCCTCAAACTCATGGCAGGCATCCTGCCTTAGCCTGCTGAGTACTATAACCACCCACAGCTAATCATTATTTGAAATTGGGAGTGGAACTCGGACTTTGCTTGGTAGGCCAGGGTTCGAATTGCTGAGCTATGCCCTCAGTCATTTTTCAGCAGTTTTATAATCATGCTTCATTTATGCAGATATCTTTGCCTTTGTCATATGTAACATATTTTAAGTCTAGTGGCTCTTTTTTAAATAGCCTAGTTCAGTGGATGTGATGGCATATGTCTGTAATGCAAACACTCTAGGAGATTATGGTAGAAGGATTGCAAGTTTGTATCTTCCCTGGCCAATTTAGTGACTTCATGAGATACTGGTTTAAAATTTAAAAAAAGACTAGAGATGTAGCTTAGTGAGAAAGCCTTTAGTTCAATCCCTAGTACCACCAATAGATAATAGATAGAGAGATAGATAGATAGATAGAGTGTAGTTCTTAAATGTTATTGGATGTTGCCTCTTCTGTGTTCTATTTTTCTGTTTCATTTTCTTTTGAGACAGAGTCTCACTGTGTAGTTCAGGCTGGTCTTGAGCTCACTATGTAGCTCAGGCTGGCCTAGAACTCTCAGCAATCCTCCTGCCTTAGCCTCCCAAGTGCTGAGATTACAAACGTGTGCCACCACACCCAGCTTATGTGGTGCTGGGCAATGAACCCAGGTACTTGTGCTTGTGAGGTAAGCATTTAACTGCTGAGTATTCCTCCAGCCCCCTTTTAATCCTGACTTACTATTCATTTCACTGTATCCCCCACTAGAGTATAAACCTGTCAGTTGAAAGTTCTGGAGGAATGACACAGCAGTTAAAGCACTTGCAGAGGCACAGGCCATGAGTTCAATTTCCCATAACCACATAAAGCTGGGCATGGTGGTGCGGGCCTGTAATCCAATCACTCCAGAGGCTGAGGCAGGAGGATTACTGTGAGTCCAAGGCCAGCCTGGGCTATTTCTTCTCAAAAGAAGAAGTTCTGTATTTTGTTCCACTTTGAAACCCCGACTATTAAAATTGTCTGCCAATTGGCCTGTAGGAATAGCACAGCAGTTAGAGTGCTTGACTAGCAAGCACAAGGCCCTGGGTTCAGTCCCCCAGCACCACATAAGCTGGGTGTGGTGGCACATGCCTGTAATCTCAGCACTCAGGAGGCTGAGGCAAGAGGACTGCTGTGAGTTTGAGGCCAGACTGGACTACATAGTAAGTTGAGGACCAACCTGGACTACAAAAGGAGACTGTTTTTTTTTTTTTTAAAAAAAAACCCTGCATGTAATAAACAGTACAAGTAAAAATTATAATGATTACTCTGAGAGACTGAAGCAGGAGGATTGGAAGTCCGGGCTCAGCCTGGGAAACCTAGCAAGACTCTTTTTTTTTTTTTTTTTTTTTTTTTTTGGTATAAACTTGTTAACAGAAAAGGCCTGCAGAGTCATTTCTTCTTGGACACACCCACAATATAGCCATGGCCCTGTGGTCTTGGTGTGCTGGCCTTGAAGACAAAGGTACCCAGGACTTGCACAGCTCTTGGTGGGCCCTGATCTTCATTTGCTCCAGATCTTCATGGACCTTGTTGTACAGACCGTTGGCCAGAACCTGACTGTTTTTTCCATCTTTTCCATCCTTCTGTCTGTTCAAGAACCAGTGGGGAATTTTGTACTGGTGTGAATTCTGCATACTAGTGATCACACACACCACCTCATCCTCAGTGAGTTACCTGGCCCTCTTGGTGAGGTCAGTGTCTGCTATCCACACCATGTGAGCATAGTTTTTGCCCCACACCCTTAATGGCAGTAACGGCAAAGGCTGTTTTCTACCCCCATCAGTGTTGGTGTTGTGTACTTGCAGAATGTCCTGGAATTTCTCAGGAATCACTAGAGACATAGCAGTAGTAGCACTACTGTGTAGGCCTCCTGTGGAAAAGAGGGGACTCCGTCTAAAAGTGAAATATTTTCTCTTTCTTTCTTTTTTGAGACAGGGTCTTGCTCTGGAGCCCAGGCTGGCCTTGAACTCATGGCAATGCTCCTGTCTAAAAGTGAAAATTTTTCTTGCAGGTTGTGAAGAGAACGCTTTATTGGAAAAAGTATAGAAGGGGAAGGAACGAGGGTAAAGCTTCTGCTAGTCAGAAAGGGGGACCCATAAATGTAGGTTGCCTTTGAAGTAAAGATTTAGAGGGCTGGAGGAATGGCTCAACAGTTAAAGCACTTGCCTAGCTATGTCAGGTGCTAAGTACCTAAGTTAGACTTTTCAGCACCACATAAGCTGGATGTGGTGGTGCACACCTGTAATCCCAGCACTAGTGAGGCTAAGGAAAGAGGATTAGGGTGAGTCCAAAGCCAGCCAGGGCTCCGTAGTAAGTACAAGACCATTGTGGACCATAGAGCGAGACCCTGTCTCAAATTTTTTTTTTTAGAAAGGGCTGGGAACTTTGTTCAGTGCTGAGGTCCTCATTTCAGTTCAGTCTGTGCTGCCAAAAATATTGAAAGAATCAAGAAATAAAATTAAAATTGAACAATATACATGAAAGTACATCATAGCTCTTAACAGCTGACGCTACCTCGCACAGTCCTTGCAAGTATATAGCAAGATAGAAAGTTGATTGAGTTGCAGAGTGAAACCCTGTCTCAAAAGAGAGAGCTCATTGAAAGCAAAAGCATATATGGAAGTTAGAGTGTAGCTCAGTAATAAAGAGCTTGCCAGGCTTGAGAGGGACCCTGGATTCAGTTCCCTGCTCTGAAAAAATATTTTTTGAGACAGGATTTAACTCTGTAGTCCAGGCTTGTCCTAAACCCACAATATAGCCCAGACTGGTCTTGAACTCATAGCAGTCCTCCTGCTTCATCTTCCATAGTGCTGAGATTACAGAGGTGCACCACCACACCTAGTTAATTTCTATGTGATGCTGGAGAATCTAACCCAGGGCCTTGTGCATGGTAGACAAGCACTGTAATCACTGAGCTGTGCTCCCTGCCCTGAAAAAAATACTTTTAAGGCATATATACTGACACAAAGACGAACAGTTTCCAAAGTAAAAGTCTCAAACTAGTCAGAGAATGCCCAGTAATCTAAGCCTGTAGAAGTTATCGGACCTTGTTAAAACCTGCATATAAACAACCTCAGAAAAAAAGAAAAAAAATGCTAGAGAAGAGGCTTGGGTAAGCAATTACATACATGACTAATAGACATCATCCCTGATAAGAAGCTGTTGAAAAAGTGCAAGATTATAGTGAAGGAATGATAGTCACATTGTAGAGCCAGTTGTAGGCGCCATTGATGAAATGACATCATGAATTTCTCTTTTTTACTAAAACACTTTTTTTTTTGCTTTAAAATTTGACATCACTTCCTGGGTATGGTCATGTGTACTTATAATCTCAGTGGCTAGGAACATGAGTCAGGGTGATTTTGAGTCCAAGGCAAGTGCGAGCAGCTTAGCAAGACCCTGTCTCACAAGAAAATGGTGGATAGGTAGTTCAGTGCAGAGATCCTAGGTTCTATTCTCAGTACTGCAAAAAATGCATATTACTAATATTGACATTCAACCATTTGATGTGACATTGTTTGTTTGGTTAGGTCCATTTTATATTTATGTAGCTACTGTTATAATGCTGAATAAAAATAAGATCATGGTATGTATGGATTTTTCCTTTTTGTTAGAATAGGATAAAATTAGCTTAAAGTAGTAATTTACACTTTAAAGGTCAATTACTGGGCTAGGGGTGTAGCTCAGTGGTAGAATGCTTGCTTCATGCTCAAGGACTTTGGTTAAAAAAATGTTGAAATTCAGGAGGACTTTTTTTGTTTGGCTTGTTTTGTTTGTTTTTGTGGTACTTGGGATTGAACCCAGAGCTTTCATACTGAGCTATACCCCCACCCACTTTTATTTTTGATTTTGAGATTGGATCTCACTGTTAGTAAATTGCCCAGGCTGGGCTCCAACTTAAGACCCTCTTGGCTGAGCCTTCCAGAGTGCTGGAATTACGGGGCCTTCACCACCAGGCAAAGAAACTTTTGAAAAATTGTTTTCCAAACAAAAGCAAGTGACTGGCTGGGCCCAGTGATATAGGACTGTAATCCCAGATCTCTAGGAGGCTGAGGCAGGAGGATTATAAGTTCAAGCCCAGTGTAGGCAACTCAGAGACTTCCTGTCTCAAAGTAAACCAAAAGACTAGGGGTGTAGCTCAGTGTGACTGTCCTGGGTTAAAAACCTAGCACTGAGAAACAAAACAGCGGGTACTACAGCTGTGTTCACCACTACACCCCACCCATGAGTGTTGAGTTACTATTTTACCTAAATGGTGTACATTTCAAGTCTGTTCTTTGGGAAGGATATTATTGAAACATTAAAAATGGCTATTTAGTCTTTCATTTATTTTTAGTTATTTTCTCATATTGTGATTAGCGCCTAGGACCTTCACACTGAGCTACATCCCCAACCCATTTTTATTTTTGATTTTCCAGGGTCTTATTGTGTTCCTAAGTTCCTCAGGGTGAGTTCAAACTGGAGATCCTCTGCCTCAGTCTCCTAGAGTTGCTGGGATTATAGGCCTGTACCACCAGCCCTAGCTATTTACTGTTTTTAAATGTATATGAGATTGGGGCAATACTTGAGTGATCAGGCAGGCTATTTCAAAGTACAATTTCAAAAAAAAGTCACATTTTTTCTGTAAGCTATAGGTGAAATGTTTGTTTAAAATATTTCCCCTTGTACAGCGAAATAATCTTTCAATCAAATATTTATTATACCCTCAGGGTGAATAATTTTCATGTGTTATATATGCTAGATTACTTATTTTAATTTTCATAATGAAAGTTGAAGGCTTATGTTTTTTATTTTCTTCATTAAAAACTGGGAATAGTAAAGTAGTATATCTTTCATATCTATGAATTTCTCCTTAAACAGTTTATCTAAGATGGTGGGGTTACCCTAGGGATGGTGCTTTTGTGTGAAGCTGCTACCTCTGACATGGATATTGGCAAGCGAAAGAGTAAGTCATTGTATGCCCAATGTAACAATACTTTTAATACAGGAAAGATGATCTGCTAATTACTTTTGCCCAGCTTATTTTACTCATTTGTTATTTTAAAAATAATACATGCTGTGACTGTAGGAATAGCACAGTGGTTGAAGTGCTTGCTAGCAAGCTCCAAGGCTCTGAGTTCAATTCCCCAGGACCACATAGGCCTGGCGTGGTGGTGTAGGCATATAATCCCAGCTCTTGGGAGGCTGAGGCAGGAGGATTGCTGTGAGTTCAGGACCAGCCTAGGCTACAGAGAGAGACCCTGTCAAGTAATACATGCTCATTATAGGAAATGTAGAAAATAACAGTATGATATATCTAAGGGAATCTCCCATTATTTCACTGCCAAATAAAGTCTAATAATTTTAACATCATAATTGTTTATTTCTATTTGTAAAAAATGTTTTTTGTGTGGTTGTAGAGATTGAGCCCAGGGACTTTGTATTGAGCTACATTTCCAACCCATTTATTTTATTTTATTTATTATTATTTTTTTGTTACTGTACTGAGGGTGGAACCCACAGACTTCCCCCGCCCATGTTTTGGTCTTGATTTTGAGATATGGTCTTTTTTTTTTTTTTTTCAAACAGGGTCTCATTCTGTGGCCCAGGCTCAACCTGAACTCAAACTCACTCTAGAGCCCTTGGATGCAAGGCAATCCTCCTGTCTCAGCATCCCGAGGGCTGGGATTACAGGGGTGCAACCACCACACCGGGTTTATGTGGTGCTGGGGAATCTAAATCAGGTCCTTATGCTTGCTAGGCAAGCGCTTTAACCGCTGTGCCATTCCTCCAGCCCCTCAACAGTGTATGTTAAAGCAGCTGTGTATCCTGGAAATCATTTTGTGAAGTTATAAGTTAAAATTTTTAAAAATCTTACATGTATTTTAAAAACTGATAAAATAGTTAGCTAATAAATAGTTCTCTACACATAAATTTATACTGCATATTGTAATCTAACAGTTTGATTTCATTAATTTTTAGAATTTTTATAACATTCATTGTAATAAATTGTTGGTGATAGTAACAATACCATGCTTCATCTTCATTTTATTTTATTTTAAGATTCTAGAAATAGAATAACTATGATTTTATGTTCAAGTATTTGCAATTATCTTCCTTTCAAATGATGCTGCTGCTAAACATGATGGTACAGGTCTGTAATCCCAGCACTCGGAGAGGCTGAGGCAGGAGTATCATTTGCGAAAGCTCAGCCTGGGCAATTTAGTTACTTAGCAAGACTCTGTCTCAACCTAAAAAATAAAAATGTCTGGGTTTGTACCTCAGTGCTGACGCCCTGGGTTCAACACCAATTTTGAAAAAAAAAAAGAAAAACTTTATAGTTAAAAAGTGTTAAATTGGATTAAAGATATAGGTATTAAAACAATAAAAAGAAAGAAAGAAAAACTGGGCTGGAGGTATAGCCCAATGCTTAGAATGCACTTTCCTAGCATGTACAAGGCCCTGGGTTTGATTCTCCAGCACCACGTTAAAAAAATTAACCATAGGGCTGGAGGAATGGGTTCAGTGGCTAAAGTGCTTACCTAGCAAGTGCTAAGTTAAGCACTAAGTACCCAAGTTTGACTCCCCAGCACCACATAAGCCATGCATGGTGGTGCACACCTCTAATTCCAGCACTCGGGAGGTGGAGGCTGAGGCAAGAGGATTGCTGTGAATCTCAAGACCAGCCTGGGCTCTATAATGAGTTCAGGACCAGCCAGCGCTGCAGAGCGAGACCCTGCCTCAGAAAAAAAAAATAGCCATAGGTGGTAGTGCACCCCTGTTTTCCTACCACTTCAGGGGCTGAGGCAGGAGGATTGCTGTGAGCCCAAGGCCAGCCTGGGCTCCATAGTGACTTAAGGACCAGCTTGGGTCACAGAGCAAGACCGTGTCTCATAAAAACAAAAACAAAAATGTGGTGAGGCTGGAGAAATAGCACAGTGAAAACAGTGCTTGCCTAGCAAGCATAAGACCCTGCGTTTGATTCCCCAACACCACTTTAACTACTGTGCCATTCCTCCAGCCCACGATATTTTAAATATGTGGAAAAAGCAAACTACAGATCCAAAGTGATGTTGTGTGTGTGTGTGTATGCTTCTGAAAAACACATATATCAAGCATGTGCTAATACTTGGGGAATATTGCTGAACATTTACATTTCTTCTAATACGTTTTGTAGTATATGAAAATTAGTAAAAGAAAAATTCTTCTCTAAGTATAAAGAAATTGAAGAGGTTTTATGTATGCGTGTTTGTTTTTGTGGTACTGTGGATTGAACCTTAGATCTTTGCACAGAGCTACATCCTCAGCCTATTTTTAAAATTTTGAGACAGAGTCTCCCCAGGCTGGTGGTGCAGGCCTGTAATCCGAGCATGCTGGAAGGCTGATGCAGGAGAATTGCAAGTTCGACCTCAACCTGGGCAACTTAGTAATAGCAAGAGCCTGTCTCAAAATCAAAAATTAAAAAAAAAAAGGGCTGATGGATGTAGTTAAGTGTGTTGGTCCTGGGCTCAATCCCCTGTACCATAAAAATATAAAAATAAGGGGAAAGTGGTTGGAAAGTTATTTGTTAGTATTTTATATTGTTTTTCACCAATTTAAAATGTGAATCTATGCCCTGGTTTTGTTTTTTTTTTTTTTTTGGGGGGGGGGGGGTGCTGTTTGTTGAGACAGGGTCTTGCTCTGTAGTCCAGGCTGGTCCTGAAATCACTGTGTAGCCCAGGCTGGCCTTGGACCTAGGACAGTTCTGCCTCAGACTTCCAAGTGCTGGAATTACAAATGTGTGTCAGCACGCCCAGCTTTCTGTGGTGCTGGGAATTGAACTTGGGCCTTTGTGCTTGCTAGGCAAGCTCTTTAACTGCTGTGCCATTCTTCCAGCCCCTATGTCCTGTTTTTCTTATACTTAACCTGTTTATTTTACTGTCCTTTTGTTTTCCTGTAGTAATGTGTGTGGCTGGTATTGGACTTGTTGTATTATTCTTCAGTTGGATGCTGTCTATTTTCAGATCTAAATACCATGGCTATCCATACAGGTATGAATCTTACTTTCAGGTTTTTTTTTTTTTAATGTAAAACTCCTTCTTTTTTAGTGGCTAATAGTTTGGCATATATTTTTGTTTCAGCTTTCTGATGAGTTAAGGATTCCAAAGATATGTAGACACGGTGGTAATGGTGGAAATTGAAAAGCAAGAAGCCTGTGTATGTTGGAAGAAGAATGCAACTTGTGTGTTTTATATTACCTCTTTTTTTTCAAGTGATTTAAATAGTAAATCATTTAACCAAAGAAGATGTGTAGTGCCTTAACAAGCAATTTCTTGCGAAAATCATGAAGTATTTAGAAATAATTCTTGTGGCTGGGGACATAGCTCAGTGGTTGAAGTGCTTGCCGAGCATGTTCTAAGCCTTGGGTTCAAGACCCACCATATAAAAATTAGCCAGTTGTGGCGGTGCACGCCTGTAATCCCAGCACTAGGGAGGCAGAGGCAGAAGGATTGCCTTGAGTTCAAGTCCATCTTGGGCTACATACTAAGTCCAGGACTGTCATAAACTACAGAGCAAGACCCCGTCTTTAAAAAAAAAAATTTTTTTTTCTTAACCTCCCTTTCCCAGTGAATTTTATGTAACATTTAATTTTGTAGAATTATGTACATTATAAAACTTTTAAAATTACTACTTCATTTTAAATAGAACATTTTAGTCATCTAATTTTGTATTTGCTTATCTAGAGGTGGAGAATACAATTTTTGAGCAGGCATTCCCACGTGTGTGCTACAGCAGCCGCATCGGAAATCCATCCTTAGCTCTTCCTTCCTTCTGAGGATGTGAACACAAGTCTTTCCTTTTACACTGAGAGATATATTTGCACTACCTTGTCTTCTGAGAATGGAACACCATTCTTGAGCGTGCCGGTCTAGCTTTAGAAAGCTACTCTTCTCCTGTATTCTTCCTGCTGACACACAGTGCTGTCTATACTTTTTGATAGCTGTGGGTATTAAGAAGCATGTTTAAATACAGGATTATGATTTCTGCATATGTAGCATTAACTAGTTTGCATTTGGAAAGATTTCAGACTCATCTTGGTTTTCTTTTAAAGTGGCCTATCTAAAAAATGAAGGAAGGAAGGCAGGAGCATATCACTAATGAATAATAACAGCTGTAACTTATAAATGGTCAGAAATATTTCTGAAAATTACAGATAGTCATTTATTTCATTTTTTTCTAACAGAAACATAGGCTTAGTTGTGTTTAGAGAAAGGACTCCCTTTGATTAAAAAAAAGAAAATTAGGAAATACTGAGTTGTTGCTTGTGTATAGAATTGAATTGTGTTGCTAGGTCTGGTGTACAAGGCCTGTAATCCCCGTATTCTGGAAGGCGGCGGCAGGAGGATTGCAAACTTGAGCCCTGCCTGGGCAACCTAGCAAGACCCTGTCTCAAAATCAAAAGTGAATGATGGGCTGAGGGTATAGCTCAGTGTGAAGGCCATGGGCTCGATTCCCGGTAACAAAGAAACCAAGTGGTTCTTTAACCTATTCTGTTTTTGCTACTTTAGCCTTTGTTCCTTCTTGTTCAGCACAGAAGCAAAGGCAGTGCAATGATGGGCTCCTGTTCCCGTGCTCACTTCAGCAGCACATATACTGAGGTAGGCTCCAGTCCCAGCTGCTTGAGAATCTGAGGTAGGAGGTTAGGGTTTTAGGTTTGATTTTTGTCTAGTAGGATGATAGGTTGTTTGGTTCTGGTGTTTTGCTTTGTTTTGTTTTTTATTTTGATTGATTTTGTGAGACAGGGTCTCACTGTGTTGTCCAGGCTGTCCTTGAACTTGCTGCATAGCCCAGACCTCAAACTGTTGATCTTCCTGGGTGCTGGTTTTACAGGCATGTGTCACTCTGCCCAGCACTGATCATTTGAATTTAGGAATTTGAAGGGTCTTTCTCTGGATAGGTGAAGCTTTACCTACTGCCTTCCCCTTCTCCCCTCCCTTCTATATCTTTCCCTATACAGTGTCATCTTCATGGCTTGCAAAAAAAAGAAGAAAAAAATGAACTTAGTAATTTGAGGGTAGCCTGAGCAACACAGTAAAAACCCACCATTTAAGAAAAAGTAGAGAAACAAAGTAAAACTTTGAAGAAGTTTTGTTTGAATTTTGTCTTTTTTTCTGTGATAGTGAAAATAACCATATGTGCTAAACAAAAGTTCATTGAGCCACTTTATATTAATTACTTTATAAGTTGGATGGTTCTGGATTCCTTATCTGTTTTTCTTGTACTTGTCTCAGGCCAAATAAATTTATGCTGTGATTCTATGAGACTTGTATGAAGGTGCCCTGATTTGTCCAGGTGGACCACGGGGATACTGTTGTCCTGTAATCTGTAAAACTCCAGATAATTTGCCATTGTCATTGAAAAAATGACAGTGTTTTAAAATTTCTTTGTCTCTCTTTAAGAATACATTCTCCTTCCGTAAGGAAGAGGGTGGCATTCTGGATAAAATCTGTAGAGAGCAGATTTACTACACTTAAAATAGTGTCACTTTTGTGGAGTTTTCAAAATTAGCATTTGTCTGAAGTGCCTTAAGTACACTCTTAATTGACTTTTTTTAGGAATGGTTTAAATATCATTTGTTATACATTTTAAAGATATTATTCAACATGACACATTTTAGTGGTAAAAATAAACTAATGTCTGCCCATTTGCTTTTTGACCATATCAATAAACTTTTACAAGCTAAATTCTGAGTTTGTGATTACTGTCTAAGGATGGGTCAATTTAAAACACTCAAGGAGGGGCTGGAGGAATGGCTCAGTGGTTACAGCTCTTGCCTAGCAAGCCTTAGTCAAGTGCTAAGTACCCACTTTGATCCCCCAGCACCACACAATCCAAGTGTGGTAGCACATGCCTGTAAGCCCAGCACTTGGGAGACTGAGGCAGGAGGATTATCTTGAGTCCAAGTCCAGCCTGGGCTCCATGGTGAGTTCAGGACCAGACTGGGCTACAGAGTGAGACCCGATCTCACAGAAATAAATAACAAAACAGTAAAGGAAAATTACAAAATTACAATATTCTAAGTTAATTTACATTTCTCATTTTCCTAATTACAGTGCATTTGACAGGAAAATTTCTTTAACTATTTCTAGAGTGAAAAGCATTCTTCTAGGAATCCATCTGCAGTCCTCGATTAATGATGGGACCAATAGATTAGTAACAACTGCCCAGAAGAATGAGAGAATGCTGTTTTAAATGACTGATCTTCTTTTTGTCTCGGGTAGTGAAGAATTTTTTTATTTGGTTCTGGGAATTGAACCCCAGGCCTTCACATTGGGCTACACGCCCAGCCCTTTTAATGTTTCCCGAAACCACTAAAGTCCAGCAAGCTGGGCTGGAACTTGTGCTCCCCTGCTCAGCCTTACAGAGTGCTGGGATTACGGCCAGGCACCACATCTGCTTCAGTGAATGTTTCTTAACTAGGTAATTCTATTTTGATAGTAAAAATTGATTTGAAAGTTACTCTGGCAGATTATCCAGTTACATGAGATTGTAGGAGAGTAAACTGAAGAAATAGCACAACAGTTAGACTGCTTGCTTAGTTGGCAAGACCTTGGGTTCAATTCCCCAACACCACATAATCCAAGCATAGTGGCTCAAGCCTGTAATCCCAGCATTTGAAAGGCTGAGGCAGGAGGATTATCACGAGTTTGAAGCCAGCCTGGACTACAGAGTGAGGCCATGTCTCAAAATTTTTTAAATTAAAAAATGAATTTGTTGGGATTATCGGTGTGCACCAGCACACCCAGTTTATGTGGTGCTGGGAAATTGAACTTGGACAAGGCAAGAGCTTTAACCTCTGAGCCATTCCTCCAGCCCCAAGATCTATCTATGCCTGTCTCTCTGTCTGTCTGTCTATCTATCTGGTTTGTGATATCCATGCCTAGTAGTTAATTGAATCAGTTGAAATGTAGAGTTTTCTGTAATCAGGTTTTTGAAGAAACTGAAATGCTGAAGCTGGGCGTGGTAGCACACGCCTGTCATCCCAGCACTCGGGAGGCTGAGGCAGGGGGATTACATGAGTCCAAGGCCAGCCTGGACTTCATAGTAAGTTCAGGACCAGCCTGGCCTACAGAGCAAGACCCTGTCTCAAAAATATTTTTAAAAACCTGAAATTCTGGCACCAGCTGTTATAACTGCAGATCCTTTAATAATATACATTGAAACAATTTTTAGAGCTAGATATGGTACACACAATCTAGCATTCTGGGTAACTGAGGCAGGAGGATTACAACATCAACTTCACTCTAAGCAGTTTAGATCCTGTGTCAAAATAAACCCTTTTTTTTGAGACAAGGTCTCACTCTAGTCCAGGCTGGTCCTGAAATCACTGTATAGCCCAAGATGACCTCAAACTCACAGTAGTTGTCCTGTCTCAGCCTCCCAAGGGCTGTGATTACAGGTGTGCGCCAACATGCTCAGTTTAATGTGGTGCTAAGGAATTGAACCCAGGGCCTTGCCCTTATAAGCAAGTGCCTAGCAAGTCAAGCCAAAAGAAATGTAGATACTGTTTAAGTTAGTCTATTAATTTTTATTTTTTCCCATTTTATTGATATGTATATGTGCAAAATTTAAGGTTTACAATGGAATTGAGCATTTTGTGCACATAGGTATCTTGTCAAGGTGACAAGGGCTATTAATTTTTAGTACTGAAGAAAACCTGCCCTAGAAAAGTAAAGCAGTTTACTGAAGGTTATTTCCAGGAAAAGCCCATTGCTTTCCCATTTCCTTGGAAGTTCTCCATGAATTACATTATACTTGCCTGGAGACTCGGAAAACATAGTACAGTACCATGTTTGCTTCCTGATAATTACATTGCTGAGAGAATTTTAATGATAAAGGCATTGCCCTAGAGAGTCAGATGCTGGCTTCCTGTGGAGGGAGTTTTGATTGACTGTAATGTATGATGGCAGAACTTAGGAGGAAAAACTGACATTTTTTTCAGAAGGAAGAAAGAAAGTAAGTTTACTCATCAGATTGTTGTGTCTGTATATCCCTTAAGTTCTCTGTTTTCAACTTTTCTTACACATAACATTTTTTAAATAGGGCTATAAAAATAGCACAGTGGTTATAGCGCTTGCCTAGCAAAGTGCAACACCGTGAGTTTGATTCCCCCCACCACATAAACTGGGCGTGGTAGCACACACCTGTAATCCAGCACTCAGGAGGTTGAGGCAGGAGGATTGCTCTGAGTTCCAGACCAACCTGGGCTATAATGAGTTCAGGACCAGCCTGGGCTACAGAGCAAGACCTGTTTCAACAAAACCAAAACCAAAAAAGCAATGCCTATCAATAATCATAAGGGAAAGCAAATTAAACCACAATGAGAGTCAGGCCTATAATCCTAGCACTGTGGGAAGCTGAAGCAGGGCGATCGCAAATTCAAACCCAGCCTGAGCAGTTTAGCAATTTAATGAGACTCCATCTCTAAATAAAAACAAGCCAGAGAAAGCCTTGAGTTTAATCTCCATCACCACACGTGCACACACAATGTGTATCCCATTAGGGTAGTTAGTCAAGTTGGTCTTATAGTTTGGATTGGAATGTCCCCCCAGAAGTTTCATGTATTTGGGGAGGTAATTGGATCCTGTGGATTAATTTATTGCTTGAGGGGCTGGAGGAATGGCACAGCAGTTAAAGCGCTTCCCTAGCAAGAATGAGGCCCAGATTTAAATTTCCCAGCACCACATAAAGCCAGATATAGTGGCGCAGACCTGTAATCCCAACACTTGGAGGCTGAGGCAAGAAGATTGTTCTGAGTCCAAGACTAGCCTGGGTTACATAGTGAGTTCAGAACCAGCTTGGGCTACAGAGCAAAACTCTTGTCTCAAAATAATTTATTGCTTGAACATGCTGTTAAGAGGTGAGGTCTGGGGCTGGAGGAATGACACAGTGCTTAAAGTGCTTGCCTTGCAAGCACAATGCTCTAAATTTGATTGCCCAGCACCACACAAAGCTGGGCATGGTGGCACACACCTATAATCCCAGCACTCAGGAGGCTGAGGCAGGTGGATTGTTCTGAGTCCAGGGCCAGCCTGAGATACACAGTGAGTTTAGGACCAGCCTGGGCTACGGAGCTAGATCCTGTCTCAATGAAAAGAAAAAGAAAAAAAAAGAAAGAAGAGGTCAAGTCTGGTTGGGAGGGGCATATCAGCGGCAGCTTGGCCTTCAGGGATATTTTCCTTCCCCTAGGTTCTTCACAGCCACTCACTCCATTTCCTCATTTTCATGGGATGAACAGGTTTGCTCCAGCTAGACCCTCTCACATCTCTTCCCCACCATTGCCAGCCACCCATTCATGAACTGACACGTTTTGAAATCGTGACCTAAAATGACTAGAGGAACAGCCCAGCAGTTAAAAGTGCTTGCCTAGCAAGCACAAGGCCCTGAGTTCAAATCTCCAGCATCATATTAGCATGGAGGTGAATGCCTATAATCTATAATCTCAACAGTCAGGAGGCAGAGGCCAGAGGACTGTGAGTTCAAAGCCAGCCTGGGATACATAATAAGTTCAGCATGAGCCTGGACTAGAGGGTGAGACCTTGTCTCAAAAAGTTTTGTCCTCCCTTAGGTTGGCAAGGACACAGAGAAATGTGAAACTTGTCTGCTGTTGGTGGAAATGTAAAATCATATGATAGCTATTAAAAAGTATGAAGGGCTGGATGAATGGCTCAGTGGTTAAAGCACTTAAGCGCTAAGTACTGGCGTTTGATTTCCCAACACCACATAAAATGGGCGTGGTGGTGCATGCGTGTAATCCCAGCACTCAGGAGGCTAAGGCAGGAGGATTGCTTGAGCTCAAGGCCAGCCTGGGCTACAAAGGGAGACCCTGTTTCAAAAAAAAAAAAAAAAGCTAGGTGTAGAGGTGAATGCACCTTCAGCCATCTGACAAAGGGACCAAAATCATACACTGGAGTAAAGATAGCCTCTTTTACAAATGGTGCTGGGAAAACTGGCTAGCAACATGTGCAAAAATGAAATCAGACATCTTTCACCATGTACCCAAACCAAATCACAATGGATCAAAGACCTAGCATTAACATGGAAACACTGAACTTGTTAGAAGAAAAAATAGTCAAAACCCTTGAAGATATAGGTGTAGTGAAGGACTTTCTCAGTTAAACACTTAAAGCATATAAGATAACACCAGTCATCAACATAGGATTATATTCAATTAAAAATCTTATGCACAGTAAAGGGAGCAGTCAACAGTTAAGACAGAAGCAACAAAAGGAGAGAAAATCTTTGCCAGCTACTCCTCAGATAGAGGACTATTACCAAGAATATACAAAGATCTGAAGAAAATTAGATCCTCCAAAAATAAAAGACCCAATAAAAATGGTTATCTGAAATAGACATCTATTAGTAGAAGTCTTAATGGCCAATAAATACATGAAAAGGTGTTCAGCATCTTTAGCCATCAGAGAAATGCAAATCAAAACAACACTGAGGATCTTCTAAGTCCATTATGAATGACTGCCATTAAGAACTCAAAAAAAAAAATGAAAATTGCTGAGGAGGCTGTGGGAAATCATCCAGACTTACTAGTGGGACTGTAAGCTGGTACAACCACTATGAAATGCAGTATGGAGATCACTTTAAAAAAACTGAAAATAGATATTTTGGCTCATTAGATGACTAGATAATGGCAGCACAAGACCTAGGAACTCAAACACCATAGGCTTCCCTAATGGTGTCTGCCCTTGTGGCTGTATTAAAGCCCAAGGTCTCTAACGCCCCCTGCTGGGCATGTGGGAATACTGGTCACTTCCCTAAAGATTGTTCTACACAAACCATCTATACCTATTCTGGGTATTTTTGCCAAAAGAGTTGAAGTCATTGTCTCAGTTACTTTTTCGTCACTGTGACTCAGTACCCAAGATCCATAACCTTAGGGAGGAAAATTTTGTTTTACTTACAGTTTCAGAAAGTCAGAGTCCATTCATGGGTAGGCAGCTAGAAAATGGTGGAATCACGTGGTGAGGCTGCAGCTAGAGCCAGAGCCATAGCCAGTGCTCCAGAGACAAAGATCCTCACAACATGGCTGGACAAAACCAAGTCTGGGAGGAATGGCGGAACCAGAACTCACCCCTCCAAGTCAAGCCTCTGAGTCAACCTTGCTGCTGCCCCATCTGAAACTGAAACAAAACTACATGTTTCCAGAGTGCAACATAATGGGGAAACATGGCATTCAGTTACTACCACTTTACAAATCAAAAGGGGTAAACAAGCTCTATCCCCCTATCTGGGAAGCAATTCACCCACCTCCACCTTCGTTCAAAGGAAACAATGATGCCACCTCCAATGTAGCTAAGCCCTTTCTGGCACTTTGCTGCCATAGGGATAAAACTTGGGGCTTCCTTTCAGACTTGCTTTGAGGCTCTCCGGAGCCTCAGGCCTTTCCAGTAAACCTATATCCCACTGCCCAATGGTCCTTACGTTGGTGTCACCATGACCTTAATACGTTAAAGGAGTTCAAAAAGACAGTTCAGGAAGATGGTCCTTGTGGCGCTTTGCTGAACAGTTGTTGGAGTCCTTCAGTCTGGATCTTAATTACCCTCAAGATTGGAAAGACCTGTGCCGTGCCACACTCCCTCCACACATTTACCTTAAGTGGGAGGCATTCTATTATAATGAATGCGAACAGTACGCAGAAACCACCAAGCAAACAATCTGTTCATGACAGAAGGCTTACAAGGGGAGTGTCAATATGCTTCTCAGGCAAATCAAGCTTTGGGCCTCTCACCCTACTCTGATCAGGTCTGCCTATGTGCTTTACACTCATGAAGGAAACTGCCAGCTGATGGAGGAACCCAGAGTCTACAGGGTTTAATACAAAAGGCCTCTGGAGATCTGACACAATTTATCAATCGACTGACAAAGGCAGTTAATGACAAAGGCATTTGATAGCAAAGTCACTCATGCTGGTGTAAAGGAAGTTTTAATTCCGGAGTTAGTCTGGGAAGGCTCGACAAAGGAATACCACAGCACCATTGCACCTGTAAAAAAATGGCTCATTAGTTGACTGGATAATGGCAGCGCAAGACCTAGGAACTCAAACACCATAGACTTCCCTAATGGCGTCTGCCCTTGTGGCTGTATTACAGCTCAAGGTCTCTAACGCCCCCTGCTGGGCATGTGGGAATATTGGTCACTTCCGCAAAGATTGTCCTACACAAAAACCTAGTCCAGCTTCTGCTATTAAACCAAATTAAAAATGCCCACCCTCTGTCTGACCCAGATGCAAAAAAAGATTTAATTGGATGAAGACTTGTAGATGCAAATATTCTGTTACCAGAGAGCCTTTAAACAGTCAATAGGGCACCTCCCTGCCCCACACCTGAGGGAGAAATACAACCCAAGTACATCTAATGCAAATCAAATGGACATAAATAGTCCAGGTGTTTTCTGGACAGTCCATATGGAACCCCAGATAAGAGCTTATGTACAGTTAAAAATTAGACATAAAATCTTTAGGGGCATAGCTGACACCGTCACTCTGAGCCAATGTCACTCTGTTGCACTGAGAGGAAATTCCTAATGAATGGGAATTAACCGAAAGGCCTCAAGTGACAGGCATTGGAGGACTTACCAACAATAAATGCTAAAAAGCCTGGTGACATGGGAAGATACAGATGGTAATTGAGGCCTTGTATAACCTTTAGTAGTCACAGGCCTCTCCCAAAACTTAATTGGAAGAGCTCAGGGGTGGTTATCACCACAGATGAAAAGGCAGAGACAGGATGCAGTACCAATTAATAAATTCAAATTTTCTCTCTTTCAAACTGCACCCCCAATACTAATGGCCACTGTCCAGCCCCTCTTCCCCATGGAGTTACAGTGGGTTCATAGCAAGCCCATATGGGTCGAAAAGTGGCTTATCTCCAGACAAGAGTTAACGCATTTAACTAAACTAGTGGAGGAATAATTACAATTTGGACACATTAAGTCCTCTACTAGCACATCTAAAACCCCTATATTCATTATTCAAAAACGCACACCAGGCAAATTTCGGTTATTTCATGACCTCAGGGCCATAAATACCATCATGAAAAAGATGGGCTCCACCCAGCCTGGGTTGCCGAGGGCCACCATTGTCCCCACAGGATGATTAAGGTCGTAGACATTAAGGACTGTTTCTGTAGCATTTCATTCCACCCTGAGGATAAGGACTATTTCGCTTTTTATGTGACCTCTGTTAATCATGCCACGCCTTCACAACGCCATCAATGGAAAGTGCTACCTCAAGGTATGAAAAACAGTCCCACAATTTGTCAGCTATATGTTTTCCAGGCTGTTCAACCACTATTAGCTTGGCCTGGTCTACATATTATCCATAATATGAATGACATCCTATTAGCCCACTCTGAAGAATCTCAATTATCACAGGCCTATGCCACCCTTTTAAATAACTTAAAGTCATTAAATTTATATGTCGCATTAGACAAGGTTCAAACTGATCCACCCTTTTCTGTTTTAGGCTCAATAATTCTTACCTTTTCAGTCTCTCCTGTAGGCCTCTCCTTAAGCCTCCCTGATGCCCTGACTTTAAATGATTTACAAACTTATTTAGGTCCTACTAATTGGCTGTGTGCCTGACTAAAGATCCCGACTCATGCCCTCTCTCCGCTATGTGACTGCCGTAAAAGAGACATAGTGCCTACCTCTCTGCACACCCTTACCCCTCAAGCAAAAAATGTCATCTCTCTGATACAACACCATTTACACTGTATGCAATTATACAGATATTCCCCTAATGATATAACATGTGCTTTGGCCCTGCCTACTCCTCATTTACCCACTGGTGTCTTATGGCAACTGTCTAATGATATTACAGAATGGGTCCATTTGGCTACCCAACCCTCTTAAAAAACATTCATCCTTTTAAGGCTCTTTCCTTTTTAGTTCAAACACTTAGGACTCGTTCCTTGGCCATGCTGGGTAAGGAACCTGATAAACTTCCCATCCAAAAGGAAGACTCAGCCTTCCTGCTATGCAACAATTCCAAATTATACTTACAGGCTTTACAGGAGATATTGATAACCACTTTCCAAAAATAATTTGTTTCAAACCTTGGCTTTACTGCCCCTACAATACATCTTGTATGTCTAGAGGACCAATTCCAAAAGCAACTTTAGTCTTCACAGATGCCAATTCCACAGGTACTCTAGCTATTATAATCATCCCCCCAAATTCCCCAAAACACACATATACATTTAAGCTTCAGTCGGCATCCCCTCAATATCTTGAATTATTTGCCATATACAAGGCTCTTGAAATGTGTCAAGAGCCAATCAATCTATTTTATTATGGCCAATATTGTGCAAAATTAATTCCCCTTTTGCCTTTCGCACACTGATTTTTCCATATAGTGTCCCCAAAACACCCTTAGGGCTAGTATTTAAACGTCACTGGAGAGCCATGAGGCTTTGTCATTTGTCCAACACATCTGAGCCCATTCTGGCCTGCCAGGCCTCTGTCAGCCCTAAATGACCAGGTTGACCTTACACAACCAACAGTATTCTCTCTTACTGAACAAGCTAAATGATTACACCTTAGATTCCATCAGTCTGCTAAGAGCCTCCATTTACTTTTTCCTGAACTTGCCATTGAGACCTGCTGAGAAATCATTCAGGATTACCAAAAGTGTGCCCCATGACTCCCCTTGGGCCCACTTCAGCCTGTGGGTGTTAATCCCCGAGGACTAAAATCCAACACTTTATGGCAAATGGACATCACCCATTATCCACCTTTTGAGTGTCTAAAGTATATTCATGTGGCCACTGATACATACTCAGATTTCACCACAGCCACCCCGGCATCAGGGGAAGCTACTAGACATGTTATATCTTGACTGCTGCACTGTCTTGCTATCATGAGCGTCCCTTATTCTATAAAAAAGGACAGTGGACCTGGACATGTTAGCAAATCATTGCAAACATTCTGTACATCTTGGAATAGTAAACATATAACAGGCATCCCGTATAACCCTCAGGATCAAGGTATTGTCCAATGATGCCACGAAGAACTTAAGGCCTTATTAATAAAACAAAAGGGGGAATTCTCCTCACCCCATGATGCTATTCACAAAGCTCTTTTCACTTTAAATTTTTTAGCTTTTCCAAAAAATAGTTCAGAAATGCCTGCTCATAAACACTGGGCTCCTCAGACTGGGCCCTCATACGTACCTCTGATTTCCTGGAGAGACATCCTACACAATGAGTGGAAGGGCCCTGGGACCCTATTAACATCCGGGAGAAGCTTTGCTTGTGTTTTTCCACAGGATGAGCCACAACCTATCTAGGTCCCCACCAGACATGTCCGACTGTGGACCTTATGACCTCCCAATAAAGTCAATGAAACAACTGACCTTGGAAGATCATCAGATGACATCAGTTCATCTCAGGCAGAGGAGCGGTTTATCGAAACACAAACAACATAAGGTCACCTGTGGGGACCTCAAGAGCTTCACTGATTAGTCCCTGAGACTCTCCCCCGGAAACACCCCATTACTGGGCAATGATGATGGTTGTGCTTCTTGTTGCAGCGCTTACCACCAATAGCCAAGCCACTCAGGTACATCGGAACCAATCTTTAGGCCACCTACGCTGATTGGTGCAAACTGAGATGACCCTCTGTCCCGTCGGCTTGGTAATGATTCCTGACATGCTCCTGATGTTAGAAATATCGAAAGTCCTCTGCCGTTTTAAACCTTTCCATACCTCTGCCCCCATAACCCTGTCTATTTTCAGGTGTTGGAAGGAAATGACACCTGTGATACTGATTTAAACTGTACACCTTTTCTAGAAAAGACCTCTTATGGTTATGATGTGGCAGTGACTTTGATGGATGTGGTCTCGCTGAGCAATTTGAGCTATTCTAGGGTAAACCCACCATCACTCCTTTTTCCCTCATGTACCTTTGGGTTTTTTTTCTCCTGAAAAGTGCCCCACCAGTCTAAATTGTATAAATTTTATTATGACCCCTAATACTAATAATATGGAGAGCATGTCTACTGATACCTTACTATATTCTACAAGTATCTAACACCCCAAACACAGTAACAATGTCCCAGATTGTGCCACCCTCAACTGTGTTCTGATGAATTATGTCTAACTCTTCCTGATGGATATATATTCTCAGGACACCTCCAGCTCTTTAGGAACCAGCAAACCTCTTGACTCTATGAAAGAGTCTCCTAGACCAGGACATTCTACAATTTCAAAATGAGCTGACACACCAGTCTAATCAAGTTGTTGGTGTCACCATTCCTGGACAAACAGACTGCCACACTCAACAATCTCTCTGCAGCCACTTGTCAGCCAATTTACAAAACAAGCTATCCTAGTCCTTCAACAATTGGACATTCTCTTTCTTTTCTTTCTTTTTTTTTTGGACATTCTCTTTCAAATGTAACAGGTTCATTGTGATCCCCTCTTTTCATATATTTGTGTATCCCAGTTTCCTATTTTACTTGGGTTATCAGTAGGACTAGGGGTTCAGTTGCTGCTTCTACTAAATCATTGGAAATCATTGATTTTAGGATGGTTCTCCCTTATAACCTCATTACCTTAGGTGTTTTTGCAGTTGGGAGAATTTGCATAATCTGTGTATTTAGAACTCTCCTGACATGCGTACATGCGTCTAAAGCTGAATCAGTAATGTTAGCAGAGAAACAGGTGAAGATGGCAGCCAAGTAACAGAGCTGCACAATGTCTCCTCATCGACCCACTTAAGAAGTGGATAATTTAGTTAGAAAATGCATGTTCAATATAGCTAGGAAAGAGAGGAACACCCCATAACTGAAAGGAGACCAGGGGAAGGTCAGAAATCCCGAAGTCATTGGAAGTGACAGAAAACAGTGGCTGACTCAGCACGGCCCTGAGCTGCCAGCACCCACAGGCCACAGACGGAGGAAAGTCTGGAGCCAGAAACCTCAGTCTGAAGTCAGTGCAGATCCGGCAGAAGTGGGAATTGTTTTGCAGCTGGTGGCCCCAGCCTCTGAGAGACGGACCTGCAAGTAGTGTATACTACAAAAGCAACATGCGCTCCCCCTCGAAAAGGTCCCCGGGAGCCCAGACCAGAAGCGGCGCTTGACAGCCATAACAGGCTATGACTATGTAAGCTGGAGCCATCAAAAAAGAAGGGGGAAAAAAGCCCAAGACTGAACCCTTTAGAGTAAAAGAAAGCTCAGAAGAGCACATCAGGGCTTTGGGGTCACCCTTAAACAGGGCCTAGGAAGAAACTAGCACAAGAGGCAGAGAGAAGAGAAAAGAGGGGAGAAAAAGGCTGCTGATCCCCTGAATGGCTCAGTGTAGTGGGTGCATTTCCAAAGGTGGAGAGCCTGCCCTGGAGGAGGGAAGCCAGGACAGACGGAAGATCTTTGATGAGGGGGCTGGGGGCGAACAAGATACCTCAAAAGGGGGAACAGCGCCCTCTCCCTCCAGCATGCGCCAGACGCTTCTGGTTCACCGCTGCCCTGCACTACAGAGGCATCTAGGACTGGGAAGTCCATCACACCATCCATCCCATGTGCCAAAGGATTCCAGAGGCTTCCAGTGAATTCCATTGCCCCATCAATCCTGAGCCCCAGAGGCTTCCAGAGGCATCTAGGACTGAGCCTTCACCAAGCCCTTCTTTCCTGTGCACCAGAGACAGGCAGCCAGAGACAATCAGAGACAGCAGAACCATGAGGAGACGTGGTAATAAAAATACCTGACACCCCAGAAAATGATACCAGGGATACTGAAATAGCAGAATCCAAAGATGAAAAAGACAAAAGAGATGATAACTTCTGCACCCAGAAATACTTTGAATTAAAACAGGAAATGAAACAGATACTGCAAGAGATACCATAGCAAAGCTAAGAGCAAACATTGAAAAGCAATTAGAGGAGAACAAAGAAGATATAAACCAGAAGATAATGAAGGCAATACAAGAAATTAGAGGCGAACACAATAGAGATATAAAAACATTGAAAGGAGATATTCAGGAAGTGAAAAACACACAGGAAATAATAGGCGACCACTTTGAACATTTTCAGAATAGAATGTCAGGAGTAGAAGGTAAATGACTGAGCTGCAACATACAGGCCATAAAGAACACAAACAAGAAACAAAGTGAATCATTGCAACGGCGGATAGATGATTCAAAGAGAAACAACCTCACAGTTATGCTAGTCCAGAAGTCTGAAGACAAAACGAAAGGCTTAAAGGCCATGTTCAATGAAATTATGGAAGAAAATTTCCCAAATCTAAGAAAAGAAATGAACGTGGAACTACTGCAGGCATATAGAACACCAGACAACTCTCATCAGAAGAGATCCTCATCATGACGCAACATAATTAAAATACTAGAAACCCAACACAAAGAGAGAATACTTAAAGCGGTAAGAGAAAAACGGAAGGTGACCTACAAAGATAAGCCCGTCAGGATAACTGCAGACTTCTCAATCCAGACTCTAAAAAACAGGAGATCTTGGAGCAATGTCATCCAAGCACTGAGAGAACATAAATGCCAACCAAGACTGCTATATCCAGCAAAATTATCTTTAAATTGGAGGGATAAATCAAAACTTTCCATGATATAGACAGCTTAAAGAAATTTGCAGCCACTAAGCCAGCATTGCAGAGAATTCTTAGAGGAAACTTAGAAAGCGAGAGGGAGGCCAGCAACATCAATGACCCCAGAGAAAAAGAGACAACAGCTAGAGGAGAATGAGCTGAGGCTCATTTGAATGAGGCTGTGCATGAAATTAGGAATTAAGAGATAGGTAAAAGGATAAACCAAATCAGGCAAAATGTTAATAATTAGTGAAATATGCATAAACAATAAATGAAAGTTAAAATACCTAAAATAACTAAGCATACCTATGTATTGCTTTAACTGTAGTATACTTATGTGATGCAGAGTTAAGTCCATTTAATGTAGCAAATTGATAAAGTCTTAAGCTTGTTGAATGAAGCAATTCACTTTTTTGATGTTGAATGTGAGTTTATCCTCTTTGAGAGGCAGAAAGATAAGCAGCAACAAAATAACTTGGAGGAAAGGTAACATCTAAAGAGAAACTCTAATAAAAAAATAGATTGGTACTTAAATCATTTGACTGTACCAGCTGTTCTATAAAATCTGTGAAATCTCCCCACATCATTATTATTATTAATAGTATAGTGGTGCACACAACAGAATACATGCAATGTGGGAATTGACATAAAATCTTTTAAAGCATGTATTCATGAATATATGGATGGATAGGCAGATAAAATTATAAACCAAATCTAGAAGAATGTCAGTAATCAGTGAAATGTGAGTAAATAAGTTATGAAAGTTAAAAAATTCTGAAATAACTAAACTTGCCTTCGTGTCTATTACTTTAAGTATACTTATGTGAGATAGATTTAAGTTCATTTAATGTAGCAATGTGATATAGTCTTAGATTCATTTATTGTAGCACTTCACTTATTAGGTCTTTGATGTAAGTGTATCCTAAGAAAAGTGGCTGATGTTAAGATAACTCTGTGAATGTACAAACATGTACCTTCCAGTATATAGCTAAGGCATTTGAAATTTAACTTTTCTTCTTTCTCATATTTACTAGTCTTTTGAATTACATGCTTGTAGTTCTTATGTGGACTTGTGGGTAAGGCCACGTTTAAGTAAATCAACTAAGATACAGCAAAACATAGAAAAAAAGAGAAATTTTAGCAAATATCCCAATAAAGGGATCAGCTGGACTCAGAGAAGAGGCATCAAGATTTGCCCACTGCAGCCCATTCAAGGAATAGGAAGCTGAGCTAAAGAGTGGTGATTTAAGTGAAATAAATGATTTAGGTGCAGAAGATTGATATGTTAAGTGCTGTATAGTTTCTCTGACTTGGGAAACCCAGAACACAAACATTCTATAGAACCACATGATGTGATAGCTGGAGTATAGCTGGAGTTGGGGGGGAAGGGATGGGGAGGGTGTGGTAGGGTCAAAAATGGGAAGGGATTGTAAAGTTGACATGATATATATGTGTACCAAATACTGAAGTTCATTGTAAACATGTATTGCATATATATATATATATATATATATATATATATATATATATATTAATAAAAATAGTGGGGAAAAGGAAGTAATGTTAGCAGAGTTTCTTTCTATAATAAAGGAAGGAGAACTTGTGGGGAATGCAAGCTGGCCACAAGCGTATGTGACCCATGTCCGGGACACTCCGATCTAGCACACTAGATCACATTTCCCATTTGAGGCATACCTCATGGGCCTTCCTGTAACGCTGACCAATCTGCCCTGGCCTCTTAGTACTTCCTGCTTGTTCTCCTTTCTCCTCTCCTTGTTTGGTAAAAGCTTGGTCTAAATGTCTCTGATTGGGTATTCCATACCCTTCCACACATGTGATTGTATTTAAGTCCAATCACTTCATGAATAAAGTAGACTGCATTCTCTGAAACACGTGTGCTTCTCCATTGTTCAACCCTCCTCAGCTGTTCAGTAGCTATGAACTGGAAATATATGATAATAAAAGAACAAATAAATAAGTGAATTTTTCCCCATTTGGAAGTCATTGTTTATAAAATATTCATTGTTTATAGCATTTATCACTGATTCTGTGTGTAGAGCTTGGCTAAATATCCTTAAAGTATCACCCAAAAGAGTACAAAGATCATCTCTCAATATTTCCCCTGTGAATTATATTCCTACTTTCAGAACTCACACGGTGGGCTGGAGGACTGGCACAGTGGTTAAAGCACTTCCCTTGCTAGCATGAGGCCCTGAGTTCAATTCCCAAGAACCATATAAAGCTGGGCAAGGTAGTGCAGGCCTATAATCCCAGCACTCAGGAGGCTGAGGCAGGTGGATTGTCCTCAGTCCAAGGTCAGCCTGGGCTACAACCAATAAGTTCAGGACCAGCTTGGCCTACAGAGCGAGCTTGTCTCAAAAAAAAAAAAAAAAAAAAAAGGCTTGTCTAGTTACGTCTTGTGGTCTAGGCCTGTATAATCCCAGTACCCCGGGAGGTTTAGGTGGATGGGTTCCAAACTCAAACCCAGCCTGGGCAACTTAGTGAGACCCTGTCTTGAAATAAAAAATTAAAAAATGGGTCTGAGAGGCTGCAGGAATTGCATAGTGGTTAGAATGCTTACCTGTCAGGTGCAAGACCCCGAGTTTGACTCCTAGCACTCTAGCACTGGGCATGGTGGCACACGCTTGTAATCCCAGAACTTGGGAGGCTGAAGCAGGAGGACTGCTGTGAGTTCCAGCCCTGGGCTACGTAAAGAGTATAGGACCAGCCTGGACTACAGAGTGTGACCCTGTTTCCTAAAAAAAAAAAAAAAATGGGTCTGAGTATGTAGCTGTATGTGATTGCCCTCTACTTACTTGTTCCCCAGTGGCATCTGCACACACACACACACACACACACACACACACACACACACACACACACACACAAATTGAGAGTAAAAGGGAGAATCAATGTGAATATTTTAAATGTGTCTATGAAAATTTAAAAACATTAAAATTAAACTGGGCTGGGTGGCCTAGGCATATAATCCCAGCATTCTTGGAGGCTGAGGCAGGAGGATCACAAGTTCATGCCCAGAGTGAGCAATTTAGCGATTTAGTGAGACCTTGTCTCAAAAAAAAAAAAAAAATTGGCTCAGCTATGACGGTGGCAACAACTTGTAACTGGGCATTCTGGAAGGCAGAGGCAACAGTTTTTCAAATTTGAGCCTAGCCTGGGCAATTAGTACTGGGACAGATGTTGTCTCAAAAAAAAAAAAAAAAAAGAAAGGAAAAAAAAGGCTGGTTGTGTAGGTCAGTGCGGAGAACTCGGGTGCAATTCCTGGTATCTTAAGAAAAAGCAAAAAATACAATGAACATGCATACACACCAGAATAAGTTTGGAAAAAGTTGGAATTTTTGATTTTAGATAACTGATTCGTGATTTGTGGAGATTATCATTGGAAAGCAATTTGGAGATGATTGTAAGTGTTCTGTCATAAGAAGAAAACAGATCTAGATTTTTTGTTTGAGCTAGGCATACCTAGCTGACGTATGTGGGAAATGATCAATGAATGTATGCATTACAAGTGGTTAAGAGATTATTTAATATCAGAAGAACTGTGTGCAAATGCCAAGTTTTTTTGTTTTGTTTTGTTTTGTTTTTTGAGACAGTGTCGGCTGGTCGTGCACTCATGATTGAGCGCAGGCTGGTCTTGGACTCGTGGCTATCCTCCTGCCTTATCCGGGATTACAGGCGTGCGCCACCACGCCCGGTTTATGTGGATCTGGGGAAGCGAACTCCAGTACTTGGCGCTTAACCACTAAGCCATTCCTCCAGCCCTTACATACGTGTATATACACATATTCATGAGTATGTTGGTGTGCTGAATATTACATATGAAACACCTGAGAAAGACCCTAGAACAATGAAAAGTATTTATAAAGGATGGCGATATACTATATAGATTAGTGGTTAAATGTGCTGGTTTTTTTTTTTTTTTGAGACAGGGTCTATGCTCTGCCTGGTTTATGTGGTGCTGGGGAATCGAACTTGGGTACTTAGCTCTTTGCTAGGCAAGCACTTTAATTACTGAGCCATTCCTCCAGCTCCCTTATCTGGTCTTACTCCAGATTCTACTATTTGGCGACTTTGAGTCTTGGTTTCCTCATCTGGAATTTGTAGGTTTATATGAGAGTGTAAAGATTGCATTGCATGCAATAATCCAGATAAAGGATGGATGTAGTGCCAGGTACATAGTAGATTCTAAATAAACGTAAATTGCTGTTGTTATTTCGTCCATTACTCAAAAAAAAAAAAATGGACCAAGGAGCCTTTCCAAGTCAAAAGACACGTCTAGCATGTGCAGGTCAACTGGAACCGAATTGGACCCCCTGCAAAAAGGTGGAGGGGATCACATTACGTCGACCGCCTTAGCAACAGGCCCTAACAGAAGGTGAATGTCCGCAGCCAATGAGAGGCTGCGCTGTGCAGGCGGCAGCCAATGGGACAGAGAAAGGGGAAGAGGGAGGACGCGCCAATTCTCCAGCCCGAACCTCGGCCCGACAAAATGGCGGCGGCGGCGGCGTCGCTTTGTTTCCGCGGCTCCTGCGGCGGTGGCAGCGGTGGCAGCCTCTGAGCTGTGCGGAGGACCCGACACCCGCCACAGGGACGACTGTCACTACCGTGCATCTGTATCGCCACAGGGAGCCGAGGATAGCAGAGCGGCGCCCCAGTGTTGCAGCAATCGACAAGGCGTTCAAGCGAAAACATGACCGCTGAGTCCATGAGGTACGACGCAAGCCCTTCCCGCAGGCCCGGCGCGGCCGCCTCGCGGGGGTCGCGCCCGGCATTGTTCAGCGCGGGAGCTGCGCGTTCCGGCGCAAGCGGCTCGGATCGTTCCGAGCTGTCCGGGAAGGGGGAGGGGGCGGCCTGCTGCCGGCGCCTGCCCGCCTCGGCCGCACGCGGCGGCTCCCGTGGCCCCTCGCGCTATTTTTGGTGCCTGTGGCGTGGAAACGCCGAAGCCGGAGGCAGTCTTTGACACCCTGGTGGTTCTGATGAACCTCTGGGCCTGGAAACTGCGTGGGGAAGGAGGGGGGGAGGGGTGGGCGGGAGGATGTGCGATCCTGGGAAGACTTAACTGGCCTTTAGATGGCTGCAGACGGGAAGTACACAGGCTCTGCGGGGTCCACCCGCCCCCAACCCCGCAGCCTGGGGACGACCTTTTTTCTTTTCGGGGAGGTGGTGTCTTCTCAGATGTTTAGATTCTTTCTCCAAATTCTGTGGAGTATCCGTGGTTTTAGACAGGGTGATAGTAACGCAGCATTTTGCTTGCAGAGAACTCTAGTGTATTACTTTTTGTGAAGTCCAGCTTTAATGAGCCATCAGGAAATTCTTCACTTTATGGAGAAATTTCGAATCATTAGGGCCTGTTTTTATTTATTTGTTCCGTGAGGGATAGAGAGCGCGTTGACGTGGGTTCAGTAAAGATTCATCCTAAAAGTAGCTGTGCCTGGCAGGCTGCCTCTTACCAGTCAGGCATGTTTATTAGCTTGAGGCTGTTTTTCACGTGTGTTTCTGATTTGCCTCTTGATAGTGTCTCAAAATTTGGATGGATAATAAAAAATATATACTACTTTAACATTGGTGGCTTTTCATCCTACCAAGTGATCTTTTTTTTCCTGCTGAGATGCATCCTTGATGTCCAGTGGCAACATTAAATTACAAGGAGCATGGATTGGAACTGCATTTGCCCTCAAAATATGCCGTTGAGTAACCATTAACATGGTATGTGTTTTCAGAACACTTTAGCTAAGAATGTACAATTTGAGAATGATATTTACTATGCCGTTTTGTGCACTAACAAGCAGTAGGTGATGTTTTCCTTACCTATAGAATAAATCTTAGTTCTTATCCTAGTTTTGTTCGTTTGCTTTTTTTGGAGGCCTTGCTGCTTACCAAAGTCTTCGTTGTTAAAGAATTCTTCTGTAAAGTATTCTGAGTTGTGGTCTTTGTTTCTGAATTTTTTTTTTTTTTTTTTTTTTTTTTTTTTTTTTTTTTTTTTTTTTTTTTTTTGCTCAAGTATAACAAACCTTTCTGGGGAACATTCTTAAGAGATATTTAGTGCAGTTTGTTGGCAGGCTATTGTTACATGTTTATGTTCATATGTATGAATGGTGCGTCTTAGGGTTAAATATGACTTAGAGTTTACTGAGTCTCACAAAGTCTGCATTTAAAGCTAGAGGTTGGGGGCTGGAGGAATGGCTCAGTGTTTAAAAGCACTTGCTTTGCAAGCGCTAAGTACCTGAGTTCAATTCCCCCCGCACCACATAAGCTGGCCATGATGGTGCTTGCTCCTGTAATCCCAGCACTTGGGAAGCTGATACAGGAGGATTGCCTTGACTCCAAGGCCAGCCTGGGTTCCATAGTGAACTCAGGACCAGCCTGGACTACAGAGCAAGATTCTGTGTGTGTGTGTGTGTGTGTGTGTGTGTGTGTGTGTATATATATATATATATATATATATATATATATATATATATAAGCTAGAGGTTGGATCAGGCATAGTGTGAGTGCACTTGTGGTTCCAGCACTCTGGGAGGTTGAGGCAGGAGGATTCTGAATTTGAGCCCAGGCTAGGAAACTTAGTGAGACCCTGTCTCAAAAGAAGAAAATGAACTGTGGGTTGATCTTTTTCCTTTCTCTCTCTCTCTCTCTCTCTTTCTCTCTCTCTCTCTCTCTTTCTTTCTTGTAGTACTGGGGCTTGAATACAGGGCCTTTGCTCTGAGAAACATCCCAGTCCCTTTTTATTGTTTACTTCAGACAGTTTCTTTCAGATTTTTTTTTTTTTTTTGAGACAGGGTCTCACTGTAGCCCAGGCTGGTTCGAAATTCTATGTAGCCCAGGCTGGCTTTGGATTGAGGACTATGTTACTACCTCGGCCTTCCTGGTACTGGGATACAGGTGTGTGCCACCACTTCCAGTTTATGTGGTGCTGGAGAATCAACTCAGTTATTTTGGGCTTTTAAACGCTGATCCATTCCTCCAGCAAATATATTTCCCAGGCTGGGCTCAAACTTGTGATCCTCTTACCTCAGGCTCCCACAGTGTTAGGATTGCAGGCAGGCACCACCTCCTTGGCTTTCCTTTTCTTTTGAGACAGGATCTCCCTGTGCGACCCAGGCTGGCCTTGAACTCCTGGGCTGAAGTGTTTATTCTGCCTTAGCATTGGAAATAGCCTGGGACCCCCACACCTAATTCTTCTTCCTCTGCCTTTGTTTATTTATATTGAGACAGGGTCTCACTCTGTAATGCAGGCTGGTCCTGAGCTCTCTATATAGCCCAGGCTGCCCTAGAACACATGGCAATCCTTCTGTTTCTGCCTCCTGAGTGCTGGGATTACAGGTGTGTGCCACCATGCCTGGCTTGTGTGATGCTGGGGGAATCAGTTTATGTGGTTCTGGGAGAACTGAACTCAGGGCCTTGTGCTTGCTAAGGCAAGAGGTCTAACTGCTGTGCTACTCCTCCAACCCAGTCTCCCGTTCTTTGGAAGGATCAAATGGTATATAGATTTTCTGATAAAATAATTCATTTTATGCCAGAGTCATCTTTTTTCCCAGGGTCAGTTTTTGTTATTGGAGTTGACTTTTTTTTTTTTTTTTTTTGGGAGACAAAGTCTTGTTCTGTAGGCTGGTCCTGTACTACATAGCCCAAGCTGGCCTGGAACTCACTACAAGCCTGTATCACCCTATTTGGTTTATTTTGTGCTGGGGAGTTGAATTTAGGACTTTGCAGTTGCTAGGTGAGTGAACGTTTTAACTGTTAAACTATGCCCCACCCCTGTGGAGTTGAATTTTTTTTTAGATCCTGGTGATTACAGTAATAATCATAGGTGAAATAGAGAGTTTATTGTTGTCATCTTGATTAGAGCTTAAAATGGCATTTTGGAGTGCACTCTATTTCCTGTTTGAGGAGGAAACTGAGGCATAGAGAAATTAAAAAGACTTTACCCAAGTAATACAGTTTGTAGGGTTGGAATTGAGCCCAGTCTTGAGACTAGAGAGTATATTTCTTTATTGCAGTTCCTGGGATTGAACCTAGGGTGAAGAAATTACTCAGGCTGGGCTGTAATTTGCTATCCTGTTGCTTTAGCCTGGGCGGGAGGGGGTGTGTGTGAAGGAGGGATAGAGAGAGACAGAGAGTCAAAATGAGCTATGGGCGCTAAGTCAAGAGCTAAGTATCTGAGTGAGTTCTGTTCCCCAGCACCATATAAGCTGGGCATGGTGGCACATGCCTGTAATCCCAGCACTCAGGAGGCTGAGTCAGGAGGATTGCTGTGAGTCCAAGGCCAGCCTGGGCTCTGTAGAATTTCAGGACCAGCCTGGGCTACAAAGGGAGACCCTGTCTCAAAAAAAAAAAAAAAAAAAAAAAAAAAAAAAAAAAAAAAAAAAAAAAAAAAAAAAAAAAAAAAAAAAAAAAAAAAAAAAAAAAAAAAAAAAAAAAAAAAAAAAAAAGAAAAAAGAAAAGAAAAAGAAAAAAGAAAGAAAAAAACTGAGCTACATCTCCAGCCCATATTTTTGATTTTCATTTTGAGACACTCTTTCACTAAGTATCCAGGCTGGACTCAATTTGTAATCCTCCTGCTTCAGCCTCTCAGAGTATTGGGATTACAGGCCTGCACCAGTAGGCCCAGCTTTGTCCACAGTTGTGTTGTGTCATGTTTTTGTTTGTTTGTTTGTTTGTTTCTGAAGATTGAACCCAGGGCTTTTGTATTAAGCTACATTCCCAGCCTTTTAAATTTATTTTTAATTTTTTTTGTTGTTTGTTTCAGATAGGGACTTGCTAAGTTGCCTGTACAGACGGTGCTGGTATTAAAAGTGCATGCCCCCGTGTATAGTTCAAACTTTGTAGTGGTATTCTGTCCCTTAGGGCCCTCCGCCCCCATGAATTAATGATGGACTCAGGGCTTCATACTATGGTACATAGATAGCCTGTTTTGGTTTTGATTTTTTCCCCAAATTATTCTTTTTTTAGTATGTATTTGTGGTACATAATAATTCTTTTTTATTTTTGAGACAGGGTCTTGCTTTTAGCCCAGGCTGGCTTGGACTCACCACAATGCTCCTGTCTCAGCCTCCTGAGTGCTGGGATTAGAGGCGTGAACCACCATGCCCAATTTATGTGGTGTTGGGGATTTTTTTATTCTTTTTGAGACAGGGCCTCGCTCTGTAGCCTAGGCTGGTCCTGAACTCACTATGTAGCCCAGGCTAGCCTTGGACTCACAGCAATCCTCCTCCCTCAGCCTCCCGAGTGCTGGGATTACAAGTAAGAGCCACCACACCACCTCCCACACCAGTTTTATATGATATTGGGGAAGGGAACTCAGGTGTTTGGCTTGCTAAGCAAGTGCTTTAATCGCTGAGTTATTCCTCCAGCCCTCTTTTTTTGAAATAAGGTCTCCCTTTGTAGTCCAGGCTGGTCCTTCACTCACCATGTAGCCCACGCTGGCCTCAAACTCCCAGCAATTCTGCCATTACAGGTGTATACCACCATTCCCTGTTTATGTGGTACTGGGGAATCGAACTCAGGGCCTTGTGCTTGCTAGGCAAGTGCTCTAACCACATACTACTTCTTTAGCTCCTAACAGCAGTTCTTGAAAGACAGTAAGCTTAAAGTTGTTTGGGGTTCTTTTTATTTTTTTAAGGATGTTAAGCAGTTTTGAAACTAAATAGTTTGAGGACTGCTAATATAGAAAAAGTGAACACTAATTTGTGAGCCAAACCTGGGGTTTGTAGTCATAGTCTTGTCTTTCTCTCTCTTTTTTCTTTGAGACAGTCTGATCCTGGACTCACTGCTGAGCCCAAGCTGATCTTGAACTAATGGCAGTCCTTCTGCCTCAGCCTCTTGAGTGCTGGGATTACAGGTTTGCTCATGCTTTGTCTCTGTCTCTCTGTCTTCTTTCTTTCTTTCTTTCTTTCTTTCTTTCTTTCTTTCTTTCTTTCTTTCTTTCGAGACATGGTCTAACTCTAGTCCTGTCTGATCCTGAACTCTCTATGTAGCCCAGGCTGGCCTCATATTCATGGCAATCCTCCTGCCTCAACCTTCGAATGCTGGGATTAACAGGTGTACACTACCATTCCGGGTTTATGTGGTGCGGAGGAATTGAACCTAAGCCCTTGCTGTTGGTAGCCAGGTACCTTAACCACTGAGTTATGCCCCGCCCCTCCCAGCCCCATAGTTTTGTCTTATAACTTCATTGTATGATCTTGGATAAATCATTTATTCTTAAAAAAATTTTTTTTTGGTGGTAGTAAAGATTGAGTCCAGGGCTTCATGCTGAGTTATATCCCCAGCCTGTTTTTTGAGACATAGTCTCACTTTGTTCCAAGCCTGTTTTTAATTTTGACTTTGAAACAGGGTCTCGCTAACTTTTCTAAATTGCTCAGGCTGAGTACATACTTGATCCTCCTGCCTCTCCTAAAGTGTTGGGATTACAGATCTGTACCTCCAGACCTGGATGATTTTTTAAATTATTTACTGTTTATTTTGAAACAGGATCTCTAATTTGCTGCATTGCTCAAGTGGCTGAAACTTGAGACTTTCGATCCCTATGTCTCAGCTTCCCAGAGTGCTGTGACTACAGATTTGGACCATCTTGCCTGGCTCACTTACCATTTTATGATATGTTTTATCATTTGCAGAAGCAATTTGTTATAAATGTTGCAGGAATTTATGTATTGTTTTTTTTTTTTTTTTTTTTTTTTTGAGACAGGGTCTCCCTTTGTAGCCCAGGCTGGTCCTGAGCTCACTAGGGAGTCTGGGCTGGCCTTGGACTCATAGCAATCCTCCTGCCTCAGTCTCCTGAGTGCTGGGATTACAGGAGTGTGCTACTATGCCTGGTTTATATGGTGCTGGGGAATTGAACTTGGATACTTAGTGCTTGATTTATGCCTGCTAGGAAAGTGCTTTGACTGTTGAGCCATCCCTCCAGCCCCTGAATTTTTTATTATTATATATTTATTTGAGACAAGATCCCACTTTGTAGCCCAGGCTGGTCCCACTGTATAGCCCAGGCTAGTTTTTGAGTCGGCAGTCCCCTTGCCTCATCCTCCCAGTTCTGGGATTACACATGTGTGCCACCATGCCCAGCTTTATGTGGTGCTGAGGAATTGAACCCAGGGCCTTGCCCTTGTAAGGGAAGTGCTTTGACTGCTGTGCCATTCCTCCATCCCATAAATTTATTTCTTAAAATAACTGTTTATGAGAGTGATCTTTTATTTCTGCTCTTTGTGGGTATAGGGAGAAAGATAATGATGAAAGAAAGTTCCTTTATTCAGTGTACATTTTTTTTTGCACTAAAACATGCTTAGGATATAGGTGTTTCTTGCTACTCTATGTCATGACATCATGTACACACCGTTTTGGAAACCTTTATTGGAAAGGAAAAAAAGTTTTGCTGAAGAATTTGTTAATTATGGCTCAGAAATATGTGTTGTTTTGAATGATTATTTTGTGTAGTGTATTTCCTTTCTTGTGTATATGATACTGAGGAGTGAGTCCAGGACCTTCACAGTGAGCTGAGATATATCTCCAGTGCATGTGTTATTTTTGATTTTTAGACAAGGTCTTGCTAAATTACTGCTTAGGCTGTGCTTGAGCTTGTACCTCTTAGTCTCCCAAAATGCTGAGTTTATACACATATGCCATCAATGTCTGGCTGTGGCAAATTCTTAAATAAAAAAAATTGGCCAGGCCTGGTTAATGCAGGCCTTTAATTCTAGCATTCTGGAAAGCATAGGCAGTAGGATCAAAAGTTTGAGCCTAGCCTGGGCAATTTAGCAACTTAGTGAGACCTTGTCTCAAAATTAAAAATAAAAAATGGGCTGAATATAGATTAGGCTTGATTCCCAGTGCCACAAAAATAAAATTTTATTACAGTAAAAGATATATTATCACTAATCACCCTGAAAATAATATTCCACATTGCTTAAACATGTATCCCATTGGTCTTGCCACTTTCTGAAGCACTTCTATGTAAGTCTTTATGAGGTATGATTTTAAAAAATACATCAATGTAGGTTGTAGGTAATTGCCACTAAATAGAACAGCAGGCTTGATCTGGGCCTGGTAGTGTTCACCTGTAATCTCTCTTTGTTGGAGTCAAGGTCTCACAGTATTCCAGCTTGGTCCTGAATTTACTGCCTAGCCCAGGCTGGCCTCAAACTCACAGCCTCAGACTCTGGTAGTGTAGACCTTGCAGGATTGTGCTAGCACACCCGGTTTATGTGGTGCTAGGGAATTGAATCTAGGGCCTTGCCCTTGCTAGGAAAGCAGTTTTAACTGCTGAGCTACTTCCCCAGGTAGCTCAGCTGTAATCTCAGCAATCTGGGAGGCTGAGGCAGGAGGATCCAGCACAAGTTTTGAGCGCAGCTTAGGTGATTTAGAGAGGTCCTGTCTAAAATAAAAATGGGGCTGGAGGAATGGCACAACGGTTACAAGCAAAAGGCCCTGTGTTCCAACTCCCCAGCACCACCTAAAGCTGGACATGGTTGCACATACCTCTAATCCCAGCACTCCCAGCACTGGAGAGGCTGAAGCAGACAGATTGTCCTGAGTCCAAGGCCAGCCTGGGCTACACCAATAAGTTCAGCTTTGGGACCAGCCTGGACTAGAGAACAAGACCCATCTCAATAAATAAATAAATAAATAAATAAATAAATAAATAGAAAGAAAAGAAAAATAAATGTGGGCCTGGTGACACATGCCTATTATCTTAGCACCTTGTGAGGTTGAGGCAGGAAGATTACAAGAATTCAGCCAGCTGGGCAATTTAGCAACTTAGTCACTGTCTCAAACACAAAAAAAGAGGTGGGGATGTATGTTAGAGTGAAGGCCCTGTGTTGGAGTCCCTGTTTTGGGAGGCAGGGAAGGCGAGAGTTTGAGGGGGAGAGAAGAGCTTGGAATGTAGCTTGTTCTGAAGGCATTGGGTTCAAGCCCAGTGTATCCTCATCTACTTTTATTCCCTAGATCTGACACCATGTGACTTTCGTCTCTTTCCCAAAGTGAAAATAACCATGAAAGCTAAATGTTGGGGCTGGGTCAGTGGTACAGTAGTTAAAGGGCTTGAGGTCCTAAATTACATTCCCCATCACCAAATAAACTGGGTGTGGTGGTGCAAGCCTCTTATCCCAGCACTCTGGGAGGCTGAGGCAGGAGAATTGCCCAGTCCAAGGGTAGCCTGGGCTCCATACTGAGTTTAGGACCAGCCTTGGCTACGGAGCGATATTCTGTTTCAAAAAAAGAAAAGAAAAGAAAGCTATATGTTTTGGATTTTTGCATTGATTCAGGATGTTGAGGTAGCCAAAACTGCAACTGAAGACACACACAAAAGCAGACTTCCAGAACTGCCTTAGAAGTGGCAAGAGAGACGGGATAAGTGTTCGAATTAAGGGAGAGTATTTTGAGAGGGATTAATGGTAGTGTATCTTGTACTGTAATTTTTTAAAAGAAATTTACCAGTTCCATGTATTTCTTGGTTATGTCACTTAGATAAGGCAGATAAGTGGTTACAGTGACCTAACCTGAAAACATTTGTTGTGCTAGGCATCTGAAATTAAAGGAAGACAGGCCTGGTGTTGCAGGCCTGTAAATCTCAGCACTCCGGAAGGCTGAGGCAGGAGGATTGCAAGTTCAAGCCCATACTGGGCAGTTTATCAATTTAGTAAGATCCTCTCTCAAAAATAAAAAAAAGAGAGAGCTAGAGGAATAGCATAGCAGTTAAAGCGCGTGCCTAGCAAGGGCAGGGTACTGAATTTAGTTCTCTAGCACTGTGGAAACTGGTGTACATGCCTGTAATTCCAGCTCTTCGGGGGTTGAGGCTCGAGGCTTTTTATGAGTTTGAGGCCAGCCTGTGCTACATAGAGTAGCTAGACTACAGAGTAGACCCTGTCTCAAAAGAAAAAAAAAAAAAAAAAAAAGAATGGGCTGTAGATGTAGCGTGGTTTGAAGGCCCTGGGTGCAGTCCTCAGTACTACACACAAAAAAAGCACATTGGAAATCCTGATTTCGTAGATGTCCAGGAAGGGTTGTAAGAGGAGAGTATCTTTGGTCAGTCTTGGATGAGTTAGCATTTAAGGATTGGCTGTGAGAGGGCAGTCAGGTAGAAAGATTAGTATGGCTAAAGATAATCTTATTTTCCGCATAGCAGAGGAAATGACATATATAAAAATAGTTTTGGAGCAAGTTATAAAGTGATTTATATTAGTCAGTTTTTGGTTTACTTGGTAACATTCCAAAATGTTTTCCTTTTCTTTTTTTTTTTTTGGTGGTACTGGGAATGGATCCCAGGGCCTTCACACTGAGCTTCATCCCCACCCTATTTTTAATTTTTGTTTTGAAACAGGGTCTCTCTAATTTGCTAAGTTTCCCAGAGTGAGCTTAAACTTGAAATCCTCATGCTTCTCAGCTTCTGAAGTGTTGGCATTATAGGCCTGCACCACTGGACCCAGCTTTATTTTTGTTATAATTCTTATTTTTAAAATGTGCATTTGTTCCAATAACATTGAGATATCTGGAATAATTTGAGCATAAGGCTTAAGTTGAGTTTGCTTAAGCAAGATTTTTGTCTACAGTCAGGGATTAGCAAAGTATGACAATTAGCCTTTCTTTGTAAACAGGCTCTCTTGGAAAACATCCCCACCTCCTTCTGGCTGCTTTTATACCACAGTTGCAGAGTTGAATAGTTGCGAGACACCTTGTGATTTACAAAGCCTAAAATATTTACTATTTGGCCCTTTGTAAAAGGTTGCTGATTCTTGTGTTAAGTAAATACATGCAGATACTCCAAACACATAGCAGTTACCTGAGTTCCCTGCTGATTTTAAGAGTCACACCCATTCACATCTGTTAATATGGTCTTCATCAGATTTTTGATCATGTTCCAGTAATGCATTTTTTTTTTTCCTTTTGTAGACACAGTCTCAGTCTGTAGTCCTGGCTGGTCCTGAACTCATTATAGAGCCCAGCTGGCCATGAAAACAGCAGTCCGCCTGCCTCAACCTCCCAGTTCTGGGATTATAGGTATGCGCCACTAAACCCAGCTAATTTTATGTGGTACTGGGCAATTGTACCTAGGGCCTTGTACATGCTAGACAAGCACCTTTTTTTGACACAGGGTCTTGCTCTGTACTCCAGGGTGATCCTGACTCACTGTGTAGCCTAGGCTGGCCTCAAACACATGGCAGTCCTGCCTTAGCCTCCTGAGTTCTGGGATTATATGTGTATGCCACCACATCTGATTTATGTGGTGCTGGGGAATGGAACTCAGGGCCTGAACTTTCTAGGGAAGCACTTTAACTGCTGTGCTATTCCTCAAGCCCAGCAAGCACTTTAATCACTTTAATCAGCCCCTTCATAGTAATTAATGAGATACAACCCCTCTAAAGCCCTGTTCCACCAGCCAACTGTAGGTCTATTTTCAAAGTAAAATACTGTATTTATTGTTGTGTTTGCTCCTTAATAAGTTAACATGTGTGAACTTTAAAAATGTGCTACCTTTTCTACCACTTTTTGCTAAGTTCCTATATATTTTTTTTTTCTTCTTTTTGAGGCAGGGCCTTTCTTTGTAGCCCAGGCTGGTTCTAAACTCACTATGGAGCCCAGACTGGCCTTGAACTCACTGCAATCCTCCTGTCTCGGCCTCTGGAGTGTTGGGATTATAGGCATGTGCCACCATGCCCAGTTTATATGGTGCTGGAGAATCAAACTCAGATACTTAGCTCTTGACTTAGCCCTTGCTAGGCAAGCTCTTCAACCAGGGAGCCATTCCTCTAGCCCCAAGTTCCTATTTTAGAGTGTTGAGTGTCTTACTTTTTTTCTGTATTGAGGAATGAACCCAGGGCCTTTGCAGTGAGTTACCTTTCCACCCCTTTTTAAATGTTTATTTTGAGACAGGGCTTGCTAAATCTCTAATTTGCCCAGGCTGGGTTTGAATTTGGGATTATCCTGCCTCAGCTTCTCAGAATGTTGAGATTAAAGCCATGTACCTATGCCTGGCTTGAGTGTTGCACTTATAAGACTCTTTTTCCTGTGAGTTCTGTGCTGTGTTGATTGTGGAATTTCGCACACTCTGGTGGTTTTCAGGAACCATTTTTTTTTTTTTGAGACAGGGTCTCATGCACTAAACTCACTGTGGAGCCCAGACTGGCCTTGGACTCACAGCAGTCCTCCTGTCTCAGCCTCTGGAGTGCTGGGATTACAGGTGTGCGCCACCATGCCTGGTTTATGTGGTGCTGGGGAATTGAACTTGGGTACTTAGCGATTGATTTAGCGTGCTTTAACGCTTTAACCACTGAGCAATTCCTCCAGCCCCCTTACTAAACACTTCTTAGTAGGTAGCAGGAAGATTCACTGAGTTTTGGGTATAAGACAGTTAGTCTGTAACGTTATAATTACTGAAATATTAGTTATTATTGATTAGCATTACTATGTGCCAGAATCTTCTCTATAAATATGACATTGATGAACAAGGGAGAGAAAGGCGTTGTCCTTGTGGAGTTTTTATTTGTTAAGTTTTGTGGTTCTGGTGATGAGACTCAGGGCCTTCACAATGAGTTGTACCCCCCTCCCTCATATTGGAGATTAAACCCCATGCATTTGCCCTGAACTACATCCTCAGCCCATTTTTGAATTTATTTTGAGGCAGGGTTTTGCCAAGTTGCCCAGGCTGTGCTTGAGCTTGTGGTCCTCCTGCTTTAGCCTCCCAGAGAGCTGGGATTATAGGCTTACACTACGAGGCCTGGATTAAAAAAGTTATTTCATTTTGTTAATTTTTTTTTTTTTTGAGGTAGGATCTCTATAGTCCAGGCTGGCCCTGAGCTCACTGTGTAGCCCAGGCTGGCCTCCAACTGACAGCAATCCTGCGTCAGGCTCCTGAGTGCTGGGATTAGAGGCATGTACCACCCTGCTTGGTTTTTTCTTTTTTAAGCAATATTGGGTATTTAACCTAGGACCTCTGTATTGAGCTATATTCTCAGACCTTTTTTTACTTATTTATTTACTGAGACAGAGTCTCACTCTGTAGCCCAGACTGGTCCTGAACTCACTATGTAGCCCAGGCTGGCCTTGAATTTATGGCAATCCTCCTGTATCAACCTCCTGAGTGTTGGGATTATAGGCATGTGCTACTATGCCTGGTTTATGTGATGCTGGGAATTCTAACTCAGGGCCTTGCACTTGCTTTAAGCTCTGCTCCCAGGCCCCCCCCCCCTTTTTTTTTTCTTTTTATGGTGAGACAGGATCTCACTAAGTTGCTGGCTTGCCCATCATGGACTTGAACTTGAGATCCTTTTATTTTTCTTTTTTTTGAGACAAGGTCTCGCTGTGTAGTCCTGGCTGGTCCTGAACTCAGAAAAATCCACCTGCCTCAGCCTCTCAGTGCTGGGATTACAGGTGTGCGCCACCATGCCCAGCTGTATGTGGTGCGGGGAATTGAACTCAGGGCCTTGTGCTTGCAGGGCAGGCACTTTATCCACAGTGCCATTCCTCCAGCCCCAAGAGATCCTTTTGCCTCAGCCTTGTAGAGTGCTGGGATTACAACTGTGTGCTCTACTATGATTTATTGATTTATAATCTTTCTCCTCAAATGTCAGTTGACCATGGATGTTTGGGTTCCACTGGTTCGTACTTAATCATTTGTTAATACCGGTGTTGTGGTTGCCTTAGTGTTTTGTTTTGTGGTACTGGGGATTTAGCCGTGGGACTTCACACTGAGCTACAATCTTTAATTGCCTCCTCCCTTTTATTTTTTTGAGACAGGGTTTTGCTCTGTAGCCCAGGCTGGTCCTGAACTCACTGTGAAGCCCAGGCCGGCCCTGGACTCAAGATAATACACCTGCCTCTGCCTCCCGAGTGCTAGGATTACAGGTGTGCACCACCATGTCCAGTTTACGTGGTGCTGGGAATGGAACTCAGGTACTTTGCGCCTTAACCGCTGAGCCATTCCTCCAGCCACCCCTCCCCCTACAAAGTTTTGATTAGAGACTAGGTCTCACTAAGTTGACAAGTTGCCTAGGCTGGCCTTGAACTTGTGATCTTCCTGTCAAGTTTTCTAGGGTGCTGCAGTTAGAGGCATGTGTCATCTGGTCCAGCTGATTGCCTTACTTTTGCATTTCTGAAATTGGAAAGTGAAAATATTCAAATTTTGTTTTTCAAGATTGATTTCACTATGCAGAGTTCTTTTTTGTGGCATTGGATGGAGATCAAGCCTAGGCCATCACACTGAGCTACATCCCCAGCCCCTCCCCCCACTTTGAGACAGGGTCTCGCTCTGTAGCCCCGGCTGGTCCTGAACTCACTGTGTAGCCCAGGCTGGCCTTGAACACATGGCAGTACTGCCTCAGCCTCCTCAGTGCTGGGATCACAGAGGTGAGATGCCATGCCCATTTCATGTGGACCTGGGCATTCAGACCCAGGGCCTCATGCTTGCTTAGCAGGAGCGGACTGAGCTAATCCCCTTCCTTGTAGGATTGTTGTGACAGGGGCTTGCTGAGTTGCTAAATTGCTCACGTTGGGCTTGAATTTGAGATCCTTTGGCCTCAACCTTCCAGAGTGTTGGGATTATAGACCTCAGCCACCTGGCCTTGTTGGTGGTTTTAGTTTTGCATTTTTGGAATTGGAAAGTGAAACTGTTCCAACTTGTGGCGTCTTCGACCGGCAAAGACACCACACGGACTCTCACAATTATGGAACGTTGACTGACTCGACGACTCCCTTTATTCTGCAAAGCCCAAGCTTAAATACCCTTCCATACCCACATTAACATACAAGCAATCTAATAGGCTACATGTTAGCGTACAAGCAATCTAATAGGCTAACATTAACATACAAGCAATCTAATAGGCTAATAAACTCTCCAGACCCATCACCCCACCCCGGGACCTCCTCCTTAGAACAGTCCCGTGGTTCAACACCTGATCCAAATTTCAAGCAGAACACCTGACTTAAATTCCAGACAATAAACGCTTCTTCGTGGAAAGGAACGTGGCCAAGGTCTGTAATGCTGAGGCTCTCGGGCCCTGAGGGCCCCAACATCTCCCCCTTTTTTATTTTTTAAAGTTTGGTGCAAGACTATGCCTGTCTTAGGTTGTTCCCTTATAGTCAGAACTTACCCGTCATTGGACTACATGCAGCATGACATGCATCCTGTCTTAGGTTGTCTTGAATGCAGAGAGATCTTACCCGTCTTTGGCTACCAGCCCAATTACACACCAAAACTGGGGGGTTTGCCACATAGCTTAAGACCATGAATGTTAGCGGCCAGAGTTTGTAATCATTCCATTCCACTACAAATAATATAAGGGAAAATCAAACATACGGGAAAAATCTGGCCAGGAGGGAAACATACTAACTGAGTAACAACAGCAGTTTGTGCTGCATCAATATGCAACAATTTCAGCAATAATTAGTTCAACTTGGGATGGCTCAATGCCTTTTCAAATTAACAGTAAACAATACGTAATTAGTCAAGTTAAATTGTCCATTATCTTGCCATGTAACATAGGGGGTATTGACAGCCACCCCCAATTTCCAAACATACAATTGCCTGTCCAAAATCAGACCACCACATTCCCATTGACGATACATTGCTAGAATGGGAAGTGGTTGAGGAAAAAGTATAAGAGGAAGAAGATATGTCCACTGGATTTGATCAGTCCAAGATATAGCAAGAAGTAGTCCGTTTTGTTCCCATATGGCAGGATGCAACAAAGAAGAGTCTGGAACAAAGGTCCAACGAAATTTTCCTCACTCCTCGATATCAGCATCATCGTCAGGTTCAGCTGCCACAGGAACCTGTTCAGCGGTCCGGACCAGTCGCTCAGGAAGCCACCGTGCACCATCCTCTTTCTAAGAAAAAACACAAACATGCCCTCGACCCCATATACGTACGGAGTCTGGTCCATTCCATTTTCTGAAGGACTGTTTGCCATACCCTGGGGTTGTTTGCAATCATCCTTATGTAAGGGAATTGTCTGCGAGAGAAGCTGTATTGCCCCATAACACTGCTGCTTCGGGACCTGGGGTGGGCCCCTCCTCCCATTTTCCGGAGGGAAAGGACTATCCAAATTGAAAGGATTACCCAAATGGTCCCATCTTGATTTACACTCATTAGCCCAATGTTTACCTCTATTCCAGTGAGGGCACAGTCCGGGCTGTTTTTGATTTCAGAGGTACTTTCCCAGCCCTCAAGATATCTTTTAAAGCACCCTCCATGCGGACACGAGACGTCTCCGAGCCCATCTTATAAATAGCAAATACTCTGCTGCTCCACCTGCAGACCTCCCCCGCTAAGCAGGATGCGTTGTAATACCGCAAACTTTATTCTCCGCTGCTTTACCGCAGACCTCCCCTGCTAAGTGGGATGCGTTGCACTACCACAAACTTTACCAAGATTCCCGGTTTCGGCACCACTTGTGGCATCTTCGACCGGCAAAGACACCACACGGACTCTCACAATCGTGGAACGTTGACTGACTCGACGACTCCCTTTATTCTGCAAAGCCCAAGCTTAAATACCCTTCCATACCCATATTAACATACAAGCAATCTAATAGGCTACATGTTAGCGTACAAGCACTCTAATAGGCTAACAAACTCTCCAGACCCATCACCCCACCCCGGGACCCTCTCCTTAGAACAGTCCCGTGGTTCAACACCTGATCCAAATTTCAAGCAGAACACCTGACTTAAATTCCAGGCAATAAACGCTTCTTCGTGGAAAGGAACGTGGCCAAGGTCTGTAATGCTGAGGCTCTCGGGCCCTGAGGGCCCCAGCACCAACTTTAAAAAAAAAATTGAGACTAGGTCTTGCTCTGTGATCCAGGCTTGTCCTGAAATCACTGTGTAGCCCAGGCTGGCCTCAAACTCAACCTTCCAAGTGTCTTGACTCAGGGCAGTCCTCTTGCATCACCTCCTGAGTGCTGGGATTACAGGTGTGTGCCACCAAACCCAGTTTATATTGTGCACGAGAATAAAACCCAGAGCCTTGTGCATGCTATACCCCTAGCTCTTCCATCTGATTCTGCAAGGACGGGGTACCCCCAGACTGGAGGAACCCTGTGTGGGTGGCTGAAAGTGGCTGTACATGGCACAGTGCTATGGCTGTGGCTGAGTTAATATTGTACTCCAGGAAACAACAAAAGTGCTCTAAGCTGCTGAATAGAATAGGTTGGCTGTGTGGGTCTATTGTGAGCTGGGGCCTGAGCAGTTTCATATAGATAACACTGTTGAGTCCATGTAGTGCCTGGCTGTAAGCATTTGGGGTTCAAATATCTGTTTGGCTTTGTCAGCTGCTGTGAGGGTGCTTAGTGATTGTGTCCTCCAGGCCTTTCCTGTATTCTGAGTAGATGCATTCCTGTGTAAAGCCAGGCTCTTGTTACAGTATATATATGCTTCTGATGTCAGAGTGGCCAACTCACTCTGTTCTTTTCACCATCATTTTTTTCCTTTTCTTTGTTTGTTTTTTGTTCGTTTGTTTGTTTTGAGACGGGTCTGCTGTGTAGCCCAGGCTGGTCCTGAATTCACTATGTATGGAGCCCGGGATAGTCTTGGACTCATGGCAGTTCTCCTGCCTCAGCCTCTGTGAGTGCTGGGATTACAGGTTTGTGCCACCATAGTAAGTTTCCGTGGTGCTGGGGAATCGAATCCAGAGACTCATGCTTGTAAGGCAAGTGCTTTAACCTCTGTGCTATTTCTTTTTCTTTCTTTTTTTTTTGTGATACAAGGTCTCTGTAGTCTAGGCTTGTTGTGAACTCACTGTGGAGCCTAGGTTGGGCTTAGACTCACAGCAATCCTCCTGCCTCAGCCTCTCGAGTGCTGGCATGATAGGCCTGCACCACCATGCCTGGTTTTATGTGGTGCTGGGGAATTGAATTTAAGGTCTTGCGCTTGCAAGGCAAACACTTCAGCCACTGTGCCATTCCTCTAGCCCCCATATAATACTTTTTTTGAACTGCAGGAAAAGCTGCTGATTTTCTTCTTGTAGAACCAAAAGCTTTTCTTGCAACTTTCAGAGCTTGTTGTTGGGTCTCCTCTTTCCATTTCACTTTTTTTATATTTTCAGCTCTTTGTTTTATTTTTTTCTCCCAAATTATTCTATTTATCAGTATGCGTTTGTGATACATAATAATTACACTGGGGCCTGGTGCAAATACATATCGCATCTTAATCATTTTTACTTCCCTTTTTACTTTGTACACTCCCTTCTATTCTCCACTTCTTTCCCTCTCCATCAGTCTTTTTTATTTTGCTCATTTACTACTTTATTTCATTTTGAGACAGGCCCTCGCTCTGTATTACAGGTAGGGTCAGGTATTGCTAGCCCTGGCTGCCCTTGAACGCGTGGCAATCCTCCTGTCTCAGCCTCCGAGTGCTGGGATTATGTGTGTGTGCCACCATACCTGGCTTAACCATTTTTATTGTTTATTTTATACAGGATCCACTAAGTTGCCCAGGCTGGGCTTGAACTTGTGATTGTCTTGACTTATTCTTCCAAAATGATGATAATAAAGACCTGTTCTACTGGGCCCAATTTGAGTTTCTCATGTTACAAAACAAAACAAAACAAAAAAAATACCCACATTTTTTCAAAGAAAGCTTGTGATATTTAACCCCTTGTAATATTTAACCTTTCACTTCTAATTTGTTTCAGTAAGCATAATGGTCTCAAGGTGCATCCATTTTCCTACAAATAACTCATGTTTATCTTCCTGGCAGAATAGTACTTCATTGTGTGTATATACTACAATGCTACATTCTCTCTCTCTCTCTCTCTCTCTCTCTCTCTCTCTCTCTCTCTCTCTGTCTCTCTCTCTTTTTAGGACAGAGTCTCTCTCTGTAGACCAGGATGGTCCTGGACTCACTCTGGAGCTCAGGCTTGCCTTGGACTCAGGGCAATCTGCCTTTCTCAGCTTCCTGAGTGTTGGGATTATAGGCATTAGAGATGTGTGCGAACACGCCCAGCTTTATGTCGTTCTGGGGAATCAAACTCCAGGGCCTTGTGCTTGTGTTATTCCTCCAGCCCATACTATGTTTTCCTTTTCCATTCATCTGTTGATGGACATATTGGCTGCTTACAAGATTTATTGTAAATTGTGGTGCTATCAATATGGGTATGCAAGTGTCATTGTAATATGTTATCTTTTAATTCTTTTGGAAAGGTACCCAGAAAGAGGTATAGCTGGGTCAAATGGAATATCTACTTTCATTTTTTTTGAAGAATCTTTATATTGATTTTCATAATGGTTGTATCCTTTTACTGCCCCACCAAAAATATTTGAGATTTCCCCCACAGTATTGCTAGCATTTGTTGTTGTTTGAGATCTTGATAGTGGCTATTCTTACTAAATTAAGATGGAACCTCAGTGCTGTTTTAATTTACAAACTGTTTTTGTGGTCAAGGTGTCATTCTCGTCCTGAACTCACTATGTAGCCAAAGCTAGCCTTGATGTCACGACAATCTTCCTCTCCTGAGTGCTGAGATTATTGATGGGTGCCACTGGTTTGTATGTTGCTAGAGAATCAAACCGAGGCCTTGCGCTTGCTAGCCAAATGGTTTAACTGCTGAGCTATCCTCCAGCCCCGGTTTGTATTCTGTTGAAGGTAAAGATGCTGAACATTTTTTCGTGTATTTTTTGGCCATTTGTATCTCTTCTTTTGAGTAAGGGCTGTGTTTTTGTTTTGTTTTGTTTTGTTTTTTGTGAAGAGGACACTTTACTGGGAAACTTACAGATGGGAAAGAAGGAGGGTAAACCTTCTGCTAGTCAGAAAGGGGACCAATAAATGTGGGTTGGCCCCACGGCTTGATGTCTAGGGGTTTTTATAGTTGAGCTGGTTAAGGGATCTCCTATGCTAAGCAGCTTAATCACCACCGCTGATTGCTAAGTTCTCCACCCTTAAGCTGCTGGTGAAGCCCACCCTTAAGTAGTTTTCTTTTAACTACTTAATGTTTATCCATTAAGTAGTTCTTGGGAGTGACTAGGAGTGTTTGGAGTGTCAGGAGTTACTCTGTAATCCTGCTTTCCAAACAGCCTCTCTGGCTCTGGGGAACCCTGTATCCCTAATTTCCTACAACTCTACTATCTTCCCTCACAGTCCCCGCTTGGGGTGTTTAACCCTAACTGCACTGCCATTAGGGGATTGGGATGATGACTACTCTGGCTTCTTCAAGCTGGACAGGGGTGTTGTTGTGTTGGCAGTTGGTTTCACTCTAAAGGAGTGATCTAAGAGTCCCTGGTATAAGTCAGGAGGCTGGCTTTCAGTGCAGACAGGAACCTGTAGCTTGATAGCTTCTAGTCTTTTCCCGCCTCTGATAATTCCAGACAGCGATCCTCCAGATATGTTAGTAGTTGTGGTTCAGGCCCCAATTCCATCAGGCCTCTGCACGGAGTTCATGTCTCCACAGGTTTGAAGAATAGGTCTAGGAAGATGGGAGGCAGGTTGTGAAGAAAACACTTTATTGGGAAACTTACAGATGAGAAAGGACAGTAAAGCTTCTGCTAGTCAGAAGTGTGAGTTCCACCTGATGGTAGCAGTGGCACATTGTTCAGGGTGAAGGTGATGGATGTATCTCAGATCTTTACATTTTCATGCCTTACCTGACCAGGCAGCCAGACAAAGGTGGAAAGGGGGAGGAGGGATAAAGGTAATGACATAGTGATGAACTTGGCTCAACTTGGCCCTGATCCAATGCCTTAGACTTTGTCAGGAAGATTGTGCATCCTGCCAAGAGGAAAAGGCCAGGGAAGGGACCTGTGACCTAGGGATTTAAGTTGGTATCCACCATGTTTTCGGTGTGCCTTTCTCTGCTTGCACGTGAAGAGGTCACCCTTTTTGCAAAAAGAAAATTAAAGCCTTATACTCTGTCATCTGTGCCTCCCATGTCCGTCCTTGTTTGGACAGGTGAATTCCTACGAGCCGTTTCTAACAATTTGGGGGCTCGTCCGGGACTTACACACCTGATGGAGGGGGACACCGCAAGAAGAGGAGGCTCCCCATCTAGTTTTCAAGGTGGTCTACTCTGCCTGGGGGGGGGAGGGGTCCAACCTCTCACAGAGCTGTGAAAAACCTGAGACCGTTTACATTTGGAGACAGTAAGGATGACGCTAAAGAGGAATAAAACAGCGGCTGGTCAGGAAAACTTCACGCGGGGACTAAGGTAGGAGAGTTGAGAAAGGCTAATCCTCATAGTGCTGCCTTGGTGACCAAGGAATTCCCTCGTTAATGGGGGGTAGTTTGGAGTTGGTAAGAAATCTCCAGTAAGGGGGGGTTGAACCTTCTCCGGTTGAAAGACTCAGGATCAATTTATTTGTGGATGGGAAGTAAAAATTCTAAGCCTGTGGGTGAGGAAATGGACTCCCAGGAGGAATCAGAAATCTCTCAAATTCCACTGTATAGTCCACTGGGGTGAATGTTAGAATTCTGGGAGGATCATCCTTGTACAAGGGGAAAAGAGAAACAAAAAATGATTAAATATTACTGTTTTATCTGGACTAAGGAAGCAATCTATGGGTCATTGGTCTTCTGGCCACTGTATGGGTCATATGAGGACTGGGTCTGCCATGTCCTGGTCCTCTATGTAAGCAGTAAGACCTCAGGAATACCAGAGGAAAAGGATTATGCACTCTGTTGGCTGCCCAGGGAACTCGCCTTGTTTCCTCTCCATACTCACAAGGAGAGATTGCTAAAACAGGCCAGGCCAGGCAATGGGGAGGAGGAAAAGCCTTGGGATCCCCTCTCCTACCTTCCTCCAACCTACTTAAGGGCACAAAGGAGATCTTGGGGAGATAAGGAGGCACCTAAATGCAACATTGATGAGAACGCCTCTGTGGAGCAGGGGCTGTTTGCCTCTATTCAGCCATACCCCAATCTTAGGAGGGAACTGGAACAATGTAAAAAGGATGTAAAAAAGCTTCCCTTTTCCAGTAGGGAATAACAGAAAGGGTTCCCAAATGCTCCCACTTAGGGAACTCCCCATGGGGGGGTGGGGAAATAGGATTTGTTAATGCCCCACTCACCAGTACAGAGGTGAGAAACTTCAAAAGAGAAATGAAGCCTCTGCTAGAAGACCCTCTGGGTTTGGCAGACCAAATTGGTCAATTTCTAAGCCATAATTTATACACCTGGTTTGAATTAATGTCTGTTATGAGCATCTTGTTCACGGACGAAGAAAGAGGCATGATCCGAAGGGCAGTAATTACTATCTGGGAGAGAGAACATCCTCCAGGCAGGCTGGGCCAATCAGCTGAGATGAAATTCCCTAATGATGATCCTGGCTGGAAAAATAACCCTGATGGTAGAGCCCAAATGCGAGACCTCAGGGAATTAATTATAAAAGGGGTTAGAGAGTCGGCTCCAGGGGTCCAAATACAGCTACGACTTTTGAGATACACCAAGGGAAAGAGGTAACCCTAACAGTCTTCCTACAGTGACTCTGAGACCAGATGAGGAAATCTTCAGGTCTGAATCTGGAGGATCCAGTAGGGGGAGGTCTCCTGAAAGTTAACTTTGTAACTAAGAATTGGCTGGATATTGCAAAAAAAAAAAAATAAATAAACAAATTAAAAATTAGAGGGGTGGAATGAAAGGTCTATGGAAGAGCTCTTAAGGGAGGCTCAGAGTGTTTGTGGGGAGAGACACAGAGAAACAAAGTCAACAGACAAGGCTCATGGTTGCTACTGTAGAAAAAGTAGCTGAGAGCAGAGGGGGCCCGGTACCCTGGGGAAGGCTGGACAAATTGGACAGTTGAGTAGAGAAGAGTAAAGCTGGAATAGGGTCACAGGGGGAGAAGAAATGTTATAAATGTGGGAAGCCAGGCCACCTTAAGAGGAACTGTCCCCGGTGGAGGAGGGAGGAAGAAGTGAATACCCTTATGGCTCTTGATGAAGAATAGGGATGTCAGGGGTTCCTCACAATCAAGTCCCACCAGGAGCCTTTGATAAACCTAAAGGTGGGATCTGAAAAGGAAGAATCGACATTTTTAGTGGACACAGGAGCTAGTAAGTCCTCCTTAATATTTAAACCATGACAAACTAGACTTCTGCCAGAGAAACTCCAGGTAGTAGGAATAAAGGAGAAGGATTCTTGGTTCCTAATCTTTGAAAACATGAGAATTAAATATGAAACTGAAGCAACAGAGGGTTTCCTGTATCTCCCTGAAGCAGGAATTAATCTCTTTGGGAGGTATCTCATTATAAGGTTAGGACTACATTTTGAGATCATGGATGGCCAGATTAAAATATGCATGGCATATTTAACAGGAGAGAAGGAAAGCCTAGTAGATCCTGATGTTTGGGCAAAGGATGGAAATTGGAAAAATTACAGATCCTCCCATAAAGGTCACCTTAAAACAACCAGGAGAAAAAGTCTGCAGGAAGCAGTATCCCATTCCAGTCAAAGGCAAAAGGAGCCTCTGACCTGTAATTGAGAGCCTGATCAGAGACTTACTATTGGAACCCTGTATGTCACCATAAAATACTCTGATACTTCCTGTTAAGAAGTCAGATGGGTCATACAGACTAGTTCAGGACCTAAGAGTTATTAATTAAATAGTACAAAACAGGCATCTAGTGGTTCCAAACCCATATACTCTTTTAAGTAAGATTCCTGCAGACCATAGATGGTTTAGTGTAATAGATTTGAAGGATGCTTTCTGGGCCTGTCCACTGGATCCAGAAAGCAGAGACCTCTTTGCCTTCGAATGGGAAAATCCAACAGATGGGAGGAAACAACAGTGTCGGTGGATGGTGCTTCCCTAAGGAGTCACTGATGCACCTGACCTATTTAGCCAAATACCTGAGTCCATATAGGAGGAGTTCACCTCTACCCCAGGGCCTAATCTTTTACAATATGTGGATGATTTATTGATACTGGGTAAAACTAAACCTCAAGTTTCAAGGGCTCCAGTGAACCTGCTAAATTCTCTGGGCCAAAAGGGGTTACATATATCAAAAAGTAAGTTGCAGTTCACCGAGAAGGAAGTTAAATATCTACTTCACTTTATTAGTGATGGGAAACGAAGGATTAATCCAGCGAGGACTGAGGGATGTATGAGTTATCCCAGACCAAAGACAAAAAGGGAACTCCAAAAATTTCTAGGAATGGTGGGGTATTGTAGACTCTAGATTGACTCTTATGCACATAAAACTAAACGCCTTTATCTTAAGCTGCTAAAGGAAGAGCCGGACCCCCTCCAATGGACCATGGAAGAGGCTGACATGCTGGAAGAACTTAGACAGTCTCTAATCACACGGCTCTGGTTCTAGCACTCCCATCTCTTCAGAAACCCTTTCACCTGTTTGTTGCGGTGGACCGAGGCACAGCAGTTGGGGTACTCACCCAGGACTGGGGAGGAAAAAGGCAGCTAGTTGCATTTATGTCAAAATCATTAGATCCAGCTTCAAGGGACTGACCTGAGTGTGTACAATCCATAGCAGTCTCTGCCTTATTGGTGGAGGAGAGCAGAAAACTGACCTTTGGGAGTGACCTTCAGGTGAGCACCCCTCATCAAGTCTGAGCTATCCTAAATCAAAAAGCTGAACACTGGTTGACAGATTCACGAATTCTAAAATATGAAGCAATACTATTGGAAAAGGATGACTTAATTCTGATGACTGATGCTTGTTTAAAACCAGATAGCTGTCTAGTATCAGAAACAACAGGTGATCCTAAAGAGTTAGATCACAATTTCCTGGATATTATAGAATATCAGACTAAGGTCTGACAAGATTTAAGTGAGATGCCACTCCCAGGAGGGGCCAAACTGTTTGTGGATGGCTCTTCCCGAGTGTTAAAAGGCAAAAGGCATAATGGATATGCCGTGGTGGATGTAGAAAGATTGATTGTTATAGAAAAGGGGATACTGCCTAACAAATGGTCAGCTCAGTCTTGTGAACTCTTTGTCCTTTGGATTTAAAGCTGCTCACTGATGCTGAGGGGACCATTTATACAGATTCAAGGTGTGCATTTAGAATAGTCCACACTTTTGGAAAGATATGGAATGAGGGGGGACTAATAAACAGCTGGGGAAAAGAATTAGCTCATGAAGGTCTAATCAAAGAATTTTTACAAAATCTCCTCTTACCTGCAGAAATAGCTGTTACGCGTACAAATGGGCATCAAACGGGAAGTACTTTTGAAGCTGTGGGAAACAGGCTCGCATACGAGACAGCCAGGGAGGCTTCCCTGGAAGATGAGATCAAAATCCTCAAATCTTATCCCAGCTGTACGTGAAGCCATTCCTAAACCTGTGTTCACAGCAGATGAAATAAAAAGGATGAAAGAGATAGGCGCTTCTCAGCACAAAGAGGGAAACTGGGTCCTGCCTGTTGGCAGGAAGATGCTTAGCAAACCTGTTATGAGAGAATGTCCGTGTTTTATTGGGGAGGTCACTGGGAAACACAGGCTATGGGAGATACACTGTTAAAAGTCTATGGGTGTATAGGTATCTATACTTTAGCCAAACAGGTTTGTAGGAGTTGCATCATCTGCCAAAGGATTAATGAAAGAGCTCTGAGAAAACAAGCTCAAGGGAGAAGACCCCCAGGGCTGAGGCCCTTCCAGAGTGTACAGGTGGATTTCGCAGAAATGCCAAAGGTGGTTAAACTAAAACATTTATTAGTTATAGTTGATCATCTAACTGCATGGATAGAAGCTTACCCTGTAGTGAATGCCACTGCTGGGACTGTGATCCAGGTGATGTTAGAGCACATTATCCCCAGGTTTGGTCTGATTGAACATGTGGACTCTGATAATGGTAGTCATTTCACATCAACAGTGTTACAGGGTGTTATGAAGGCACTACAGATTAAGTGGAACTTTTGTACCCCATGGTATCCCCCTTCTTCTGGGAAGGTAGAAAGAATGAATCAGGCTGTTAAAAGACACGTTGATAAGCTAAATGCAGGGACTAAATTGCCTTGGACTAAATGCCTTCCTAGAGCACTCCTTAGAATCAGGACAATCCCCAGGAAGGACTTAGAGTTATCAGCCTATGAGATGCTGTATGCATTGCCATACCTGGGTGCACCTTCAGACCTCCCCACCATGGAGACTAAGGACAAATTTCTCAGGGAATATGTGTTATCTATCTCTTCCACTTTGTCTTCCTTAAGGCTAAAGGGACTTCTCGCCCAGACACCTCCTGTTGAGTTCACAGCATGTCACTTCCAGCCTGGTGACCTGGTGCTAATCAAGACTTGGAAAGAAGATAAACTCGAATGTAATTGGGACGGGCCCTACCAGGTGGTTCTAACCACAGAGACAGCTGTATGGACGGTGGAAGAAGGTTGGACTCATTACACTCGAGTTAAAGGCATCCAGCCCACCAGCCAAGAAAGACAGTGTACATCAAACGTACATCCCAGTGGCATAAAATTAACACTAAAGAGGTCATAGTACTATTTATAGGTCTTGTAAGGGCTGTTGATTGTATTTTTACAAATGTTACAAGGACTAGTCCTATGGTTTCCTTAGTCATTCAGTTTGATGTTAGTTTGGTTGTGCCATGGAAAAATGTAACTATGGGTTACAATATATTGGTAAGATAAATATCAAGGGCTTACAGCAATAAGCTATCGGGAAAAGGATTACATGTAAAAACCTGGGTGCTCGGTTGGAATGGATTAAATATCCTGTGCACGCCCTTAATAAGAGCACCTATTGTGCAAGCGTGACAGGATGGCCAGAGGCTCAAGTCACCCTGTTTCCCATTGAAGAGACCTCAGACTCCTTGGGCATGGGGCATGTGATATCTCTCTTACGGGACAAAGTGGCCTGGGTAATAAGTCCTGCTGGATGCTGCCGCTGCAGTTCCGAGATGCTAAGGGACCAAGGCAGAGGACCCCGGAAATCATTGGACCCTCACTCCCTGACACTAACTATACCTCGTGCCTCTTCAGGCGGGAGGGAAGATTAAAGTTCATGGGAACCATGTCTCGATATGATAAAGGCCTGTCCTTTGAGGAATCAGCCAACCAGTCTGCACTGACTGGGGCCCGAACAAATGTCTGGTGGTACTGCAGGAGGGCATTGCTTGAGAACCTCATGGCTGACTGGAGTGAAACCTGTACTTTGATCCAGTTGGCTCTCCATTCCACTCTGGCATACTGGCCTCAACAGCCTTTCCAGGCCTCAGCTCTATTTTGGACTAAGAAAAAAATTTGCAGTCCCTAATTGATCTTCTAGTCCCCGAGATTTTCTTAATAATAGACTCAGTACTAAAAGTCACACAGTCAAAGGATTTAAATTAATATTATGGCTTCTGGCTAACAAAAATCCAGACTGGATAAATAATGTCTTCTGTAACCAACAGAAGTCCATTAATCACACAAGGGATGCCATCAGAGACATATTTAAAACTGGGTACAACCAATGGGATGACCAAAAAAACCCGAGGTTACTGTTGAACAGGACACTAGCTAATAATAGGGCAGTTTATGCTGTGTTGGATGGGCAGTACTGGCTTAAGGAGATGAATAAAGTAATGCCTTATCTCCCCTCCCCATAATGGCTAGGGGACTAATGGCCCTGGGATATTAATTACACTGTTCTTTGTGTCAAGGGCCTAATTCAAGGGCTTATACAAATGATTTTAAAAAGACAAACCCCTGAGTCATGCCAAAAGGAGAACGTGATTCTGACTAACCAGTCCCAACTGAATCCTGATAAAATAAATTACTATATGTTAAGGGAATTTGAGAGTCATCTAGCTCTTATTATGTTAAAGGAATTTGAGAGTCAACTATCTCTTGAGAGTAAGTAAAAATGTGCCAGATGATTAAAGAAAAAGGGGAGGGAATTGTGAGCGCTACCTAAGCCACCTAACAGTAGCAGTGGCACATTGTTCAGGATGAAGGTGATGGGTGTATCTCAGATCTTTACATTTTCATGCCTTACCTGACCAGGTGGCCAGACAAACGTGGAAAGGGGGAGGAGGGATAAAGGTAATGACGTTGTGATGAACTTGGCTCAACTTGGCCCTGATCCAACGCCTTAGACTTTATCGGGAAGATTGTGCATCCTGCCTATAGGCAAAGGCCGGGGAAGGGACTTACGACCTAGGGATTTAAGTTGGTATCCACTATGTTTTCAGTGTGCCTCTCTGCTTGCACGTGGAGAGGTCACACTTTTTGCAGAAAGAAAATTGAAGCCTCATACTCTGTCATCTGTGCCTCCCATGTCCATCCTTGTTTGGACAGGTGAATTCCTACGAGCTGTTTCTAACAGAAGGGAGACCCGGAAATGTGGATTGCCCTTCAATTGATCATTTTGAGTGGGTGTTTTATTTTGGGGAGTTTAATTTTTTCAGTTCTTTGTATATTCTGGATATTTGTTCTCTCAGAAACAGCTGGCATTTTTTTCTTACTCTGTTGGTTCTCTGTTAACATTTTTTTCTTTTCTTTTCTTTCTTTCTTTCTTTCTTTCTTTCTTTCTTTCTTTCTTTCTTTCTTTCTTTCTTCCTTTCTTTGAGACAGAATCTTATTCTGTAGTTCAGGCTGGTCCTGAACTCACTGTTTAGCTCAGACTGGCCCCGAACTTACTGCAATCCAAGCCTCCTCCTACAGCCTCCTGAGTGCTGGAATTATAGGCAGGCACCACCACACCTGTGTTATGTGGTGCTGGGAATCAGACCCAGGACCTTGTGTTTGCTGGTCAAGTGCTTTAATTTCTGTGCTATTCCTACAGCCCCTTTTTTCGTTTTCCTTCTTTCCTTCCATCCTGCCTTCCTTCCTTCCTTCCTTTTTTTTTTAAATTTTTTGAGACAGGTCTTGCTCTGTAGTTCAGGCTAGTCCTGAATTTAATGTGCAGCCCAGGCTGGCCTCAAACTCATCGCAATGCTTCTGTGTCAGCTTCCCCTGGGGCTGGAATTTCTGGCATTTGCTACATGCCAGGCTTATGTGGTGCTAGGGAATGTAACTCTCAGGGCCTTATACTTGGTAGGCAAGCTTTCTAAATGCTGAGCTATTTCTCTAGTTCTTCTTAACTCTATTGATTGTTTCCTTTGCTGTGTAATTTTTTTTTTTTTGTGGTACTGTGAATTGAGTCCAGTGCCTTCAACACTGAACACATCCTCAGTCCATTTTTACTTAAGATTTTGACACAGCATCTGACTAAGTTGTTAAAATTGGTAAATTGCTCAGGCTGAGCTCAAACTTGCCATCCCCTGCTTCATCTTCTCCAGTGGTGGGATGACAGCGATGTGCCACCATGCCTGGTTTATGTGTTGCTGGGAAATTGAAGTCAGGGCCTTGAGCTTGCCAGGTGAGCACTCAATCCCTGTGCTCTTCCCCTAGCCCGGTCTTTTCTTTTTTTGATGTTCTCTTCAGTCTCTACCTTTTTAGGTGCTGTAAGTACTCTAGTTTTCATTGTAGAGGTCCTTCCCTTCCTTGATCAGATTGATTCTTAGGATTAAAGTTTTTTTGGAGCTACCATGAATGGGATTGTTTTCGTGATTCTCAGTTTTGTTGTTGTTAGTGTATAGGAGTGCTATTGGTTTTTCATATTGATTTTGTATTCTGCCGTTTTGCTGAATTTATTAGTTCTAAGATTATTCTGGCTGGTGGGGGCTGGGAATGTAGCTCATTGGTTGAAGCCCTTGTCTAACAAGCACAGGGCCCTGGGTTTGAATCCCCAGTGCCACAGAAGAAGCTGGGTGTGGTGGCACATGTCTGTAACATTGGCAGTCAGGAGGGTGAGGCAGGAGGATTGCTGTGAGTTCGAGGCCATTCTGGGATACATAGTGGGTTGAGGACCAGCCTGGACTATAGAGTGAGACCCTGTATCAGAAAAACAAAAGAAAGGGCTGGAGGAATAGCTTAGCAGTTAAAGTGCTTGTCTAGCAAATGATACTCGAGTACCTGTGTTCAGTTCCCTAGCATTTTATAGAAGCAGGTTATGGTAGCACAAGCTTGTTAATCCCAGCACTCTGCGAGGCTGAGGTAGGCAGATTATCCTGAGTCCAAGGCCAGACTGAGGTACACCATTGAGTTCAGGACCAGCCTTGGGTATAGAATGGGTCTCAAAAATCTGTCTCAAAAACTAAAACCAAAAAAACCCCAAAGAAAACAAAACCATAAAAAAAACCAACAACAACAACAAAAAGAAATAAGAAAAACACTCACCTGGTGGAATTCTTGACATCTTCTGTATAAAGGATTTATGTAATATGCAAATAAGGAGAGTTTGATGTCTTCCTTTCCTATATGAATTACCTTTATTTCATTCTCTTGCTTGTTGGTCTCGCCAAGGTTTTGAGTACTGTATTGAACAGCAGTGATGAGAGTAGCCACCTTTGTCCTATTTTTTTTTCATTTTTTTTTTTTTTTCTTTTTGAGGCAGGGTCTCACTCCTGAACTCACTTTGTAACCCAGGCTTGCCTTGGTCGGACTGAGCTGGCTTCAGACTTAAAACAATCCACCTGCCTCATCCTCTCTAGTGCTGGGAATGTAGGCATGTGCCACCATGCCAAGCTTTATGTGGTTTTGGGGAATGGAATTTAGGATCTTGCGCTTGTAAAGCAAGTGCTTTAAACTACCTGCCATTCCTCTGGCAATGATTTTTTTTTTTTTTGAGATGGGGTCTCTGTCTGTAGTCCAGGTTTGTCCTGAACTCACTACATAGCACAGGTTGACTGTGAATAAATGGCAGTCCTCCTGCCTCAGCCTCCCAGTGCTGGGGTTATAGGCATGAGCCACCATGTCTGACCTGTATGGTGCTGGGGACTTGTGCTTGGTAGATAAGTGTTTTTTTTTTTTCAGATAAGTGTTTTTAACTGCTGAGCTATGCTCCACATTTGTGGTTTATAATCTTTTGGATGATTTGTTGCATTCTGTTTGCGTGTACACTTTTGCAGATTTTTTTCATCTATTTTTATTAAGGAAATTGTATATTTTTCATTGTTGTTAAATCTTTGTCTAATTTTGGTATTAGGTTAATTCTAGCTTCTAGGAAATTTGTTTGGCAATGTTACTTCTCTTTTCCATTTCCTAAATAGTTTGAGAAGTATTGGTATTAGATCTGTGAATTTCTGGTAAAATTTTGCAGTGAATCTGCCAGGTGCTGTGCTTTTCTTCACTGGTAGGGTTTTTATTATTATTTATTATTATTTAATTTACTGGTTATTGGTCTACTTAGGATTTTTATATCTTTTTTTTTACTGTTTGTATCTCTTAGGTATCTGAGAATTTATCCATTTCTTCTAGGTTCTCCAATTTATTGGAATATGTTTTCCAAAGAGTTTCTTAGAATCCTCTCGATTTTGGCAGAATCCATTATGATTTATTTTTGAATTGTTTTTTAGGTGTACTTAATTTCTACTCTTTATAATTTCTTCTATTGCTTTTGGGTTTGGTTTTTATCTTTTTTGTACCTTGAGCTGCATATTAGATTATTCATTTGGGATTGTTTTCTCTTGCTCCTTTTTATTTTGATTTCTCCCCATCTTATAAATATATATGCGATACATAAAGTTTCCATTGAATTTGAGTATTTTGTGCACATGTATATATCATGTCAAATTTACAACTCCTACTATCCCCCCATTATTTTTTAACTTTCTGTTTCATTTTACTGAGATTACTGTTCTCAAGGTGTATCCATTTTCCTAAAAATAACTTAAGTGTGTCATTCTTAATGATAGAGTAATACTCCATTGTGTATATTTTGCACATCTTTATCTAGTCATCTGTACTCAGGCATATTGGCTTCTTCCAGGATTTGGCTATTATCAGTTGTGTTGGTATACAAAATTCATTCAGGTTATCATTACATCAGTCAGATTTCTTAGGCTAGACTCATATCAAAGACTGAATAAGTGAATCACTAAATTAAATGAACTTAAGTCTTTATCACAAAAGTGTATTACACATAAGGATATATATAAAATGGCATACTTAGTTATTTCAGAATTTTTTAAGAGTTTTAAGAGTTCCAAAGAGGAGCAGGACGAGATGAGTAAGATCTTTATTACAAATTTAGCTACAGAGCATGACATTGAAATGTGAAGTATAAAATCCAAGAGTCATTTAGCTGACTTAGTTATTAGCCATTGGACTAAGTTTTTTTTTTTTTTTTTGAGACAGGTTCTGTCTCTGTGGCCCAGGCTGGTCTTGAACTCACTGTGGAGCCCAAGCTGGCCTTGGACTCTTGGCAGTCCCCCTGTCTCAGCCTCCCCTCTGCTGGGATTACAGGCATGCACCACTGTGCCTGGCTTATATGGTGCTGGGGAATGAACTTGGGTACTTAGCATTTGACTTAGCCCTTGCTAGGCAAGCACTTTAACCAGTGAGCCATTCCTCTAGTCCCAGTGAATAAAATTCTTTATACCTTTGGTGCTGTCTTCTGCTGTTTCTCTCACAGCCATAATTCTGAGATTGGTTCTCTTTGAATCATACTTCATCTGTTGTATCCAGCTACTTTGTTCAGTTCTAATTTTGTAGTTGTGCATAATTAAGGTATTTGTTTCCTCAGCCTTGTCTTCAAGGTATGAAATTCTATCCTCACAGTGTTTGAGTCCACTTCCTCTGCTTTCAAATGTATTTTTCATATCCTGGATTTCAACTAGATTTGTTCTTCGCAGAATTTCCACTTCTCTCAAAATGTTCCTTCATATCTTGCATTTCCTTATTTAGCTCAACTAACTTTCTATTCGTGGCTTCTATATGCTCAGTAAACTTTTTCTTTTTTTCCTTGAGACAAGGTCTCGCTCTGTAGTCCAGTCTGATTCTGAACTCACTATGTAGCCCAGGCTGGCCTTGGACTCACAGCAGTCCTCCTGCCTCAGCTTCCCTAGTGCTGGAATTACAAGCATGTGCCATCACACCTGGCTTTATGTGGTACTGGGGACTCAAACTCGGGGCCTTGTGCTTGTAAGGTGAGCACTTTAACCACTGTACCATATCTTCAGCCCCTCAGTAAGCTTTTGATCCATTGAGACCACTATTTATTTAGTAAGTTTGTCTTTAAGCCTGCTCATCATTACTTTCTTTCTTTTTTTTTGAGAATATCTTGTTTGAACTGGCTGTTCGACTCATTTCTTTGCTTTTATACTTCCTTCCCCATGAGTTCCACTATTTCAGAGCTGTGAAGTTAGTTTCTGGGGTCTCAGGCCTCTCTGTGGATTGTGGAATGAATATGAGGATGTGTGGGAGGAGCCAAACATCCTACCAGTTCTGTGCTGGGAAGAGGCAGTGAGGGAGGACTTAGCAGTCCCATGGCCTCTGAGGTGTCTTGATCATACCCACCCCTCTCAGCAAAGCTCACCTGCCTGTCCTGGCTTCCTTCCCCTCAAAAGTAGGGCCTCAGAGGTGCTTTCACCATACCCGCGACATTCAGGGGGTCAGTGGCTTTTCTCTCTTCTCCAACTGTGTCCTGTGACAGTTTTAGGCACTGTTTAAGAGTGACCACAAAAGCCCTGATGTGCTCTTCTGAGCCTTTTACTCTAAACAGTTCATTATCAGGCTCTACTTTTTAAATGGGACCTGCCTACATCACTGCCTGTCTTGTCTGATGTGCACTACTTCTGATTTAGGCTCTGGGCGGCCTTTTCAAGAAGAAGCTCGCATTGCCTTTGCACAAGCTGTTTTTTTTTTTTTTTTTTTGAGGTCGGAGGCCAGGGCTACCAGGTGCTGTCCTGTCCCGGTTCTCTGGGATTCATGCTTACTTGGTCTTAGCTTCTAGGCTCCGGGTTTCTCCTGTGGCTGCAGGTGGCTCCGCCTGGGGCTGCTATTTTTCTCCACTTCAGATGTGTCTTCAGGATTTCTGATCTTCCTATGACCTCCTTTAAATTGTTGGAATGCTCCTTCCTCTCCTCTCTAAGTTGAACAGGTAGTTTTTAATTATAAATTTTTTAACTGAGTCCATGAGGAGACATTGTGTGTAGCTCTGTTTCTTGGTTGCCATCCTGACTGGAAATCTTGATCTTTTTTGAAGACATGTTTTCATAGGTGTAAACTTCCTTCTTAGTACTGCTTTTGTTGTGTTCCATAAATCCTGGTGTGATGTGCTGCAATTTAGTTTGACTCTTAAGATTTCTTCCTTCCTTCCTTCCTTCCTTCTTTCTTTCTTTCTTTCTTTCTTTCTTTCTTTCTTTCTTTCTTTCTTTCTCTCTGTGATTGGCTGATTGAGACAGGGACTCAGGCTGTAGTCTAGTCTTATCCTGAACTCACTGTGTAGTCCAGGCAAGCCTCCAACTCAAGGTAATCCTTCTACGTCACCTCCCTGAGTGATAGGATTACAGGCTTGTGCTACCATGCCAGTTTATGTGGTATTGCGGAATTGAACTCAGGGCCTTGCGCTTGCTAGGCAATTGCTCTAACTGCTATGCTATTCCTTTAGCTCTAAAACAAGTATTCTTTTTTATTTTAATTTGAAAGCATTTCTTTTATTTTTATTTATTATTTGTATAATCATGAATTCCAAATTCTACTTTGTTTTTTCCAAACAGGGTCTCCCTCTGTAGCCCAGGCTGGCCTTGTACTCTGGACAGTCCTCCTGCCTCAGCTTCCTGAGTGCTGGGATTATAGGCATTACAGGCATGTGCCACCATGCCTGGCTTTATGTGGTGCTGGGAAATCAAACTAAGGGCCTGTGCTTGCAAGACAAGTGCTTTAACCACTGTGCCATTTTTCTAGCCCTTCAAATCTTATAATACATTAGAGACATGGGAGTTGAGGAATCAGTGAGTGTCTATTGCCACCCCCTTTTTAAGAGGATCACCCCTTTCCTAGCTGACAATTGCCCCTCTTTCTACCCTGTCACTTATGTTGGGGCCTTTTTATGCCATTGTTTTTGTGATTTCATAAGAGGGACACTCATGTATAGTCAGTCTTTTGTGTTTGGTCCATTTCACTAATCATTATTGACTCCCCATTTTCATTCAAAAGCATATCTGGGGGCTGGGGGAATGGCACAGAGGTTAAAGTACTTGCTGGGAGAGCACAGGCTGAGTTCAATTCCTCAGCACCACATAAATTTGGGCGTGTTGGTGCATGCCTGTAATCCTGGCACTCAGAAGGCTGAGACCGACAGATTCTCCTGAGTCCAAGGCCAGCCTAGGTTACACTAGTGAGTTTAGGAATAGCCTGGGGCTACAGAGTGAGACCCTGTCTCAAAAACAGATGAAAATTAAAAGATTCATATCTGTCTTTATGGCTGCACAGTATTCTTTTGTGTATAGGTACCATATCTTCTTTAATCATTCCTCTACTGATGAGCAGGTAAGTTGTTTCCATCCAAGATTTTGCTATTACAAACTGTGCTCATATAAACATGGATACGCATGTTCGTTTTTGGTATGTTGACTTTATTTCATTTAGGAACATTCCCAGTAGAACACGGTAGAGCTGGATCAAATGGTATTTCTGTTTTCTGATTTCTCATGAATCTCCAGACTGCTTTTCATAATGGTTGTACCAGATTGCACTCCCACAAGCAGTGGAGTAGGGTCCTTTTTTCCTGTACCCTCACCAGCAATTGTTTTTTGAGTTCTTGATGTTGGCCGTTTCCACTGGGGTGAGGTGAAACCTCAACCTTGGTTTTATTTGCATTTCTCTGGTGGCCAGTGAAGAAGAACACTTTTTCATGTGCTTGCTGGCCATTGGTACTTCCTCTTCTGTGAAGCTTCTTTTCATGTCAGCTGCCCACTTCTTAATGGGATTGTTTATTTTAGGGAGTTGTATGTTTTTAAGTTCTTTGTATATTCTGAGTATTCATCCTTTGAATAATTACTGGTAAAGATCTTTTCCTGATCTTTCAATTGTCTCTTCACTTTGTTGTTTCTTTTGCTGTGCAAGAGCTTTTTAGATTAATGCACTCCCACTTGTTGAGTCTTGCTGAGATTTCTTGTGCAGTTGGCAATCAGTTCAGGAAATTCTTTCGTGTCCCTGTGTCTTCTAGGGTTTTACCTGTTTTGTCTTCCAGTAAGTTCAGTGTTTCTGTTTTGAAGTCTGGTTGTTTGATCCATTTTGATCTGATTTTAGTGTATGGTGACAGATATGGGTCTAATTTAATTTTCCTGCATGTGGAAATCCAGTTTTCCCAGCACCATTTGTTGAAGAAGATGCTGTCTGTTCTCCAGTGGATGGATTGTTTTGGCCCCTTTGTCAAGAATCAGATAAGTAAGGGTATTTGGGTTTGTTTCAGTATTCTTATTTCTGTTTCACTGGTCCTGCTGTCCTTTTCTTTTCTCTTTTTTCTTCTCTCTCTCTCTCTCTCTTTCTCTTTCTGTCTGTCTGTTTTTTTTTTTTTGAAACAGGATCTTGCTTTGTATCCCAGGCTGGCCTTGGGCTCAAGGTAATCCTCCTGCCTCAGTCTCTCAAGTTCCGGGATTTTAGTCGTGTGCCACCATGACCTACTTATGTGGTGCTGGGGAATCGAACTCAGGTACTTAGCACTTGACTTAGCTCTTGCTAGGCAAATTGCTTTAACCTCTGAGCCATTCCTCCAGTCCTGTGGGTATTGATTTTTATAATTTATTACTTTGCTGAATTTATTAGTTTTAAGAGTCTTTGGGAGGAATTTTTTTGGGTTTTCTATGTATAGTATCATATCATCTGCAAATAGGGATTCTTTAGTTCTTCTCTTCTGATTCATATTCCTTTTATTCCTTGCTCTTGCCTGATGGCTCTGGCCAATATTTCAAGCACCATATTGAATACTAGGATTGACAGTGGGCATCTTTGCCTTGTTCCTGAATGTAGTGTGAATGCTTTCAGTCTTTCTCCATTTAGGAGTATATTGGCTGAGGAGTTGTTGTAAATAGCTTGAATCATGTTGAGGTCAGGTCTCTATTTTTTATTTTCTTCAGAGTCTTTATTATAAATGGGTGTTGGATTTTGTCAAATGCATTTTCTGTGCCTATTGAGGTAATCATATGATTTTTATCTTTGCATCTGTTAATGTGGTGCATTGCATTTATTGATTTGTGTGTGTTGAACCATCCCTGCATGTTTGGAATGAAGCCCACTTGGTCATGGTGTACAATGCAGAAGAAGTTTTTTGGGGGGTGTTGGGGAGGTAGGTCTTGCCGTGTAGACTAGACTAGTCCTGAACTCACTGATTTGCTCAGTCTGGCTTGGACTCACAGCAGTCCTCCTGCCTCAGCCTCGAGTGCTGGGATTACAAGTGTGCTCCACCACACCCAGCTTTATGTGGTATTGGGGAATCGAATTCAGGGCTGTGTGCTTGCTAGGCAAGCTCTTTAACAGCTGTGCCACTCCTCCAGCCCCTAAAACAAGTATTGTTAAGCAAAAAGAAAAAAAATACTACATTCTCATTTCCAGAGACAGATGAAATTCTAAGGGAATACCATTCTAATTTCTAATTCCATGTCATCTTTCTTAGATTCCACGTTATGGAAAATATGATTATTGTGTTTCTAATAGAAGTCTGGCTTATTTTGCCTAACATATTTTGTAGTTCCATTTGTTTTCCAGCAAATGACATAATTTTATTATTTACAGCTGAATAATATTCCTTGTGTATTTCCATATTTTCTTTCTCCATCCATTTTTTTAGGGTTTACTGGTGAATGAACCAGGCCTGCACACTGAGCTATATTCTTACCCCTTTTCATGTTTTATATTAAGATTGGGTGTTGCTCAGTGAGTAAGTTGCCCAGGCTAGTCTTGTATTCATAATCCTCCTGCCTCATCCTTCCAGAGTGCTGCCATGACAAGCTTGTGACACTAGGCCTGGCTGTCCATTTATTGATGGGCACCTAGGCCACCTCTGTATTTTGGCTATTGAGCATTGGGCTGTGATAAGCATAGGTATGCAGGTGCTCTTATAGTGTGCTGATTGTAATTCCTTTGAAGGTGTGATTGAAAATGTGGGGAATATATGTATAAAAATTTTTACATGAATGGCTGGGGGCATAACTCAGTGGTTAGAGTGATTTCCTAGCAAACACAAGTTGCTGGGATCGATTCCCCAGCACCATATATGTGGGAAATGGCACTGGGTGCCTGTAATCCCAGAACTGGGCAGGAGGACTGCCATTTGTTTGAGGCCAGCTTGGACTGCATAGGGAGTTAGGGACTAGTCTAAACTATAGAGTGAGAACCTGTTTCAAAAACAAAACAACACCCCCCAAAATTATTACAGTGAAAGAAACATTGTCATTATTCCCCCTTTAAGGTCTTCTCCCTGGTGTGAAACACACATATTTCATCGTTGGTACCACTTTGTGAAGGAGTTACAGAAATCCTTTTTCATGAGAATCTTTAGTTTCATTGATGTGGCTCTTTCACTGTTTTGAGACGATTCTAAACATTTACCTTTCCTACACATTTTGTCTTTTAGGGGAGAGTCAGTAGTCAAATAGTGCCAGATCCAATACATAAGGTCTATGGGACACACTGTAATGTTTTTATGAGCCTCCTTTGCTTTTATGTGGAATTCTGGACCAACATTCATCGATTTTTAGTCACTTGTAAAGACAGAAGAGGATTTGTGGTACTGCTTCAGAAAGTGGCAGGCACGGCAGGATAAATATGTTGGAGGTTGCTATGGTTTGGATCTGGAGTGTTCCCCCAAAATCCTCATGTATTTGGATGTAGTAATATAACTGGAGTGGTGTGTTATTGGGATGTGGAGCCTGGCTGGAAGGGGCAGGTGTTTAAGGTTTGACTGGAAAGATTATCTCAACTTGCTGTAATTGGGGACCCCCGGGGCTGAGCTTTCAGGTGTTTGTTGACATGTGGAGGGAGGGGCACCCACCCTGTGGGTGGCACCAGCTGGCAGCTCTGGACTAAGTAAAGGAAGAAGCATTGTTACGGTTTCTTCCTGGGAAAGCTCTAGCCTAGCCAGTCTGCAGACTTCACTTTGTTTCTGCTTCCGTTGGCTTCTGTCTGCAGTGGAGTGAGCAGCTCTCCAGCCTCTGCCATGTGCTTCCACTGTTGTCAGCTGATGGGACCGTGTGAGACCTTTTGAAACTAAGCTACGTAAGTCTTTCCTCACTTAAATTATGGATGTTGAGTATTTTGTCACAGCAGTGAGTAAGATAGAAGTGGAGAGTAGTATTTTAAATGGGCTGATTGCAGTGTGTCTTACTGTAATGAATTTTTTTTGGAGACATGGTCTCACTTTGTAGCCCAGGCCAGTCCTGAACTCATTATGTAGCCCAGACTAGCCTTGGACTCACAGTTAACCCTCCTGCTTCAGCCTCTGCAGTGTTGGTATTATAGGTGATGTGCTAGGATTACAGGTGTGTGCTCCCATGCCCATCTTTATGTGGGTGCTGGGAAATCAATCTCATGGCCTTGTGCTTTCTAGGCAAGTGCTTTAAACTCTGTGCCATTCCTCCAGTCCCCCATAATACATTTAAACAAACAAACAAACAAAAAAAACTTTTGAGGCAGGGTTTTGCTTTGCAACCCAGGCTGTCATTTAGAAAAAATAATGTTTAATTTTATTTTTTTTGAAACAGGGCCTCACTCTGTAGTCCAGTTGGTCCTGAATACACTGTATATCTCAGGCTGTCCTCCAGGTCACAACAGTCCTCCTGCCTCACTCTGGGTTTACATGTTTATGATAACCGGTTAATTTTTAGGTGGTGCTAATGGACTAAACCCTGGACTTTTGCATGCCTTGCAAGCACTTTTACATTGAGACATGTGTGTCCCCCTCCCCCCACCGTGCCATGTTTTGATCACCTCTTTTAGGAGTGGTACAGTTGGATCAAATGATAGTCTTGTTTTTAGTTTTCTGAGGAGCTACTGCACATATTTCTGTAGTGGCTATACTAATTTACATTTCCCTCGGTGTCTTAGTTATTACTCATTGCTGGGACAGAATACCCAACATCCACAGCTAAATGAGGAAAGGTTTATTTTAGCTCACAGATTCAGAAGGTCACAGTTCAATTCATGGGTGGCTGACAACAGTGGCAGAGGTGGAGGGAGAAGCTTGTCCTCATTGTATTACAAACAGGAAGCCAAGTGCCAGAGGAAGGAAGTAGCATAAATCCTTACTGGTCCCATCTCATCTGCTCCTTCTTCTCAGTGTCCCACCGCTTCCAGCTTTAAACTGCTAATCCACTACACACCTGTAATCTATAATCTACCACTGCCTGTCTTTCACTGCTAGCCCATAATCCACCTCTCCAGATCAGGACCCCATCTTCTAATAGCACAGAGTTCCATAGATACTTCATAACATCTGCGTACATGAGACTTTCAGGGGACATTCCAGATCCAAACCACAATAATCAGAGCTGGAGGAATGCCACAGCAGTGAAGAGCACTTGCCTAGGAAGTGCTAGGACCTGAGTTAGATTCCCTAGCACCACATACTAGCTGGGTGTGGTAGGGCACGACTGTAATCCTATCACTGGGCTAGAACGCCAGCACTCTGACTGAGGCAGAAGTTCGAGGTCTGCCTGTGCTGTACTGTGCTTTCAGGACCAGCCTGGACGATAGAGTAAGACCCTGTCTCAACTCCCCCCCCCCAAAAAAAAAAATACCAATATTAAAACTGAAAACCCACAATAGTCAGTAATGTATAAGGCTTACTTTTTACCTTCACCATGGTAGACTTTATTACTATTTTATGTTTTCATTTTCTATTTATTTGTGGTTCTGGAAATTGAACCCAGGGCCCTTGTATTGACCTGCATTCACAGCTTTTTAAATCAATCTTTTTATTTTTTGGCAGGATCTCGCTCAGTAGGTAAATTGCCCAGGTTGTGTTTGAACTTGCTATCCTCATTTCTTAGTTTCCCAGAGTACTGAAATTACACAATCTCATTTTCTATTTTTAAACAGTCTCACTGTGTAGCCCAGGCTGGCCCTGAACTTTGAATACTGCTGCCTCAACCTTCCAAGTGCTGGGATTGTAGGAGTGTACCAGAAAGTCCATCCTTTAAACTTTTTTGCAAACATACATCGAGCCTAAAAGGTTTCTTTTATTACCTAATGGTTAGCTAGTGATTTGAAAGAAATTTCCTTAATTGTTATATTGGTTAGGGTTGTTAAGAAGAGCAGAATTGGGGCTAGAGGAATAGCTTAGCCGCTAAAGTGCTTGCCTAGCAAATGCCAAGTACCTGAGTTGATTACCAAGTACCACATAAGCTGGGTGTGGTGGCAAATAGCTGTAATCCCAGCACTCTGAGGCAGGAAGATTGTTGTGAGTTCAGGGCCAGTCTGGCCTACATGGTAAGCTCAGCCTAGATTACAGAGTGAGACTCTGTCTCAAAAAAAAAAAAAAATAAGAGAGGCAGAATTAAAATTATAAAGGGGATTTATGTGGAGGGATTATAAATCACAGGGGAGAGATAGTCCAAAATGGTGGCATGCACGTGTGGGAGTTGGAGTATACAGTGGTTCCTCAGATATGAGGTAGAAAACACCAGTCCAAGACTACAGGACAACTGGTGAAAGTGTGCTGCAGATCGTTCTTGTTCAGAAAGCAAAGGTCAAGACCAGAGACTAGCAAATATGTGATGGAAATGGACAGTATGTAGACAGAAGCAAGTTGATGTCAGTAGACAATCAGGAAGGCCAGAGCTTTCTCGGGAAAAGCTGTAACAATCTTTATCCTTTTTTCTTATTTAGTTCAAGCTGCCAATTGGGCCACCAACATCCGTGGTGTGTTCTCTCATTTGCTGGCCCACAAGTCACTCACAGACACACGTAAGCTCTGTCCTGGGTGTTTTGTAAACTCTTCAAGTTGACATAATCCCTCAGTGATCATAGTCCACCCCTTGTCAACTTGACAGCCAGATGTGTCTCCTTAAACCATGCATAATTTCCAGGCACTATAGCCAGGTTCCTAATTATGCATAACAAAGCACAACTACTCTGCATAGAAATGGAAATGCAACAAATTCCTCCCTACAGTAGAAGACAGTTTCCCTTTGGAAGATGCTTATTCTCACAACATTCAGTTGCTTAAACATTACCGTGTAACTTATCTCCAGTATTAAGGCAAATAATATATATACATATATACGCATAATGACAGAATATGAAAGGAATTCTAATCACGGTGCTCAGTTCACTAACTGGTCGTGGCTGTTACTTATAACTACCCTCTTCTACTATTCATTCTGTATTTCTTTGGCCTTCACCAATCACCTTAGCAAGTGTCTTAATTACTCTTTTGTCATTGGGACAGAATACCCGATATCCACAACTTAAGGAGGAAAGACTTATTTTAGCTCATAGTTTCAGAAGGTCTCAGTCCATTCATGGGAGGGTAGCTGGAAAATGGTAGAATCACATGGTGGGGCTGAGGACAGAGCTGGAGCTCCAGACACAGAAATCCTCACAGTATGTTGCATAGAGACAATCCTAGGAAGAAGGGTGGAACCAGTATACAACCCTTTAGGTCAGTCCCTAATCATCTGCCCCTTCCAGCTAGTTCCCACCTACGAACAGTACACAGTATCCCAGTATCCATAGATACATGAGGCTTTTGGGGGACACTTTAGATCAAAGCCACAACAGCAGATCTTGGTTCTTTTCCTGATGGAGTGAGTGACTCACACTTTTCTTCCTGAAAGGCCTAGGCCGTTTGTCATTTTGTATAGATTGGGATATATTTCCTATTGACTTTAATAACGGGGCATGGTAATAGAAGAAGGATCCCTAGAGCATCTCCTGCAGTTCAAATATATTCTTCCTTACCTTCATTATAGAGTACTAGTCTAATTTCCCTTTAGTAGTCTGGATCAGTCACCCCTGTCAATACTATTACTCCCTTTTTCGCTTTTTGGCTCAGCAGCATGAGGAGCCAAAATGCCCAAGGCAAAGTCTTAACTTCCAGTTTATTAGAATTGTTGTGCCTTCTGGTACAAGCTTTCAACTTTCTAGACCTAAGACTTCTAGGTCAGTGAAGCATACATAATGTGGGAAATGAAAGCAAAAATTTTGCTAGCGAGTCACTAAGAGTGATGGTGATTAGTACCATCCTTATTTCTACCCCTTGAGTCCTGGACTCATGAATCCTGTCTATGAGAAAGACAGTATCATATATTGGTCACTGCTTTAGATCATATGCAGCCTTCTGAAGAACTTTGCCCCAATCCTGTATAGTATTAAAACCTAGCTGGCCCTCTAATTGTGTCTTCAAAAGTCCATTCCAGTGTTTTATCAGTCTGCTTGCTTCTGGATGGTAGAGGAACATGGTAAGGTCAGTGAATTCCATGGGCATGATCCTGCTACCACACTACTTTGGCTGTGAAATGTGTTCTTTTGTCAGAAGCAGTGCTGTGTGCAATACCATGATGATGGATAAAGCATTCCATAAATCCATAATGGTAGTTCTGGCAGAAACATTACATGCAGGAAAAGCAAATTCATAACTGGAGTAAAGATCTGTCCCTGTAAGGACAAAATGCTGATCTTTCCATGATGGAAGTAGTCCAGTCTGATCAGCTTGACACCAGGTTGTGGGCTGATACATAACTGGAATAAGTACCTGTCCCCATAAGGATAAAACTGTCCTCTCCATGATGGAAGTGTTCCAATTTAACCAACTTGCCATCAGGTGTGGGTGGGCCACCCCAACGAATTCTGCCATATCAGGGACCCAGTGTTGGTCTCTGCAGCTGGCAGAGTGGGCATTCATCAGTAGCTGTAGTTAGGTCGGCCTTGATGAGAGGAAGTCCATGTGGTTGAGCTCACGCATAACCTCCATCCCTGCCACCATGGCTACTTTGTTCATGAGCCCATTGGGCAATGACAGGAGTGGCTGAAAAAATAGGCTGATTGTTCTCTGTAGGACAGATTGCCCTGTCTGTTTGATTAATAAAGTCCTCTTCTGCTGAGGTTACCATTTGGGGAGCATTTACATGGGACACAAATATGTTTACATTCTGTGCCCACGTGGAGAGGTCTGTCCATACACCTCATCCCCAGATGTCTTTCTCACCAATCTTCCAGTTGTGTTCCTTCCATGTCCCTGAGCATGCAGCCAGACCATTGGCTACGGCCCACGAGTCAGTATTTAGTTGCCTGTCTGGGCATTGTTTTCTTCCAAGCAAAATGTATGAACAGATGCAGTACCTGAAGTTTTGACCACTGTGAAAACTTTCCTTCACCATTGTCCTTCAGTGCAGTACCAGAGAAATGCTGAAGTGCTGCAGCTGTCCACTTAGGTGTAGTGCTTGCATAATGTGCAGAACCACTTGAAAACCAGTCCCTGTTCTTCTGTCAGCTGATCATAGGAAGCAGAGTAGCATGCTGGGAAACCGAACAGTGCAACAGAAGTAGGCACCATGGGCATTTGGACTACTTCTTGTTATTTACTTGTGCCTTGTAGAACTGCTTGGGCCTGATCACGTATGCACCACTTTCATTTGATGACAGAGTGTTGTCGTACATGCCCAATTTTATGATTCAAAGGGTCAGATAGCACTTAGCTCATATGACTTTATGACTTGCAGGGTCAGATAGCACCCCGCTTACAATGGGCAGCTTGGGTACATGGTAACCTGATGCCCCATGGTCAGGTGTTCAGTTTCCACTAAGGCCCAGTAGTAGGCCAGAAGCTCTCACAGGGAATTTAGTTACCTGCAGATGACGGCAGGACCTTTCTCCAAAATCTCAGGGGGGTCCACTGTGATTCCCCTACAGGGGCCTGCCAGAGGCTCTAAACAGCATTCCTGCCTGCCACTGCCACTTCAAGTACCCATTGGATCTGCTGGGTCCCATAACTCAAGTAGCAGAGCAGTTTGAGCAGCAACCTGGTCTTGTTGCAGAGCCTTCTCTTGTTCTGGGTTTCACTCAAAAGTAGCAGCTTTTCTAGTCACCACTCGCCATATTGGCTCAAAGTAACATGCCCAAGTTAGGAATGTGTTCCTTTCAAAACCCAGGTAGGCCCCACTAGATGTTGTGCTTCTTTCTTGGGTGTAGTAGGGGTAAGATCAAATAATTTATTATTCACCATAAAAGAAATACTTCTACATATCCCCCACCACCATACTCCTAGAAATTTCACTGAAATGGAGGACCTTTGAATTTTAGCGGGATTTATTTCCCAGCCTCTGACACGAAAACCAACATATGTAGTACAGCTGCCACCTCTTCCTAACAGGGCCCAATTAGCATAATGTCATTAATGTGATGAACAGTGTTACATATACCATGTGGAAGAGCAAGGAGATCGACATGCCAATGGATTATGTTATGACACAGGACTAGAGTTGATAAACCCTCTTAGGCAGCACAGCAAAGTTATACTGCTGAACTTGTTGCCTGAAAGTGAATTGCTTCTGGTGGGCCTTATGAATGGGTGTGAAGATAAAGGCATTAGCCACATTAATAGCTGTGTACCAGGTATAGAAGACATGTTAATCTGTTCAAGCAAGGAAACCACATCTGGTATAGCACCTGCAACTAGAGTATCCATTAGATTAAGTTTATGATAATGCATCATCATCGTACATGATCTGGCTGTCTTCTGCACTGGCCAGATAGGAAAGTTGAACGTGGATGTTGTGGGAACCACCACTCCTCTATACTTCAAGTCCTTGATAGTAGCACTGATCCCTGAAATCCCTCCTGGGATGAGAGACTGTTTTTTAAATTTTATTTTTTATTTAGATATCATTTCCCTTTCCCTTACCTACCCTCTCACAGCCCCTTTCTTTTTCCACAGTGTCCTTACCTCTTTCATATCTTACATATATGTTTTTGGTCTGGTTTTCTCATATTAGAGAAACCATGTGATATTTAACTTTCTGGATCTGATTCATTTCACTGAGTATAATGTTCTCAAGGTGTGGCAGAGTAATACTCCTTTGTGTATATATACCACATCTTCTTTATCCAGCCATCTGTACTTGGGCATATTAGCTTCTTCTAAGATTTGGCTCTTGGAAATTGTGCTGCTATTCATGGGTATGCATGTATCTCTATGGTATGATGACTTAACTCTTTTAGGGAGATACCCAGATGAGGTATAGCTGGGTCAAATGGGATGTCGATATTCAGTTTTCTGAAGACTCTCCACACTTCTTTCCATGGTGGTTGTACCAGTTTTCAGTCCCACCAGCTAAATAGGAGGGTTTCTTTTTCCTCATAGCCTTGCCAGCATTTGTTGTTTTTTGAGTTAATAGCAGTCATTCTAAGTCTTTAGATGGAACCTCCGTGTTGTTTTAATTTGCATTTCTCTGATGGCTAAAGATGTTGAACATTTTTTTAAAATGTATTTATGGCCATTTGGACTTCTTCTGAGAACTGTTTATTCACTTCAGATTCCCATTTTTTGATTGGATCTTTTATTTTTATTTATTTCTTTAATTTAATTTATTGATTGAGACAGGATCTCCCTCTGTAGCTCATGCTGGTCATGAACTCATTATGGAGACCAGGCTGGTCTTGGAATCACGGCAGTCCTCCTGCCTCAGCTCCCCAGCCTCCTGAGTGCTGGGATTACTGGCATGCGCAGTTTATGTGATACTGGGGAATTGAACTCAGGTACTTAGTGCTTGCTAGGCAAGTGCCTTAACTGCCTAGCCATTCCTCCAGACCTTTTGTTTGTTTTTTGAGACAAGGTCTCACTCTGTAGCCCAGGCTGGTCCTGAACTCACTATGGAGCCCAGGCTGGCCTTGGCCTTGCAATAATCTTTCTATCTCAGCCTCCTAAATCCTGGGATTATAGGTGTGTGGCATCATGCCCAGTTTATGTGGTGCTGGGGAAATGGATTCAAGTACTTACTGCTTGCTAGGCAAGTGCTTTAACCTCTAAGCTATTCATCCAGCCTCCTGGGTCCTTTATTTTGGAGGGTTGCCCTTATTTTTAGTTCTTTGTGTATACTTGATAATAGTCCTCTGTCTGAGGAGTAGCTGGCAAATATTTTTTTCTCATTCTGTGGGTGCTCTCTTACCTCTTCTGATTGTTTCCTTTGCTGTACAGAAGTTTTTTCATTTGTTATAATCCCTTGTATTGATTCTTTTTTCCACATATATATATATGCAATACATAATCTTTACAATGAACTTCAGTATTTTGTGCACATATGTATCATATCAGCTTTACAATCCCTTCCCATTTTTGACCCTCCCACACCCTCCCCATCTCTTCCCCCCAACTCTGGCTATCATATGTGGTTCTATAGAATGTCTGCGTTCTGGGTTTCCCAAGTCAGGGAGACTATATAGTACTTAACATATTTAATCTTCCACATCTAAACCATTTATTTCACTGAAATCACCACTCTTTAGCTCACCTTCCTATTCCTTGAATGGGTTGCAGTGGGCAAATCTTGATGCCTCTTCTCTGAGTCCAGCTGATCCCTTTATTAGGATATTTGCTTTTGCTGTATCTTAGTTGATTTTCTTAAACGTGGCCTCTCCCACCAGTCCACATAAGAAAAGAACTACAAGCAAATAATTCAGAAGACTAGTAAATATGAGAAAGAAGAAGAAAAGTTAAATTTCAAATGCCTTAGCTGAATACTAGAAGGTACATGTTTGTACATTCACAGGGTTATCTTTACATCAGTCAGTTTTCTTAGGATAAATTTACATCAAAGACCTAATAAGTGACTTGCTACAATAAATGAATTTAAAACTATATCACATTGCTACATTAAATGAACTTAAATCTGTATCACATAAGTACATGTAAAGTAACAGATATGAAGGCAAATTTAGTTATTTCAGAATTTTTTAACTTTCATAACTTATTTACTCACATTTCACAGATTACTAACATTCTTCTAGATTTGGTTTATAATTTTATCTGCCTATCCATCCATATATTCATGCATACATATTTTAAAAGATTTTGTGTCAATTCCCCACATTGCATGTAATTATTCTGTTGTGTGCACTACTATACTATTACTAATAATAATGATATGGGGAGATTTCACAGATATTATAGAACAGCTGGTACCTTTTTAGAAGTATATCAGTCAAATGATTTAAATACCAATCTATTTTTTATTGCAGTTTCTCTTTAGATGTTACCTTTCCTCCAAGTTATTTTGTTGCTACTTATCTTTCTGCCTCTCAAAGAGGATAAACTCACATTCAACATCAAAAAAGTGAATTGCTACATTCAACAAGCTTAAGACTTTATCAGTTTGCTACATTAAATGGACTTAACTCTGTATCATGTAAGTATACTACAGTTAAAGCAATAGATAGGTATGCTTAGTTATTTCAGATTTTTTTTACTTTCATGTATTGTTTACTCATATTTAACTAATTATTAACATTTTGCCCAATTTGGTTTATCCTTTTACCTATCAATTCATCCCTAATTTCATGCATAGCCTTGTTTTTTTCTCAGCTCATTCTCCTCTAGCTGTTGTCTCTTGTTCTCTGGGGTCATTGGTGTCATTGGCCTCCCTTTCACTTTCTAAGTTTCCTTTAAGTATTCTCTGCAATGCTGGCTTAGTGGCTGCAAATTTCTTTAAGCTTTCTATATTATGTAAAGTTTTAATTTCTCCCTCTAATTTAAAGATAATTTTGCTGGATATAGCAGTCTTGGTTGGCATTTATGTTCTCATAGTGCTTGGAAGGTATTGCTCCACGATCTCCTGGTTTTTAGAGTCTGGGTTGAGAAGCTGCAGTTATCCTGATGGGCTTATCTTTGTAGGTCACTTTCTGTTTTTCTCTTACCGCTTTAAGTATTCTCTCTTTGTGTTGGGTTTCTAGTATTTTAATTATGTTGTGTTGTGATGAGGATCTCTTCTGATCAGCTCAATCATCTTCTAGGTCTGACATTCTATTCTGAGAATGTTTGAAGTGGTTGCTTATTATTTCCTGTGTGTTTTTCACTTCCTGAATATCTGCATTCAATTTTTTAAATATCTGTTGTGTTCTTCTCCAATTTCTTGTATTGCCTTCATTATCTTCTAGTTTGTATCTTCTTTGTTCTCCTCTAATTGCTTTTCACTGTTTGTTGTTAGCTTAGCCATGTCCTGGCGTATCTCTTGTAATATCTGTTTCATTTCCTGTTTTAATTTAAAGTATTTCTTGACCCGGAAGTTATTATCTTCTTTGTCTTTTTCATCTTTGGATTCTACTATTTCATGATCCCTGATATCATTTTCTGGAGTGTCAGGTCTTTATGTAGGAGATATATTACCACATTTCCTCATGGTTCTACTGTCTCTGAATGCCTGTCTCTGGTTCACAGGAAAAAAAAAAAGAGTGTGGCAAAGGCCCAGTCCTAGATGTCTCTGGAGTCCTCTGGGGCTTGGGATTGATGGGGTGATGGAATTCCTTGGAAGCCTCTAGAAGCCTTTGGCGCATGGGATGGATGGGGAGATGGAATTTTCATTCCTAGATGCCTCTGGCTGGTGCATATGGTAGCGGCGATCTGTAAGCCTCTGGTGCATGCGGGAGGGGCTGGGTGATGGTCTCTCTTATGAGGTATCTTGTTCACTCCCAGCCCCCTGAGCAAAGCTCACCCGCCTGTCCTGTCTTCCCTACCCCATGGCAGGCTCTCTACCCTCCTAAGTGTACCCACTACCCTGAACCATTCAGGAGATCAGCACCCTTTCTCTCCCCTTTTTTCTCTTCTCTCTGCCTCTTGTGCCAGTTTCTTCCTAGGCACTGTATAAGGGTGACCCCAAAAGTCCTGATGTGCTTTTCTGAGCTTTCTTATACTCTAAATGGTTCAATCTTGGACTTTTTTCCACTTCCTTTTTAAAAATGCCTCTTGCTTATGTCATTGCCTGTGATGGCTGCCGAGCTCTGCTTCTGATTTGGACTCCTGGGGGCCTTTTCTAGGGGGAGCATATGTTGCTTTTGTAGTGTACACTACCCACGGGTTTGTTTTTCAGAGGTAGTGAGCTGCCAACAATTACCGCTTGAATTCGCACTTATCTCAGACTGAGGTTCTTGCCTCTGGGCTTCCCTTTGTATGTGACCTGTGGGTGCCAGCAACTCAGGGCCTTGTCTAGTGGACTGCTCTTTGCCTCCACTTCAGATATGACTTCAGGATTTCTGACCTACCTGCGGCCTACTGTCAGTTGTTGGGGCGCTCCTTCCTCTCCCACCTCTGTCAGATGTTGTGGGCTTCACACAGGCTTTCGTCTGTCTGCAGATGTCTGCGTCTGTGAGCCATTTGCAGTTGGCCTGGGGTGGCTTTCTGAGGTGCTGAGATTTTTTTTTTATCTGCTTTCAATGTTCCTTCCAAATTTCTGACCTTCCCCTGGCCTCCTTTCTGTTGTTGGGGTGCTCCTTTCTTTCCTAGCTACATTGAACACATATTTTCTAAGTTCTCCACTTTCTGAGTGGGTCAGTGAGACATTGTGCAGCTGTTACTTGGCTGCCAACTTGATCATAAGTCTCCCTTGTGTTGAATCTTGGTGTTATCTCCTGTGCATTTGGTGTTTTATTGAGAAAGTACTTGCTTATGCCTTCAAGGATTTTGCCTGGTTTTTCTTCCAACAAGTTTAGCATTTCTGTTTTAATGTCTGTCTTTGATCCATTTTAATTTGATTTTGGTACATGGCTGAAGTTATGGGTCTAGTTTCATTCTTCTGCATGTGGTTAGTCAGTTTTTCCAGCACCGTTTTTTTTTTTTTTTTTTTTAGACAGGGTCTCGCTCTGTAGTCCAGGCTGTTCCTGAACTCACTGTGGAATCCACGCTGGCCTTGAACTCACTTCTATCGGCCTGCCTCAGCCTCCTGAGTGCTGGGATTACAGGCGTGGGTCACCATGCCCAGTTTATGTGGTGCTGAGTAATCAAACTTGGGTACTTAGCACTTGACTTAGTTCTTTCTAGACAAGTGCTTTAATCACTGAGCCATTCCTCCAGTGCCCCAACACTATTTGTTAAAGTGGCTATCTTTACTCCAGTGTGTATGTTTTGCTCCTTTCTGAAGGTACTCAGGGAAGTTTGAGCATCCTCAATTCTACTATATTGATCCACCTTCTTTTTTTGTTGTAACACTATGTTGTATTTATGACTGTTGCTTTGTAATATATTTTGCTATCTGGTATTGTGATGCTTCCTATTTTTGTTCATTTGCCTAGGATTGTTTTGGCTATTCTTAGCCTCTGTGGTTCCATCGAAATTTTTAAGTCTTTTTTTCTAGTTTTGTAAAAAATGCTGCTGGTATCTTGATTGGGATTGCATTGAATCTGTATATCAGTTTAAATAAATAGTATGGCCATCTTGACAATGTTGGCTTTGCCTACCAAGGAATGAGATGTCTACTTTCTAAAATTCTCTTGGATTTTTTTTCAGAGTACTAGAGTTCTCAGTGTAGAGGTCCTTCACTTTATTAGGTTGATTTCCAGGTGTTTAATTTTCATTTTTTAAAGACAGGGTCTGCTGGGGGACCTTGAGGAGAGGGCTTTCTGGAGATGGTTCCTGGCAGGTCTGCTGGGGCAGGCATGCTGCTGGTACTGTGGGAGGTTCATGAATAGCCGTAAATAGTATTTTTATCCTATTTATGTATGAAAGTTGATTTTATTATTCAATCTTTAGTTCTTAATGAATAATATTCAGTTCCCTTGAATTTACTTTTATTATATGTAACTTCCAAAACTCATCATATAGAAAGAGTTTCAGATTTAAATGTAAGTATGTAGCAGTCTTATTAAGGAAATTATTACAATTTTTGTTTTGGTAGTGAAAGCAAGTTGAATACATTGGTACAGAAGCTTCATGACTTCCTGGCACATTCATCAGAAGAATCTGAAGAAACAAATTCTCCTCCACAACTTGTGATGAGCCAAAGCACAGGTAAATTAAGTAAATTTAAAAAAGAATCTGTGTTGTTGACTCATTTTTGTTTAGATTTTGGAGGGAGCTGCTTACAACTTGTGCACAATGAAATTAGTAATCTTTGTGGAAGCTCCTGCTGTGCATCTTTGCTCATATCTGATATAAGACATTTTAATTTGATAGGCAAATAAGTCTATAGTAATTTAGCGAAGGAAGCACTTAATGCAGTTTTATATATAGTGGAAGTTTCTGATAGAGTGATGAATAATGAATGTTAACCATGGTGAGTAGATAGTATTAGAAGATGTGGGAGAAGTGTAGAAATATTTGTTTTAGTAGTTACTTGTGCATTAGGTAAATTTTTATTGTGTTTGATAATGTGTCAGAGAATTTGGTAATACAATTTTTTTGAAAACCCATGTAAGAGTTTTTCTCTACACTTCCTTTCTCGTCTTTTAAAAAAAAAAACATCCTGTTATCATGTGGTGATTACCTTTTCCAAGTAGCTAATTATATAGACCTTAATACATAAAGAAGAGGGGTTGGAGGAATGACTTGAGCGGTTAAAGCACTTGCCTAGCAAGTGCTGTGTCAAGTGCTACCTGAGTTCGATTCCCCAAGCACCACATAAGGTGGGTATGATGATGCACACCTGGAATCCCAGTGCTCAGGAGGCTGAGGCAGGAGGATTGCCATGAGTCCAAGGCCTCTCTGGGCTACATAGTGGGTCCAGGACCAGCCTGGGCTACAGAGTCAGATCCTATCTCAAAATATATATATATATATATATGAATATGAGATAATGTAAAAAAAATGAGAGCACAATGAAAAGTTCAGCTATTTGTGTATTTAGAGTTCCAGAATGAGTTCTAGAAAAGAGAAAGTGGGTCAAATTTTGTGTTTGAAGAGATACTGTTTTTTTTTTCTAAAAGGAATGGAAATCACCAGACCACAGGTTCAAGAAGTTCTGTGAATTTCAAGCAGAACAAATATGAAGAAAATACAAATAGTGATATCATAATCAAACCCCTAAAGAGCAGTAACTAAGAGGAAATTTTCAAGCAGTCAAGAATAAAGATATTGCTTCTAAAGGAACATCAGCAATACTGATGGTTTACCTAACAGAAATGGTAGAAACCACATGAAAATAAAATGTTTTCTTCAAAGTGCCAACTGAAAATAATTGTGAATTAATTTTTTTTGTTGTTGTTTTTTTGGCCTCTCCCGACCAACTTAGTGATTTAGTTAGACTTGGTTTCAGAATCAAAAATAAATAGATTGACATGTTACTCCGTATGACACGCCTGGGCTTGATTCCCCACTTATAAAAAAAAAAGCAGCTGTATTCAGTGAAAATATCGCTTAAAAATAAAAGATGAAATAAAGGTAAAAACATGAACTTGTTATCAGCAGACCTGTAATAGGTCTACACTAAAATTAAAAGTTTCTAAAATCAGAAGGAAAATACAAACAGCAACACCAAAAATGTAAGAGTAAAGAATAGCAATGGCTAAATAGGTGAGTAAAACTAAACACAGACTATTAGCTAATTTGCAGTGCCTATTTTTCATCAGTTGCCCCAATAATGTTCACAAATAAGTTTCTCCTCATAATTCCAGAATCCAGTTTAAGATCACATGTACTTGTCTTATTTTTCTTAAAATCTTAAAAATAGTTTTTCTTGTCTGTTGGGACTATGATGCTTTTGAAATTTATAAGTCTGTTACTTAGTCGATTGGTTCTTAATGTGGATTGTGTTTAGTTAGTGTTTGATTCAGGATACATGTTTTTGGCAGGAATACTTTGTGAAGTGTTGTGTAAAGTGGTGTTGTCAGCATATGGCACCGTAAGATAGGCCAATATTTATTCCTTTATTGGGAATTAAACTTGGGTTCTTTTATTACTGTTGGACTGACTAGGTTAATCATTTATTCTTTGGTAATTAAGTAATTGGGTGAAGAACATTCCTCCAGCTCCTGAAATTTTTTTATTTACATAGCACATCCCTTTCCCTTCCCATGCTCTTACTTGCTTCTATTTTTCCTTTCTGTCTACATAAAGTCCATTTTACTTTCTTCCATGTCTTACATTTTTATGGTTTGGTTTTGTCATATTAGAGAAACCATACAATATTTAACTTTCTGGGTCTGATTCATTTTGCTGAGCATCTTGGTCTCAAAGTGCATCTGTTGTCCTACAAATGACTCAAATTTGTCCTTTATCATAGAGTACTATTCCATATTCTCTCTCTCTCTCTCTCTCTCTCTCTCTCTCTCTCTCTCTCTCTCTCTCTCCATCTTCTTTATCCATTCATCTGTGATTGGGCATATTGACTTCTTCCAAGATTTGCCTATTATTAAAGTTGTGTTGCTGTAAGCATGGATTTGTGTGTAACACTCTTGTATGGAAGATACAAGAGGTATAGCTGGATTAAATGGGATATCTATTTTCAACTTTTTGAGGACCCTCCATACTCCTTTCCATAATGGTCATACCAGTTTATGGTCCCACCAACAAACAAGGTAGAAGGGTTCCTTTTTCTCCACAATCTTGCCAGCACTTATTGTTTTTAGAGTTTTTGATACCAACTACTGGCAGTAGATGGAACTTTTTTTTTTTTTTTAAGACAGAGTCTTACTCTGTAGCCCAGACTGGATCTGAACTCACTGTGTTGCCCAGGCTAGCCTTGCACTCAATAGTAATCCTCCTGCCTCAGGCTCTTGAGTGCTGGGATTATAAGTGTGCACCACCATGCCCAGCTTTACATGGTACTGGGGAATCGAACTCAGGGCCTTGCACTTGGAATGCAAGGCAAGCACTCTAACCACACTGCCATTTTCCCAGCCCCTCTGTGTTGTTTTGATTTGCATTTCTTTGGTGGCTAAAATGCTGAACATTGTTTCATGTATTTATTGGTCATTCAGACTTCTGAGAACTACCTTTTCATTACAGTTGCACATTATTTGATTGGGCCTTTTGTTTTGGAGAGTCTAATTTGTTTCAGTTCTTTGTATATTCTGCATACTAATTCTCTGTCTAAGGAGTAGCTGGAAAAATTTGTTTTCCTGCTCTGGTAATTCTTCTCTCCATTGAATGTTTCTTTTGCTCTGCAGAACCTTCTTAATTTGCTATTATCCCATTTGGTGATTTTTGGTGTTACATGCTTTGGGTGTTTTGTTGAGGAAGTCCTTGCCTGCACCTTTGTCTTGAAGGGATTTGCCTTTTTCCAATGAGTTCAGTGTTTCTATTTTAATGTCTAGATCTTTGATTTATTTTGATTTAATTTTGGTATATGGTGAAAGGTGTGGGTGGGTCTAGTTCAGTTCTTTGCATGTTTAGCCAGATTTCCTGTCTTTTTTTTTTCAGTGCATGTTTTTGGCCCCTTTGTTGAAGATTAGATGGCTGAAGGTACTTGGGGTTGTCTCTGCATTCCCAGTTCTGTTGCATTGATCCACCTGTCTGTTTTTGTGCCAATACAATCTAGTTTTTATCTGTGCTGCTTTGTAATATTGCTTGATGACCTGTATTGATTTTGTTTGATTGCTTAGAATTGTTTTGGCTATTCTGGGTCTCTGGTTCCATGCAAACTTTCATATCTTTTTTTCTAGTTCTGTGAAAAATGCTGTTGGTGTTTTGATTGTGGTAGCATATGAATTTGTAAATGTATCAGTTTTGGTATTATGGTCATTTTGATGCTTTTACTCTGATTTTCAGGAACAGTGTATGTCTTTCCTTTTTCTAATATTCTCTTCAGTTTCTTTTTTTCAAAAGTACTGTGGTTTTCAGAATAGAGGTCTTTCACTTATTTATTTAGGTTGATAACAAATTTTCTTAGAGTCTGCTATGAATGGGGTTGTTTTTGTGATCTCTTTCCATGTTTTCATTGTTGCTGTTGAAAAATTGTATTTCTTTTTTTTAAGACAGGGTCTCACTCTAGCCCAGGCTGGTCCTGAACTCACTAATGAAGCCCAGGCTGGCCTTGGACTCATAGCAATCCTTCTTTCTCAGTGCTGGGATTACAGGCGTGCATCACCATGCCCGGATTATGTGGTGCTGGGCAATTGAACTCTGATACTTAGCACTTGCCTAAGCACTTACTAAGCAAGCACTTTAACCGCTGAGCCATTCCTTCAGCCCTCTATTTTTTTTCTGTGTATAGATTTTGTGAACTACAACTTGGCTGAATTTCTTTATTAATTCTGAGTTTTCTGCTGGATTTTTTGGGTTCCTCCATGTAAAAGATCATACATAAATAAGGATAGTTTGACTTCTTCCTTTCCCGTGTATATTTCCTTTATTCCGTTCTCTTGACTGATTGCTCTGGCTATAGTATCAAACAATATAAATAAACGTGGTGAGAATGAAAACTCTTGTCTTGGACCTGATTAAAGGGGGAATGCTATTAGTTTTTCCACTTTTATTGTGATGTCGACAGTGGGTTTGTCATAAATTGCTTTTATCAGCTTGAGATAAGATCCCTCTATTCATACTTTCATCAGAGTTTTTTTGTTTTTTGTTTTTTTAATCAGGAAGGGATGTTGTATTGTTTTTTGGATACAAAGTCTGGCTCTGTAGTCCAGGCTGATCCTGAACTCACTATGTAGGCCAGGCTTGCCTTGAACTCTCAGCAGTCCTCCTGCCTTTGCCTCTACAGTGCTGAGATTACAGCCATCTACTACCAGACCTGATTTAAGTAGTGCTAGGGAATTGAACCCAGGGTCTTGTGCATTCTTTTAACTGCTGTGCTATTTCTCTAACCTGGATTTTGTATTTTTTCATAGGCTTTTTATGCATCTATTGAGATGGTCATGTGGTATTTGTCCTTAGTTTTGTTAATATGGTATATTATAGTAATCGATTTACATGTACTCAACAGATCCTTGTCAAAGCTCTCCTGTCTCTCCTGGTGGAGTTCTCAATTTGACTCGAATGGTTCAGGAGGTTGGGGGCCTTTGTCCCATGCCTACTACTGTCTCTGGTGTCAGTTTCTAAGCACTGGTTAAGGTGTCTCTAAAATGTATATGGTGTGTGGCTGGCTGACTGTGGCTTCTTTAACCCTTCAGCACTTTGGCCTTGGTTCTTTTCAAATTGCTCCTGCTTACTTCACTTTCTTATGTGGCTGAGGAGTGCTACTTTTCCCAAATGGGTCTGCTGAGTTGTAGTGAATTTGCAGTTTGCATAACCCAGTTAGTGGGGCTCAGGCTGCCAGTTGCTGCTAATTCCTTGACTCCTGGTTCCAAGCTTACCTTCTCCTGCAGCTGCTGGCTGGTCACAGCCCTTTCTAGGCTGCCTGTTAATTCGTATGCCTCTTGTGTGTGAGCTTACCTTCTTCTGCGGCTCCTGGCAGGTCACAGCCCTTCCATGCTTCCTGGGGCAGCTTCCCAGGCTGCCAAGCAGGCGCGCACGTGCGCGCTTGTGCGTGTGTGTGTGTGTGTGTGTGTGTGTGTGTGAGTTAAGGATTTCCATCCTTCCCCCCTTATAGTTCTTGGATTTCTCCTCCCTCTCTAAGCTAGGTTGAGCAGGCAGATTTGGATGAGCCTTCCAGGAGCAATTGAGCAAGACTTCTGTTTGCCCACCTTCTTGCCTGGGAGTCCCTTGAGTTATCTTTTTGATTGCTGTTTCTATTGCCTCTGTTAAAAGTAGGAGAAAATGTGCTTGTTAAGTGCTCATGTGATTAGTTTAAGATATCTATGCTCCTTGGCATTTTAATAATCTCTCCTTGGCATTTTAATAATCTCTAAGATGAACTGTGTCAATTTGCATAACAGTCTTAAGATCAATAGTACATTCACAGATTCTTAAAATTGGAGTCTTTAATCTTAATGGTCATTCCTAGAAATTCTGTTTATCACTTTCCGTTTCTGGTTTGTGGCTGAATGATTTATTACTACCTTTATTAGTTGAAATATTAGTAAGGGAGGGTTTAGATTCTCTATTCATGTACTTATTTTAGTACATACTAATATCTTTTTCCAAGAAAATTCTCTTGCTATCATTACTTATTTTGATGCTCATATTGTACCAATTTTGTTTCATTCACTTAGGTGGCTCCCACCAACTTTTTTGTATGTCCTCACCATTCCTTAGATACTTAACTAGTTCCACAGGATTTTCCAGGCTTACTTTCGACTGTTCTTGCTCCAGCCCTGGAGTCAGTCATGTCTCCCAGTAGTTTCTGTTTCTTTTGTGGGATATGGTATTTAGAAACCAACCTCAGGGGCATGACGTATTTCTTACTGCCACCAGGATGTCCTTGGCTTCTAGGTCTTTTCACAGAGAAAATCAGTATGTATGAGCCATTGTTTCAAGAGTTGATATTGATATTTCTAATTTGATACTACAGTCTTCATTCTGTTCCTCCTATTTTTTATGATACTGTGTCAAACCCATGGAGTGCACTGAGCTGTATCCTCAGTCCATATTTAAAATTTTAGTTTTAGATGGTCCTGTTAAATTGCCTGGGCAGATCTTGAACTTGCAATCTCCCTGATTCAGCCTCCCAAGCAAGCTAAGATTACATGGGTATAAGGCCATCATTCTCCTTTTTAAAAATTTGTATTTTTAGCTTCTTTATTCAACAGAAAAGAACCTGACTCACATTGTCAGTTTATGTGTTCATTTGCGAAGTCTTCATTATACCCATGTGGTTTCAGAATTGCTAATTGTACCATTACAAAAAAGAAACCTAACAAGGCTTCAGTTGTTTGTTAACTCATCTAAAATTTAAACCAAGTTGTCTACTCTGTACATATAGCAGAAAGCTTTCGTCTGTTCCTACAGCCCTAACTGGGCTAGCCGGAATCTAGGTGCATTTAAGCAATATAGCCAGAGGTTTATGTATAGGTATAGGCTTTTGTTTAGGGGCTGGGGGTATTCTAGTTAACAAACCAATTGTTTCAATTGATTTTAACGTCATCAGAGCCCTGTGTACGCTAGTTAATTGAAGAGCTCTCCATCTGGTAGCAGCAGAGTATCTTCAATTGGATGAACAGATAAAGCTCAGAAATACTAATTTCTGGGGCTGGAGGGATGGCTCAGCAATTAAGGCACTTGCTTAGCAAGCACTAAATGAAGCACTAAGTACCCAACATCCTTCTTCAGTACCACGTAAACTGGGTGTGGTGGTGCATGCCTGTAATCCCAGCAGTAGGAGGTCTGAGGCGGGAGGATTGCCATGAGTCCAAGGCCAGCATGGGCCCCGTAGTGAGTTCAGGACCAGCCTGGTCTACAGAATGAGACTATGTCTCAAAAAAAAAAAAAACAAAAACCCTAATTATCGTTTAAAGTCTGGGCAACATACCTAAAGGAACTAGGTATAGACAAAGAGCAAAAACTGGAAAGGGAACCAAAATTGGCTAATTCTTGATTGTAAAGCCTTTGTATCCCAAGGAAGGGTTCAGTTAACTCAGTCTGGGGTAGTTAAGACTTACTGGATTTATAATACCAAGGAAAAAATTTAGGTGCATCACAGCATCTGTGAAGTGAGCAGGAAGATCTCAATTAGAAGAGAGCAACTGAGCTTAGTAAGTCACAAATTGCGCAAAAAAGAAGGCCCCCATCCCCTAAACAAAAGCCTATACCTATACATAAACCTCTGGCTATATTGCTTAAATGCACCTAGATTCCGGCTAGCCCAGTTAGGGCTGTAGGAACAGACGAAAGCTTTCTGCTTATATGTATAGAGTAGACAATTTGGTTTTAATTTTAGATGAGTTAACTGTCTACTATTTAACATTAATCAATTTTTTGGAGGAACATGATAGAGTGAATTATCTTTACTTGGTCTTTCACAGTGTCTTGTATCTAATTTGAAATACTAAAGAAAGGAAATGAGACCCATGATCTAAAGGAAGGGAGGCCAGTAGAGACCAATTCATATGTGGAAATTAACATTTGATTTTTTTTTTTTTTTTTTGCGACAGAGTTTTGCTCTCAGCCCAGGTCGTCCTGAACTCACTATGGAGCCCAGGCTAACCTTGGACTCATAATGATCCTCCTGCCTCAGCATCCCCAGTGTTGGAATTATAGGCATGTGCCACCACTCCTGGCTTCATGTGGTGCCAGGAAATTGAGCCCAGGGCCTTGCACTTGCCTTTAGCCACTGTGCCCTTCCTCCAGCCCCCCAACACATGAGAATATTAAACTATTATAGTCATGCTCAAATGCAAAAAGACAAGTGCACTTGAGATGAATGGATAGAAAGGAAATTCCAGGAAGAAAAACCGTATGAAGAAAATGAATTTGAAATTGTATAATTGCTTTTGTTTTTCTGTACTGAACACTGAAACCAGATCTGTAGGTGAGTCACACTCTCAGCCTGACATTTTGTATATATATACAAGAATTGAAGAAAAATTTTAGAGTTTTTGATCTAGAAAACATGATCACAAATAGACCTGCTTATACTTATGCAATTTTACTTCAACAAACTCAACTGCAGATAAAGCTGCAAACTGCACATTGTTTGAGATATCTGTATATATCACTTAATCTGGAAGGTTGGGAACCTGGAGAAGCTATCTTCATGATAGGAAAAAGCCAATTATTATGCAGCTGTTTTTTTTTTTTTCCATGAAGTGGGCCTTTTTCCAGTAGTGCCCTGTGCCCTTGTGCATAAAGCTAATTGAAATAAACACAAACTAGCAGGCAGACATATAAAACAAAATGCATGAGATGCACTAGCCAAGTTTTGGTAATTTCATTTGTAAATTCCAGTTAAAGTACATTGCCATTTATTGGCTTTTATCTCATTGCCTAGGACTTATAGTTTTGTGCATGAGAAGATAGGTCCTAAAAATAAAACTGAACAAAATAAAATCAGGCTTCCCATCAAAGGCTTTCCATCACGGCCTCATTCTTGGCCCTACTAAAGGTTCGACCTAGTGAAGAGTAGGCCCTGCTTCCCTGTGTCTGAGTTGAGTTTTGCCTTTGCATTTATGCGCTTGATTCTCCCCCCATTTCTATTAATATATATGCAATACATAATGTTTACAATGAACTTGAGTATGTTGTGCGCATACATATCCCCTGAACATTACAGGTCCTTCCCCTCCCCATTTTTAGCCTTCCCACACCCTCCCCAGCCCACTGTAACTCCCACTATTACACCTGTTTGGTTCTATAGATTTGCCTGTATTCTGCCTTTCCCAAATCAGTGAACCCCTGTGATATTTACAATATTTAATCTTCTGTGCCTGATTCACTTGACCACTCAAATCACCACTCTTTAGCTCAGTTTCCCACCCCTAGAATGGGCTGCATTGGCCATATCTTGATGTCTCTTCTCTGGATCCAGCAGAGCCCTTTACTGGGACGATTTGCTGAAAAAAGTTCTTTTTTTTTCTGTATCTTACTATATCTTCGTTGAGATTCTTTTTTTTTTTTTTTCTTTTTGAGACAGGGTCTCGCTCTGTAGCCCAGGCTGGTCCTGAACTCACTGGTGTAGCCCAGGACGGCCTTGGACTCAGGACAGTCCTCCTGCCTGAGGCTCAGCTGGGATTATAGGTGTGCGCCACCACACCCAGCTTTATGTGGTGCTGGGGAATCAAACTCAGGGCCTTATGCTTGCAATGCAAGTGCTTTAACTGCTGTGCCATTCCACCAGCTCCATTTTGTTGAGATCCTTTAACATGGCCTCTCCAACCAGTCCACATAAGAAAAGAACTGTAACAGTGAAATTCATAGGGCTAGAAAATGTGAGAAAGAGAAGTTAAATTTCCTTTTTTTGCATGAAAGTTAAATTTATTTTTGTTCCCATTTTTATTAATACATATATATGCAGTACATAATGTTTACAATGAACTTGAGCATCTTGTGCACATATCACATCAACTTTACAATCCCTTCCTATTTTAGGCTCGTTCACACTCTCCCTATCTGCCCTAATTCCTACTATCACACCCATTTGGTTCTATAGAATGCCTATATTCTGGGTTTCCCAAATCAGAGAAACCATGTGACATTAAACATATTGAAGCTTCTGCATCTGATTCACTTCACTACTCAAATCACTACTCTGGCTCAGCTTCTTACCCCTAGAATGGGCTGCAGTGGTCAAATCTTGATGCCTCTTCTCTGAGTCTAGCAGATCCCTTTATTGGGATATTTGCCAAAAGTTCTTTTTTTTCCCCCTCTGTATTTTGCTATATCTTTGTTGAGATTCTTTAACATAGCCTCACCCACCAGTCCACATAAGAAAGGCACTATAACAATGAATGTCATAAGGCTAGAAAATGTGAGAAAGAAAAAGAGAGAAGTTAAATTTCAAATGCCTTAGCTGAGTACTGAAAGGTAAATTCTTCCTGGAATTTCCTTTCTGTCCATTCATCTCAAGTGCACTTGTCTTTTTGTATTTGAGCATGACTATGATAGTTATGAGGAAGTTTCACAGATTTTGTGATACCAAATGATCATAGTCAAATGATTCAAATATGTATTTTTTGTTACACTTTCTCTTTCGATGTTTCCTTTCTCTCATGTTTTTTGGTGCTGCTTATCTCTCTCTCAAAAATTCTTTTCAGTATTTTCTGCAGTGCTGGGCTAGTAGTGGCAAATTTTAGGGACTCTTGGTCATGAAAAATTTTTACTTATTCAATTTTCAGGAATAGTTTTCCTGACTATAACAACCTGGGTTGACACTTGTTGTCTTTTAAAGCTTGAACGATCTTGTTGCACACTTCTGTCCTTTAAAGTTTATATTGAGAAATCTGTGGTAAGTTGAATGGGTTCACTTTGGTAGCATAATGTCCATTTTTCTCTTGCTACTTTTAATATTCTCTATATTTTATTTCTGAGGTTTTGATTATGATATGTTGTAGCGAGTCTCATTGCTGGTTGAGGTTATTTGGTGTTCTATAAGCTTCTTGTACCTGAAAAGTAATTTCTTAGATTTTAGAAATTTTCTTGCATGATTTCAGTGAATAAATTCCTTATACTTTTGATGTTGTCTTCTGTTGTTTCTCCCACATATATAATATAATTCTGAGATTGGTTCTCTTTGAATCATCCAGCAGCTATTGTATCCAGCTACTTTGCTCATTTCTGATTTTGAGAATCATGCCTAATCATAGCATTTGTTTCCTCATCCTTGTCTTCAAGGTCTGAAATTTTGTCTTCACAATATTCTAGTCAACTTCTCCTGCTTTTAAATGTATTTTTCATATTCTGAATTTCAGCTAGATTTCTTTTCAAATTTCCACTTTCTATTAAAATGTTTTTTCATATCTTGCATTTTCTTATTTATCTTAACCAACTTTTTATTTGTGGCTTCTGTATGCTCAGTAAGCTTTGTCTCCATTAGAACCACTATTTGATTAGTAAGTTCCTCTTTAAGTCTGCCGATCAATGCTTGCATTTATTGCTTTTTTTTTTTTTTTTGAGACAGGATCTTACTCCACCCCCTGGCTGGTCCTGAACTCACAATGGAGCCCAGGCTGCCCATGGACTCAAAGCAATTCTCCTCCCTTAGCCTCCTGAGTGCTGGGATTACAGCTATTTGCCACCACACCCAGCTTATGTGATGCTGGGGGATCAAATTTAGGGAGTGCTTTAACTGCAGAGCTGTTCCTCGAGCACCAATGCTTGCATTTCTTTGAGGATATCTTGTTTGAACTGGTTGTTTGACTTGTTTATTTCCTTTTTGACTTCTTCCCTATGAGTTCCACTATTTCAGGGCCCAGGACATTAATTTCTGGGGTCTCAGGAATCTCTGTGGGTGTTCTGTATCCTTGTCTTCTTCCCATGTTTCTGTTTTTGAGGGACTTCACTTTGAAGGCCTAGCAGATAGGTTTTTTTGATCGAGTATGAGGATGTGTGGGGAGCCAAAATTTCTCTGACTTTTGTGCTGAGGATAGGCAGTGAGTGAGTACTTAACTGTTTTGGTGGTTTCTGTTGTGTCATGATCATCCTCAGCAAAGCTGTACCCCCTGTCCTGGCTTCCTTCCCCTGAGAGCAGTGCTCTCCACTCTCAGAGATGCTCCCTGTACACCCAAGCTGTTCAGGGGTCAACTGCCTTTTTTCTCCTCTCCACAACTGTCTCTTGTGCCAGTTTTTCCCTAGGTACTGTTTAAGAATGACTCCAAAAACCCTGATGTGCTCTTCTGAGCTTTCTTTTACTCTTAATTAGTTTAATCTCAGGCTCTTTTTTTTTTTTTAATGACTCCTTCTTACATTATTGCCTCTTAGTGCTTTCGAGCACTGCTTCTGATCTAGGCTACAAGAGGTCTTTTCTAGGGGTAGCTCACATTGTATCTGTGGTATGCACTACCTGCTGGCTTGTTGTTTGGAGGGTTTGGACTACCAGCTGCTGACAGTTCCCACTTCTCTAGTATCCGCACTTACCTAGATCAGAGATTGTGGGTTCCGGGCTTTCCTTTATCTGTGGATGCTGACAGCTCCACTTGGTACTCAGTAGACCTGGGGTTGCTTCCTGGGCTGCTGTTTCTGACCTTCCTGTGGCCCCCTTTCATTTGTTGGGTTGGTCCTTCCTCTCCCAGTAGGGTCAGAGGTTCTGGGCTCCAGGGTAGGCTTTCCTCTGTCTGCAAATGCTGTTGGCTCTTATTCATTTGCAGTTTGCCTGGGGTGGTTTTGCTCAATTCTTTGGGATTTCTGATCTTTCCCCGGCCTCCTTTCTATTTTGGGGTACTCCTTCCTGTCCTAGCTACATTGAACATGTAGTTTTTGACTATATTCTCAACTTTTTAAGTGGGTTCACAAGGCAACAACATCATGTAGCTCTGTTACTTGGCCACCATCTTGACTGGAAGTCCAAAGAGATTATTTTCCCATAGGAAGAGGTTTCCCCACTCTTAGCTATAGAGGCATTCCCATCTTTGCCCTTGTGGCATTGGTTTCTTTACCTATGTGCTAGGGAACTGATGCTGTGTTGCCCTCAGAAACAGTAATGACACTGCTTGATGCAGTCACCAGCAGAACAAGGCAAATGCTTCTCAGAACCCATCCTTACCATCGACCTTCGTTTCTAGTCCGTTAACCAGGCTCATATTTCAGAATGTCTCTTTAGTTTGTTAACTATTGAGGAGGTATGATATACTACCAAAGTACTTCTTGAGTTTTCTAATTCTTACAAGCAGAGGTCTCAGGAACAAGAGTTGGAATGAATTTTAAGAGTGTGGGGTAGTGATGGAAGAAATATAAACCTGGGCAAGGCTGAATTTTTTGATATGCGCTCATTGAGCAGATATTCTAGACTTTATGTTACAAGTCGTGAAGTTAAAAAGAGATGTTAATAGGTTATTTGGTTGGTTCGCAGCAGTATAGGGGAAATACAGGTCAAAGAAAAGATGGCTCACTGTGAGTGAGCTGGAGATTCCTGATGATCTTCAGTTTATTGCTGAGGAAGGAATTCAGTGGCTCAGGGAAATGGGAATGCTGGAGCAGATTTGCCAGATGAAACCTTCTCTTCTATAGTAGGAGGTTCCTAGGCAGGTACTTTACTGTATTACATTAGAAACAGATTATTGCAGGGAGCACTGTCGTCTTTGAAATGCCCTGTCATTGCTCTTCTCTGTATGCCAGACCTTATGTTGCGGATAGAAGTCACCCAGTTGGGACAATTAAATGCTATGTTATGGTTATGATTGATCTAGGAGTGGCAGACTCCAAGTGGCAGAACATAACTGCCAGAGGAAAAGTGGGTGTACTTAGCATAAAGTACAACAGAGACAAAGTAGTGATCAAAATAGTCGGACATGTACAAACCTGTGGCATTGGCTATTTGATTGTGCTGTTCTTAAGGGTAAAATAAATGGGAAGCCTACTGAATTTTATTCGACTTATAGGAAAAAATTTGTAGGGCATGTGAAGAAAAATCTACTTCAAACAGTAGCAACAGAGAATCCTGACCCCTCAGAGAATCATGACCCCTCAATTCTCTTACTTGACCAAGTTTATAGACCCAGTACCTCTTGCATAAAAGGACCCTTGGGTCCCCTGAAGGATGGACCCTGCTGCCAAAAATTATAATGTCAATATTTCTTTCATCTTTTCTCAAAAAAACCCATGTCCCTTTGCCAGAATAACTGTACATTGGGAAAAAAATGTAATGATCAGAAATTTCAGAGACTACAACATAATGGTTCTGAACTAATGTTAATTACAGGATATCTAAAACATTATGTTCGACCTTCAGTGATAGTAGAGCCTGTAGAGGTTAGTTGATCAAGGGGGCTTTAACCAAGGTCTGATTCCTAGTGGGTCCTGTATATCCCTGAGGTCATCCTATAGTCATTTTTTTTAGTTCCAGAATGTGTAATTAAGATATATGTAGTACCCGGCAGAATCCCCATATTGATTCTCTTACCTGTGGAATGAGAGCCATTATGGTAGGAAAGGCCAAATGAAAGCCATTGGGGGGCTGGAAGAATGGCTCAGAGGTTAAAGTGCTTGCTAGCGCTAAGTCAAGTGCTAAGTACCCGAGTTTGATTCCCTAGCACCACACAAGCTGGGCATGGTGGTGCACGCCTGTAATCCCAGCACTCAGGAGGCTGAGACAGGAGGATTGCCTTGAGTCCAAGGCCAGTCTGGGCTCCATCCTGAGTTCAGGACCAGCCTGGGGGAAAAAAGAGGACATATAAAAATATGAGAGGGCCTGGAGGAACTGGTCAGTGGTTAAAGTACTTGCCTAGCAAGCACTTAGGCGAGAGCTAAGTACCTGAGTTCGATTCCCCAGCACATCATAAGCCGGGTGTGGTGGCGCATACCTGCATTTCCAGCACTGAGGAGGCTGAGACAGGAGGATTGCTATGAGTCTAAGGCCAGCCTGGCATCCATAGTGAGTTCAGGACCAGCTTGGATTACAGAGCAAGATCCTGTCTCAAAAAAACAAGCAAACAAACAAACAAACAAACAAACAAAAAAATGCCATTGGAACTCCCTTTTTTCTAAAAAAAAAATGGTAAATCAGATACGGTAAATATTACATTCCTGAAGGGATTGTGGAGATTATTGCCGCCGTCAAAGACTTGAAGGATGCAGGGGTGTTGCTTTTCACCACATCTTCCCCATTCAACTCTAACGTTTGGCCAGTGCAGAAGACAGATGGATTTTGGAGTATGACAGTGTATTATCGTAAACTTAATCAGATGGTGATTCTAAGTGCAAGTGCTCTACTGTTGTGATTTCCTTACTTGAAGAGATTAACATATCTCCTGGTACCTGGTATACAGCTATTGATTTGGCTAATGTTTATTTCTCCATACCTATCCAAAAAGATCACCAGAAGCAATTCACTTTCAGCTGGCAAGGTTAGCAGCATACTTTTAGTGTGCTGCCTTAGGAGTGTATCAACTTTCTAGCCTTGTGTCACACCTTGATCTGTAGGGATGTAGATCTTCTTGTTCTTTTTGCAAGATACAATACTGAAGAAATGACATTCACTACATTGATGAGGTTATGCTATCCAATTGGACAAAGTTTGCAAGAGTTGGCAATTAATCTAGACTTGTTCGTGAATCATTTTCTTGACAGTAGCTGAGAAATAATCTCACTAAAATTCAGTGGCCCTCCATCTCAGTGAGATTTCTAGGAGTACAGTGATAGGTAGCATGCAAACATATTCATTCTAAGGTGAAGCATGAGTTACTGCATCTGGTCCCTGCTACAACCAAGAAAGAGGCACAACAACTAGTGGACCTATTTGGATTTTGGCGGCAACATATTCCTCACTTTGATATATTACTCCAACCAGTTTACTGTGTGACTCAGAAAGCTGCTAGTTTTGAGTGGGGCCCCAGCAACAGGATAAGAACAAGTGAAGGCTCTGCAATAGGTCCAGGCTACTATGTGGGCTGCTGTGCCACTTGGGCCATGTGATCTGGCAGATCCAGGGGTACTGGTGTCATTGGCAGGTAGGCATGCTGGTTGGAGCCTTTTGCAGGCTCCCACAGGTGAATCACAGCACAGGCCCTTGGAATTTTGGAGCGTGGCCCTGCCTTCATCTGCAGGTGACTGCTCTCCCTTTGAGAAACACCTCCTGGGTTGCTGCTGAGCCTTAGTGGAAACTGAACATTTAACCATGGGACACTAGGTTACCTTGTGAACTGGGTGCTGTGTGATCCACCAAGTCATAAAATTGGATGTGTGCAACAATAGTCCATCATCAAATGGAAGTGGTATATATGTGATCAGGCCTGAGCAGGTCTGGAAGGCACAAGTAAATCATTTGAAATGTCCCAAATATCCATAGCGCTTGCTCCTGCTGTACTGCCCTCAGTTCCTCAGCATCTGCACAATGACTTCATGGGGTGTACCCTGTGATCAGTTGACATAGGAAGAAATGACTAGGATCTGGGTAACAGATGGTCCTGCTCAGGCACCACATGGAATTGCCTCTCTCCAAAACATCTCTGGAGGACAGTGGTGAACCAAAATCTTCACAATGGGCTGAATTTTCGGCAAATATATGTAGTCATACCTTTTTCTTTGAATTAAAAATGGCCAGATACGTGACTGTGTACTGATTACTAGGCAGTAGCCTGTTGTCTGGCTAGATATTTTAAGAAATGTGACATGCCTGGAAGATCAGTGAGAAAGACATTTGGGGATGAGGTATGTACATGGACGACTCCATATGGGTGAAATATGTAAAGATATTTGCTTCCCATGTAAATGCTCACCAAAAGGTGGTCTCACCAGAAGAAAACTTTATCAAATCCCATTTTGTAAAGAGCAGTCAACCTTACAACCTTATCTCTTAGCTTCCCCTGTCATTGCCAATGAACTCATGAACAAAGTGGCCATGGTGGTGGGGTTGGAGGTTATACGTGGGCTCAAAAACATGGACTTTCAGCCACCAAGGCTGGTCTGGCTACAGCCACTGCTGGATGCCCACTCTGCCAGCTGCAGAGACCAAGACTTATTCCCTGATATGACACCGTATATCTGAGGGATCAGCCTGCAGTCTGTCAACTAGTTGATTATATTGGACCACTTGATTATGGAAAGCACAGTGTTTTATTCTTACAGGAATAGATATTTACTCAGGTTATAGATTTGCCTTCCTTGCACATAATGCTTCTACCAGAACTACCATTTATAGACTTACAGAATGCTTTATTCATCGTCATGGTGTTCCACTCAACATTACTTCTGACCAAGGAACACGTTCCATGTGAAAGGAGTTTGGCAGTGGGCTTATGGTCATGAAATTCACTGGTGTTAACATGTTCTCCACAGTCCAGGGGCAGCTGGATTGATAGAACAATGGAATGGCCCTTTGAAGATGCAGTCACAGTGCAAGCTAAGTGGCAGTAACCTTGCAAAGTTGAGCAAGGTTCTTCATAAGGGTGTATATACTCAGACTTGATATCCAATATACAGTAGTGTTTTTCACCATAGCCAGGAATCACTGGGAAGAGGTGGGAATATAGTACCATTTACCATCACTCCTATTGACTTCCTAGTACAATTTTTGCTTTCTGTTCCTAAGACTTTATGCTATGATAGCTTAGAAGTCTTAGGTCCGTAATGGGAAAGACCTGTACCAGGAAGCCCAGAAACAATTTCATTAAATTGGAAGCTACAACTTCCTCCTAGCCATTTTGACCTCCTTGTGTTGCTGATCCATCAAGCTAAAAGGGAGTTAAAATATCGGCAGGTGTGATTGATCCAGACTACCAAGGGAAAGTTGGACTAGTTCTTCATAATGGAGGTGAGGAGGAATGATAGGACTTGAGATCCTTTAAGGAATCTTCCTATGATTACTTTGCCCCATTAAAGTGAGGGGAAACTGAAGTCCAATCATGGGGGCAGTGGGGCAGGGGTCATGGTCCCCCTTCCTTCCTCTCAGTGAAGCCTACCAGACTCACACAGAAGACACTGCTGGGGCAGAACAAACTGGCCTTGTGCCTCCAAGGATGTCAGTGCAGCAGCCTGGGAGGCAGCGCCATGACTCATGTGGCCTGGCAAGGTGGTACCTGTGCAGATTGTAGCTGGGAAGTTGTGTGGAGGAGGGCAGCTGGCAGGAGCCCCAGGCCTTCTGGAGGTTGGCTGGTGGCCATGGACTTGTGCCGCCAGAGCTGTTCTGAGGCTGGAAACTGCCTCTGATCAGGTGGCCACTGGCAGCGCAGATGCCAAGGAAGAGGAGTGCAACACAACCACCTGGAAGATGTTCTAGAGGTGGGAGCGACTCACTTGGTGCTTCTGCTCCTTGGGGTCAAGTTACCTGTATTTCCAGGCAGTACTGACGTGTTCTACATTACAAGTCAAGTGACAAGGAGTAGAAAACTAAATACATGTTGCTTCTGGAAAAGATGGGACAAGTAAAAAGAGAGGCAAATATTGAAGAACAATATTGTAAAACTTGAGAAGAAGTTGCGGGGGGGGGGGTTTGGGAAACAAGCACTTGTAGAGAAAATTGCATATCAAAACAAATGCAAAGAAATACAAAAGAACCACTAGAGGAAAATACCTTTGAAAACAAAAGAAAGGGATGCAACTGGTTTTGCTCCAAAGGTAAAGAAAGCTAGTTACATTGCCTGCGACCAGAAAATACACCAAGAATATTTTGAACAACAGCGTTCAAAAAACAGGTCTCCAGGCCTACATCCTAAATGCTTGTTCTCAACTATACAGCATATATTGTATGACCACCTAATAAAAATGGCAGAAGGCATAAATAGACATATCACTGAAAAAGATGGACAGATGGCATGTGAGCACATGAAAAGCTGTTGAACACTATTAGTCATTAAAAAATGTACATGAAGCCACAGTGAAATAGTAGCACAGGATGGTTGGAATTTAAATAAATAACCGAACATACCAAGAACTTGTAAAGATGAGAAACAACTAGAACGCTCTTCCTCTGTTGGTGAAAGTGTAAAACGATGCAAGCACTAGGAGAAGCAGTTTTGCAACTCCATTTAAACTCCCATCTACCATATGATCATGCTGTTCCACTGCTAGATCTGTGCCCACCAGAAGCCAAAGCATTTGTCTGCATAGAGTTAGAGTTGCACACCAGTGTACACGGCAACAGCATTTATAATGGCTCCAAACGAAATGCCCCTCTCCAGGTAAATGTATTAATTACGATGCACACGTAACATATTCCAGTTTATGGCATTCTAGGAAATGGAAACTAATTTGTTAATGACAGCAAGATCAGTGTTTACTTGAGGGTTAAACTGCAAAATAGCATAAGAAAATCTGGGCACATGATGAAAATGCTTGTTAATTTGACTGTGATGTTGGTTTCATGGTTTTATGTGTGTCAGAGCTGAAAAGTTGTACATTTTAAGGAAGTATAGTTTAATGTACTTCAATGATAATTCAATAAACTTTTTTTGAAAATCAAATCATGTTGGGAGGGCAAATGCCCTAGAACCTTCAGGAATAAAGGAATGGGTCTCCTCACCAGGTAAAGAACCAAGACATGCTAAGGTACTTGCTGAAGGCCAAGAAAATACAGAGTGGTTAGTAGAAGAAGGTATTTATAAATATCAGCTATAACCACATGACCATTTATAGAAATAAGTATTGTTTATTGGAATTTTCCCAATGCTATCAGTAACACTCATACATAACCCTACCGTAATTCTGGATCTTGTTAAAGTTAAATTCTAATATTTAAGTAATCAAATTTCAGGAGAACAAGCATCTCCCAAAGAGGAGCTGTTTTCTGTTCTGGGGAGGAATTTCCATTTGCATGCAGTATAATTGTATTATGTTAGTGTGATTAGGAATTTGGCTATTGTATTTGGAGAGTGAGTGATTTATTTATGGGCCAACAATGAGGGAAGAAGACCAGTCCTGGATGTGTATGTCCCAGATAATAGACTGGTAAATGTCAGGGAAGAAAGAAGGACATGTTTTTTTGAGAAAAGGTCTTGCTGTGTTCTGAACTCACTATGGGCCCCAGGTTGACCTAGGTAACTTAGAGCTATCCTCCTGTCTCAGTCTTTCAAGTGCTGGGGAACTACAGGTGTGTGTCACCGTGTCCAGTTTATGGGGTGCTAGGGAAATGAATTGAGGGACTTCCTTGTATTTGCTAGACAAGTGCTTTAACCACTGATCCATTCCTACAACCAGGTATTTAATTTTCTTTGGGGTGACTGTGAATAGATTTGTTTTTCTAATCTCTTTCTCTGTGTTTTCATTGTTACTGTAGAGGTATGCTAGTGATTTTTGTGTATTGATTTTATATCCTGCAACTTGGCAGAATTTGTTTTAGATTTTTGGGTTCCTCTTTATAAAGGACCATGTCATCTCCAAATAAGGATATTTTGATTTCTTTATTTCCTGTGCATATTCCCTTCATTTCAGTTTTTGCCTGATTGCTATGGCTAAGGATTTGAGCACTATGGTAAATAAGAGTGGTGAGAGTGGGTACCTTGTTTTATTTCTGATTTGAGGGTAAATGCTTTCAGTTTTTTCCTCTTTTAGGATGATCGTGGCTGTAGGTTTGTCATAAAGTGCTTCTATCAGCTTGAAGTAAGGTCCTTCTACAATTATTTCATCAGAGTTTTGATCAAGAAGGGGTGTTGTATTTTGTCAAAGGCATTTTTTGTGTCTATTGAGATGATCATGTGGTTTTTGTCCTTTATTTTGTTGATGTGGTGTATTACATTAATTGATTTGCTTATGTTGAACCAGCCTTGCATCCCCGGGATGAAACCAACTTGGTCGTGGTGTATGATCTTTTAAATAATTTGTTGCATTCTGTTTTCAAGTATCTTATTGAGGATTTTTGCATCAATATTTAAGCAAATTGGCTTAGGTTTTCTTCCTTTGTTGGGTCTTTGTCTGGTTTGGTAATCATGATGATACTTGCTTCCAGGAAGAAGCTGGACACTGTTTCCTCTATCAGTGTCATGGAAGAGTTTAAGGAGAATTGGCATTAATGCTTCCCTGCAGTTCTGATAAAATTCTGCAGTGAATCCATTAGGTCTTGGGATTTTCTTTGTTGGTAGATCCTTTATTATTGCCTCAGTTTCATCCTGGTTATTGCTGTATTCAGGGTTTCATTATCTTCTTGGCTCAGTTTTGGTGTATCATATGTGTCAAGGAATTTATTTCCTCTGAGTTTGTGAATTTGTTGGGTAGTTTTTCAAAATAGTTTTGTATAATTCTCTGGATTTCAACACTGTCTTTCACCTTTTTTCATTTCTTTTTTTTCACCTTTTTCATTTCTAATGGCATTGATGTTGATTTTTCCTTCTTTTGATGAGTTTGGCAAGAGGTTTATCAATTTTATTTATCCTTTTCAGAGAACCAACTCTTGGATTCATTGATCTTTTCTGTTGTTTTTAGTTTCAATTTCATTGATCTCTCCTAATTCTTACAGTTTCCTTCCTTCTATTACATTGGATTTGATTTGTTCTTGTTACTCAAGGACTTTGAGCTGCATCATTATATCATTAATTTCAGATTGTTCTTTTTTATATATGCACTATAGCTATAAATTTTCCTCTCAGTACTGCTTTTATTGTGTCTCACAGATACTGGCATGATGTACTTCCATTGTCATTTGACTTTAGGAAGTTCTTTATTTCCTTCTTGGTTTCTTCTGTGATCCATTCCTTGTTGAGTAATGTATTATTTAATCTCTATGTATTTGAATAGTTTCTGTAGTTACTTTTGGTTTTGAATTCTAGTTTTATTCCAGTATGATTTGAAAATATGAAGAGAATGATTTTAATTCTTTTGTATTTATTTAAGTGTGTCTTATGTCCAAGGATATGGTCTGTTTTTGAAAAAATTCTGTGTGCTGCCGAGAAAAAGGGGCATTCAGTTCATGCTGGAAAGAATAGTCTGTAGATTATCTATTAAGTCCATTTGTTCCATGTATTGATGTAGCTCTGATGCTTTGTTGATTTTCTGTCCACTTGATCTGTGTAGTTGCAAGAATGGGATATTAAAGACCCCTAGTGTGATTGTATTGGGGCCTGTTTGGTCCTTCATGACCAATAGTTTCTGTTGTATGTATCTGGGTGTGCCTACTTTGGGTGTATATATGTTTATAATTGTGAGCTCTTCCTGTTGGATTGTTCCTTTTGCCAGTATATAGTGACCATCTTTGTCTCTTCTGCTTTTGTTTGATGTCTGCCGTGTGTGAGAATAGTACAACTCCTCCTGTCTGTTTTTGGGCTCCAGTAGCATGTAGTATTACTTTCTAGCCTTTTCCTTCAGTCTGTGTGCTTCTTTGTGTATATTGCAGTCAATGAATGGTTGGATTTTATTTTTTTGATCCACTCTGCCAGTGTGTGTCTTTTGAGTGGCAAGTTAGGACTGTTAACATCAGAGTAATTATTTTAAAATTTTTACTGAATCCTGCCATTGACCTGTAGTTCTACTATTGGTTTTTTGCTTTTTCTTTTTGTTACACCTTGTCTTTAGATGTTTCCCTTCCGCTATGCTCTTTGGTGTTGCTTGTGTCTGTCTTTCTCTAAGATGCCTTTGCATATTTTCTACATCCCTGGGCTACTGATTGGAAATTTCTTTAGGGATCCTTGGTCATGAAAAATGTTTACTGCCTCTTCAATTTTCAGGGATAATTTTGGTGGATACAACAACCTGGATTGATACTTGTTGTCTTTTAAAGGTTGAAAAATTTTGCTTCAGGCTCTCCTAGCCTTTAAAGTTTGCATTGAGAAATCTGCAGTAATCGAATGTGTTTTCCTTGGTAAAATAATGTTTTTCTCTTGCTGCTTTTGATATTCTTTCTTTATGTTGTATTTCTGAGGTTTTGATTATGGTATATCATGGCATGCCTCACTGCTAGTTGAGATCATTTGGAGTGACTTTGGAGTTTTTGTGTTTGCCCTGTTTTCAGCTTCTTGTGGGGCTGGAGGAATGGGTCAATGATTAAAGTGCTTGCTTAGCATGCTATATCAAGTGCTAATTACCCAAGTTCCACTCCCCAGCACTGTATAAGCTGGGCATGGTGTTGCTTGCCTGTAATCCCAGCACTTGCAGGCTGAGGCAGGAGGATTGCCATGAATCCAAGTCAGCCTGTGCTCCATAGTGAGTTTAGGACCAACCTGGACTAGAGAGTGAGATTCTGTCTCAAAAAAAAAAAGAAGAAAATTATAAACTTATTGTACCTGAATGTTAATTTCCTAGATTGGGGAAATTTTCTTTTATGATATTATTGAATAAAGTCTTTACATCTTTGGTGCTGTTTTCCGCTCTTTGCCCCCCTCCCATAATTTTGAGGTTGGTTCTCTTTGAGTCATCCATCAGCTGTTATATCTAGCTACTTTGCTCATTTTTGATTTTGGAATCATGCCTAATTATAGTATTTGTTTCCTTGGCCTTGTCTTCAAGATCTGAAATTCTGTCCTCACAATGCTTGAGTAGACGTCCTCTGCTTTCAAATGTATTTTTCATATTCTGAATTTCAGGTACATTATTTTTCAGAATTTCTACTTTTCTGTCAAAGTGTTTCTTCATATCTTGCATTCCTTATTTACCTCAGGCAAATTTTTGTTTGTGGCTTCTGTTTGCTCAATAAACTTTGTATCTGTTAGGACCTCTATCTGTCTAGTAAGGTCCTGTTTAAGCCCACTGAACATTGCTTGTTTTTCTTTAAGAATATTGCATTTCAAGCTGCTTATTTGCTTTTTGACTTCTTTTCTTATGAGTGCCACTATTTTAGGGCCCATGACAATAGTTTCTGGTGACTTTGGAGTTTTTGCGTTTGCCCTGTTTTCTTGTCTTTTCATATTTCTGTTGTTGAGGGACTTCACTGTAAGGTCCTAGCTGAGAATTTTTTGTGAATGGGTATGAGGGTGTGTGGGGCGAACAAACTTTTGTTCTGTGCTGGGGATGGGCAGTGATGGAGGATTGATCTGTTGGCCTCTGTTGTGTCTTGCCCACCTCCAGGCCCCTCAGCAGAGCTCTGTGGGCTGCCCTGGCTTCCTTCCCTGGAGTGCAGTGCTGTCTACCCTCAGAGGTGTTCCCATTCCCCCCTCCCCAGCTGTTCAGAAGATCGAAGGTCTTTCTCATCTCTCCTCAGCTATCTTTTGTGTGGGTTTCTTTCTGGTCACTGTTTAAGAGTGTTTTCAGAAACCCTGGCATGCCTGTCAGAGCTGCCTTCTACTTGAAACAGTTCAAGTTTGGGCTCTGTTTTTTTATTAATAAAATGGCTCCTGCCTTTGTCATTTTCATGTTATATCTGCTGAGTGCCCTGTTTCCCAAGCCTGTCTAAGCTCCAGGGGACTTTCCTGGGGGAAACTCTCAGGGCCTTTGTAGCTTGCACCTCCCACTGGCTTCTTTTTAAGAAGCTGGGGCTACCAGCTGCTGTCAATTCCCTTTTCTCCCAGATACTGCTTAACTAAGTCTGAGGGTCCAGGTTCTGGGTGGGCTTTCCTCCCTTTGCAGATGTTGGTGGCTCATAGCTGTTGGCAGTCACTGTGGTGTGGCTTCTTGGGTTGCTGTTTTTTTTTTTTTTCCAGCTTCTGATGTTTCTTCTAGATTTCTGATCTTCCTGTGGCCTCCTTTCAATTGTTATGATGTTCTGCCCTCTTCTGTCTATATGAACAGGCTATTTTTGGTGATAATCTCAACTTTTTAAGTATGTGTATAAGGAGACATTGTTTAGATTTGTTGGTTGGCTGCCATCTTGCCCAGAAGTCCCCTTTTATATCTAGAAATATTGTTTCTCCAAGAACTTTTATCAAAGATAGGATTTGTAAAGGTTTTTTGAATCTGTGGCTTACATTTTCTTTCAAAATTTTGTGGTCCTTTGGAAGATATTTGGCATCTGTATTCATAAGTGATATTGGTCCGTAGTTTTCTCTTTTTTCAGGTTTTGGTATCAGGATAATGTTAGTCTCATACTTCGAAATAAGAAGTGTTACCTCTGTTTTTAGGATAGTTCATGAAGAATTCACAGTGTGTTTTAAGTGTTTGGTACAATTAAGTGATAAACACCTCTGGGCCATTTCTTTGTGGGTACCTTTTTGATTACTAATTTCATCTCTACAGTTGTTATCATTGTCTATTTTCTTGAGTCAACTTCAGGAATTTGTGTTTAGTAATTTATTCATCTCATGTAAGTTATCTAATTTTTGGTGAAAAGTTGTTCATAGCATTCTTTTTTGGGGAAGGGTTGTTAGTGATGGTTCATATCATTTCCGGTTTTAATAGCTTAATCTGGTTTAGTTTTTTTCTTAGTCATTTCCATCTAAGATTTGTTGCTTCTTTTTAAGGTTTTTGGTTTGTTTGATTTTTTTTCTATTTTTTTATTCCGTATTTCATTATTTCTATTAATTTTCACCCTATTTTAAAATTTTCTTCCTTTGCTTTATGTTTAGATTTTATATTTTCAGTCTTTTAAGGTGAAATGAGATAAAATTTATTATTAGTCTTACTCATTTTTATTATATTTCATAATTAAATTTTCTTTTAATGGAGAATATCTTAGAAAATTGCAGCAGAAAATGTGTTGATACCCATATATATATATATATGTATATATGTATGTATATATATATACATATAGATATATTTGAAATTTAATGTTTTATAAGAAGGAGTTGGTATATCACAAGAGTGATTTAAGTTAGAATACTCTTCTAAGGATAGTTTAATATGAGTAATTACCAATTCATGAATAGTACCAATGCTACCATATTTCATTCTTGAAAATAGGTTCACGGAGTTGGGTGTATTGGTATTTCTATTTGATAATACGTTGAGGAGATAAGTAATGTTCTTTATTTCCTTTTTAGACAAGACCAGTGGATCTGGAAATAACTCTGATCTGATGGAAAACACCAAGGAAGAAGTAAGAATAATTTGAAGTATTTCAGAGATACTAATTAATTTCTTATAACCAAATAAGTTGTGGCATTATATTGTTTGTGATTGATACATGCTATGTTTAAGGTAGTTGTTTTTCGTTTTGTTGTCCAGTTTGAGAGGGTATTTGTTTGTCTTATTGTATTTTAGCAATTTGGCTGATGGCTTCTAATAGGTATTTAACCATCATTATGCTGTAATCCTGAGGGTTTAGGTAGATTTGTGCATGATGCCATGGTTGTGAGATTTTCAACACTCGATATTCAGAGCCGAGAAATTTGGTTGTGATGATGCGTATTTGTAATTCCACCATTCTGGTAGGCTGAAGCAAGGATTGCAATTTTGAGTGTAGTGTAGCCTGGGTAATTTAGGGGGACCCTATTGCAAATTAAAAGAATACAGATAAAAAGTTCTGAGGTTGTAGTTTAGTGTGAAGAACATGAGTTCAGTTCCTAGGACCCCCACCCCCAATTCCCCCCGCAAGCATTACTGTAGTAATTCGTACTGAAGACCTTTACTTAACATGCAGACCTACACTATGGTTTTGAGATTCTTTTCTCTTGGTGTAAAAATTGAATCCATTAAAATTCATTGCGTATACTGGCAAAGTAAGGGTATATTTAGTGTCAGAAATCAAGTGAATAGAAGTTACTCTGTGGTATACATTAGCATACGAAAGAATAATAATACATTCAATTATTTATTGTGATACTAAGGGTAGGGTTCAGATTCTTCACATTGAGCTACACCCAAGCCCATTTTTAGTTTTGATTTTGAGACAGCTCTTCACTAAGTTTCCAAGTTGTCAAGGTTGAGCTTGAATTTGTTTTCCTCCTGCGTTAGCCTCCCAGAATGCTGGGATTACAGGCCTTCACCACTAGGTCTGAGTTCTACCACATACTAGATCGTTAAAATTCCTTACAAGTGTTGGTGTCTGATTAGTTTACACTTTAGTTTTGTTTGTTGAACATATATCAAGAATCATGGTGTAGCAGGTCCCGCCACCCCTTTCTGTGTTTATCTCCAGTACCACAGAAAAGCTAGGGATTTTTCAGTGGAAAAGTGCTTGCCTAGCATGCATGAATCTCTGGGTTTAATCTGTAGCACTACAAAAAAACAAAACAAAACAAAACAAAAGACAGACTTGGGGCTGGGATGTAATTCAGTGGTAGTATAAAGTGCATGTTGGAGGCCCTCTCTTCAACCCCCAGCACTAAAAAATGGCTTTAATCTTTAATCAAGGAAATGTGATAGGAAACCTGAGAATTAGTTTCACTAGACATGCTGGGGTTGAGCCCCACGGCTTCAATCCAGTTTCCAAAGTTCTTTTTTGAGAAATATTTTAGGCATATAAGTAATATATCATTGTGTCAAAAGTCTTGCTATAGGGAAATGGTTAATATAGAAGTGTTGCCTTGAAATTTTTTTTTTTTAACTCATGTTTGTGTTTTTTTTTTCCTCATATTTAGGGAACTAGCTGTTCAGAAAAATGTAAATCTTCAGGATCATCACGATCAAAGAGGTTAGTTGATGTTGAAAGTGAAAAAAGTTAATTTCTTTGAAAAATTTAACTCTTGTTTTCTATAAAGAATGTACTTTAAGCGTCATTCTAAATAAACTTTTGTACAAGCATCTAAATCGAGCAGTGTAATGTAACAAATGTCCTTGCATGAGTGATGGTACAATAACGATTATTTCTTTTAATTTTAAAGAGATTTTTAAAGCAGGATTTACTGTATATGTGTGTGTTGTTATGGATTGAACCCAATTTCTTCACATTGAGCTATATCCTCAGCCCATTTTTGATGTTTGAGACAGAGTCTAAATTGGTAAGTTTCTCAGCTGGGCATGAAGTTGTGATCCTCCTGCGTCAGCTCCCCAGAGTGCTGCGATTATGGGTTTTTGCCATCAGGTACAGCAGGATTTATTATGCATGAGTGGTCCTCGCAATGTGTAGTTCATTTCTTTAGGGAATATATATGCTTAGAATAAAGAAAAGATGAAATGTTGGGTGTCATAGACCAATTTTTTAAGGTTATGTGAAATTGTTTGGGTTTGGGAGCATAATTTTTAGGTACAAGTAAATCAAATACTAGTAGAATTTTTTTCTAAATTATGAAACAAATTATACTTGGGAACTGAAAGTATTTTCATTTATACTTATGTACCAATATACCATGGATTATAGTTCTTAAATTCTTTGTTTTTTTTTTTTTGTGAGAGGCAGAGTGCAGTACTAGGATTGAACTTATGGCCTTCCCTCTAAGCTACTTCTCCCAATTTCAAAATTTTTGTTTGAGACAAGGTCTTGGTAAGTTGCACAGACAGAGCTCAAACTCATAATCATCCCGGCTTAGCCTTCTGAATAGCTTGGATTTCTAGCTATTCCAGCATGGTGTGCAGCATTATGTCCAGCCTTGTAGTTCTTTGAAATTTGTCATTTCTTCTTTCAGATGTTTGTTTGTTCTTTCTTTTTTTCTTTTCTTTTTCTTTCTTTTTTTTTTGAGACAGGGTCTTGCTCTGTAGTCCATGCTGGTCCTGAACTCACTGTGGAGACCAGGCTGGCCTTGGACTCAGTGGTAATCTTCCTGCCTCAGCCTCCTGAGTGCTGGGATTACAGGTGTGTGTGCTACCAGACATTTGTTATTTCTAAATAGTGGCTATTTTCCTTAATAAGCACAGTTTTCTTACTATTAATTTATTCTCTAAGGTAGTGATTTTTAAGAGCATTCTTTTTAAGGCCCCTTTTGTGGCTTTTTCAGAATACACGTGTTGGTCCTACCCTAGACCTACCGAATTATAATCTTTGGTGATATGGTAAGATACTTGCTTCTCTAAGTGGATCTGATGCACATTACTACTTGAGATCCATTGCTAGATCTAAATACATGTGATTTATATTCTTAGAGTATTTTCCATTTATCGGAAATGTCCATAATATTATGGACTTAATTCTTTCATAGGAAACCCTCAATTGTAACAAAATATGTAGAATCGGATGATGAAAAACTTTTGGAGGAAACAGTAAACGAAGATGCTTCTAATGAAAATTCAGAAAATGATATTACTATGCAAAGCTTGCCAAAAGGTAATGTGTTAATTTTTCATATGAAGTTAAAGTTGAGATATATCTTAGTGAATCATACATTATAATGAAATTGGAACCTGACTAGTATTATATGTCTGCAGAAGACTAATATTGGCATTTTACAGATAGTAGCAAGGAAACTTGTTAGTATGGTAATGATAAGTGTGTTATTGAGGTTAAAAATTTGAAATATTCAGTTAGTTTGGAAAGAATAGAATCAAATATTTTTTTCCATTAAGATTTTATTTTATTTTGTTTTGCTTTATTCTATCCTATTATATTTTAGAAACAGAGTCTTACTCTGTAGTTCAGGCTGATTCTGAATGCACTGTGTAGCCCAGGTCAGCTTGAAATTCAAGGCAATCCTCCTGCCTCAGCCTTATGAGTGCAGGAATTACAAGGGTGTGCCACCATACTGGTGCTGTGAAATCGAACCCAGGGCCTTGGGCTTGCTAGGCAAGCAATCTTTTAACTGCTGAGCTTCACCCCGAGTTCCTCCATTAGGTTTTTTTAAAAAAAGAGATTTTAGTTCCTAAGTTATACTGAAATGTCATATTAGCTTTAATAGTTGAATAGAGGAGATTTTTGATTCACTTAATGGTAATGTGTTTGCTTTATGTAAAAATGTAATGACTATTTCTGAAAACTAAAAAAAAATTACAGTCTAGTTTAGTCTTACTGCATTTTTTTTTCTTTTTGCATTGCTAAGGATCAAACCCAGGGCGCACAGGCATATTAGGCAAGTGCTTTCCCATCCTTTGTGTTACTACATTCTTAAATTCTCTAAGCCAAAAAGTCAGATTTATCTATTAAGGGTAGACTTAGGTGTATATCTTAAAGTTACCTTTTTAAAAAACCTTGCGACATACCTCTTCACTATTTCAGTTCTAACTTTAAATCTACGTTAATTAAACTGAGGCAAAAAGTCAAATGAAAATTTAAAATAACTCAAGTCTGAGGGCAGTGTGATTGAATGAGACAATGACAAGGGACTTGGTAATTTCAATGTGTTTGGTTGTTAAATGATATACTTTAGTCTCAGCAGAATCTTTTGAATTCTCATTTTGATCTTTTACAACAGTGTTTATTAAACCTAAATCCCTGTTTTGTTGGCAATTTAAAAAAATTAATAGACATTATAAGAATATAGCAGATCAAAATTACTCAACTTTACTTAAACAGGATAAATTAGGAATTATAAAATCAAATGAAGGAAGAAATGTTGAGAAGAAATGTAGAAGGAATATTGATAGGCCTACTATTTCCTTGGCTTTGCAGGTCATCTGTGACAATTTCATATAATGGTTTTGATGGCCAAGAGCAGAAACAGCTAATGTGGGTGTTGGAGTCCCAAAGCCAGTGACTCACTTTGGATTTTTATGGTTTTGGTAGATGTCATTGGCAGCGCTTGTGATTTAAGAACTAGGAATTTAGACTTTGCTTTTAATGGTTATATAGAAGAAAGTGTTTGATGTTATTAAATTGAGCTGATAAGCTTAATTCTCATGCTAAAAACACACCTATTTAATATGATTAAGTCTCTGGTTATTTTTATTACTGTAATACTATATGAATATGTGTAAGTGCCAAATTCTTAATTAAGTGTGGTGATGTAGTTTTCTCTGTTGATACATTAGGAGATGAATAACAAATTCAAAGCTTATGAAATTTCTTTTCAGTGTTAGATTGAGAAACTAAGATTTCAATGCAGGTTTTTCTTCATCTAATGAGACTGTGGGTGTTTCTTTTCATTCTGCTGCTTTGCTTTCATTTAGAGAGCAATCATTAGTAAAGAAGAGCCCAGTTATTTTTGGTCAGTTTTAAATATTGAGCTATTTTCAAATGCTGGGGCTTCTCTTGACAGTAGACACATGAAATAATTGTTGTAAATAACATTTTTGGGGCTGCAGTTGTTAATTTTTCCACAATAAATCTCAGTCTCTGTTCATATCCCTCCCCCTTTTCAGAGACACTTACTAGATGCTATCTGTGATTAAATTTTCTTTTTGAATCACACAAGCCCATGTTTCAAGAGGGAGCCCTGACAACTATCTGCTTTTTCTTTCTTACATTATTGTCCATAATGGCCAGTTACTAAGCCTAGTAATGTAGGTAAACATTGAAACCTGGACCCTTTTTATATGCCCATTTTATGTACCATGAGAGAATGTAATGAAAACTTCAGTTACTAACCCTCTTTTCAATCCATGTTTATTGCTAAAAAGAACATTATTTATAAAATATTTAAATAGGTGTCAACCAACTATCTCATTCTGTAATTGATTGTAAGAGCACTTCTGCTTAAGTATCTTAAGGTGATCTTCATACTATATGAGAGATGCGGTAGAATAGGCATAGCTGTAATTGAATGAAACTCCTTGTCCTCTTTTCTTACCACTCCCCCCACCAAAGCAAAATAAAACAACTCTTAAAATATTTTTCTAGCTTTCTGACTTAGATTATGAGACTAGAATATCTTTCCCCCTTCTAGAACACTTACTTTATAACTTCTCTATGGAACTTAGCATGAATGTTCATGTTCATAATAGCCTCTAGGGCAAGTGCTTTAAAAATTTAGAATGGGGTTGAGGCTTTGTATTTGATTCACACATTTCTGTAATAACCAGTTCATAATACCTCCCTGCCTATTTTTATGAACTGTTTTCCAACAAGTAATTTGATTGTTTACACCTGGCCCTTTTAGTACTTTCTAGTTTTATTTACTCATGTGAGGTCCTTAAACAAATATATAAAGTTTGAAAGAAACCACTATGTACCAGCAATGTTGGCTTTATCTGAACTGAAGTCTTGTACTTCATTTGCACATTTAATATGTGTAATGGTTTTTTAAATGAAATCATTCTAGGTACAGTGATTGTACAACCAGAGCCAGTGCTGAATGAAGACAAAGATGATTTTAAAGGGCCTGAATTTAGAAGCAGAAGTAAAATGAAAACTGAAAATCTCAAAAAACGCGGAGGTAAATACAAGTGAAAATGAAACATGAGTTTAATTTGCTGTTTATGACCATATTAGAAAATCAATGTGCTTACTAAAAATACCTCCACTTTTCTGCCCGTTGTTTATTAAAAGCACTACTTAAAAATAACTTCTGTTTCTCTTTGAGCTCTGAAGCAGAAAAGGTTAAACACCATTTATCAAAACACCTTTGCCTTCAGTGGCTATTAAGTTCTCTCTGAAAACTTACTTCTTTCTAGATATTTTTAGATCTGCATTATTGATATGTAGAACTTCAGCTTTGTGCAAAAGCTTGCCTGTGGCCTCTAGGTAACATCATACATATTCCAGAACATTGGTACATAGAGTGATAGATATTACTCGGGGTACTTATTAAAAATGCAAATTCCTTGCCTCCACACTTAAAAAGTTAGGATTTCTGGGGATGAGGTTGAGAATGTGCCCCAACTTGTTGTAATACACATGAAAATCTCAGGTCAGTGATACAATGCAGAGATGAGTAGGAAGGATAAGACAAGTCAAGAGCATTGAAGCCTCCTCCATCTGCCTGAGCTACCTTTTTTCTTTTTTCTTTTTATCCTTGCTTAGGTACACAGCCAGTTTGGCCAGTCATTTGTAGCAAGTTAACATCAGAGTTCATGTAGAAATTTATGAGAGTGGAGTATGTGTTTCCTTGTTTGTGTGAGATTTTTTAAATAGTACCTGTGTATACTTTGTGGGCAGATTAACAGAGCCAGAGTCCATAAGTATAAATGAAATCTCCAAAACATAGAACATGATGCCAAACTTTCAAACAGAAGTGTAATGAAAGTTTATCTATTTAATATTGATCATTTCGAATAATTGTGAAGTTCTAGTGACGGATGAATTGTGTGTAGATTTTATTTCATTGCTGCCATTATCTTGATGGAACTAGTAAAATGTATCTATGAATACTGGCTTTTCAGATTAAATAATTTGTTGTCAGTGAAAATCAAGGAAAGTTTAGTCTTTTGCCCACAAGGGGTGTTTAGCCTCTTCTGAGCAGCAGGATGGTTTTCTGAGAATGTAATTAATTGTAGGGACACTGCCAAAATTGTGACAACACAGCTCACTGAAGCTAAGATACAATTTTTAAAACTTATCAGTGAATAGACAGTGATGATAAGGATCACTAACAAATTTCTTTGATGGGGGGATCCTTTACTGAAGACAGTTGTGTTTCCTGCTGCATTGCTTCACAATTGTTGTCTAACTGTTGTCTTTTGATAAGTGAGCGGTTAGTGTCTAAAGTGTGGATAGGGCCTGAAAGTAGAATAAAAGTACAACCACTGTTGTTGAGAAGGGTATTTCTACTGCCACTTGGGTAGATTGCTAGTATCTAGTATTTTGTCTCAGCTGATATGTCTCTGGGACATTTTGTTGAGAATTCTCTTATAAGAATGTTTAGATCATGCTTAAAGGAATATGCTTTTTCGTAATCATATAGTAGCACTTAAATCTTTATTTTTTTCTTGATTTGCTATCTGTAAGCTGTCAAAAAATCACAAATTTAATTGTAGGTTTACCCGTACATGTATATAATTAAACTAGTGATTTGAGGTACTGAGTTGCAGTATTAAGTATTCAATTTTTTTCAGTAAATTAATTCAGAAATTGATGTCTAATTTAGGAAACTGTCAGGAATATAAACTTTATACATAAAATAGTCTTCCATTGATTTGGAGCAAAATTATGGCACAATGATATAGTTAAAGTGACCATTTCAGGAACTGTGGCTTTTGGCAAATATAACCTGTTTTAGCATACCTTCCCAGTTTGTTTAAAAAATATGTTACACCTAACTTTTCTCATGACAAATTAATTTTGTTCTCTCTTTAAAACCACAAATATGTATCCAGCTCAGAAATGAAAATGCCTCTTTTCCATTTACACAGCTATAATCTTTAAAATATTCATAACAAAATATAAAAATTAAAACAAACTTTTGTAGAAACAAGTACATACAGTAACATTTCGACATTTTACCATATTTGCTTCAGATCTCACTTAAATAAAATATTGGTTCAGTCCTACTTTCATCCATTTCCCCTTCTTCCCACCCCACAGGTAATGATTATCTTAAAGTTTTATGCATGTGCATGTATATGCATGTTTTTCTGTTTTCTATAATATATTTACTTAAAGAAGCATTTTTTAATTTTAATGTTCCTTTTGGAACATTTCTTGTTTAACATTGTTTTTCAAGTTTACTCATGTCAGTAAATGTCCATCTAGTTTATTTCTCACTGTTCTATTGGAATTTGTTATAGCATGAATAAACCAATTGTCAAATATGAAGTTTTTATTTTTCATTTTATAATTTTTAAATTAGTGCTGCAGCAAATATTCTCATATATGATTCTTTTTGCATATGTGGAAAAAGTTCTTCAAAGGATTGCCTAGTTTTAAAAAATTCTTGGTGAAAGATATGAGAAAGTACATAGAAAACGCTAAATTAGTGTTTAACAGATGAATATTTGTAGTTTCAGTTTTTATTAGATTATCTAAAGACAAATAATTACTTGAAATTAAAAAGTATGCTATAAGAGTTTCTGTTAAAACAAGTAACAGAATATATGAATACCCATGATAAAACACCAATGTAGGATGATTAGTAACATACATAGTAAGTCTCCAGATTTTCTCTTCTGAGAAAGTATGATTGTGTCCTTATGGTTTAAATCTTTCAGCATCTGTAAATGAACATACTTAAAATAATATTTAGGTTCGTGGTGCTCTGGATCTTAAAACTAACAAAATTACCAAATAGAAAATTAAAAGGTGAGATATATAGTGTTGTATTTTTATTTACGGGTAGAGGCAGAGGTTGTTGTTCTTCCCAGTTGTCTTACTTTTTTATTTATGAACGCAGGCATTTTCATTGGCTTATTTTGAATAATTACCATTTTACTTGGATCAAAATCTTGGTTGCACAGCAGGATGAAAAAAAAATGTCTGAGATTTTAGTTCGTTATTTTAGAGGGGGGATAGCTGTGTTTTTCTTTTCTGAAATGGAGTCTCAATGTGTTGCCCAGGCTAGTCTTAAATTCCTGGGCTGAAGTAGTCTTCCTGCCTCAGCTTCTTGAGCAACTGTGACTACGGGTGTGTCTCTGTTTTTAAAAAAGATTCTGATGTTGAACTCAAGTTGTAAAGCCTGGTAAAACTAGGGACAAGGATGAGGCAGAAGCTTTCTCGCATTATTTCTTGATTAGATTATTCTTCTTTCCTGCATTTAGTACAGAGTGAGGCTCTGCCTTTACCCTCTGCCAATCTAATGTTTGCTGAGATACATACCCTTACAATGTATTATTGGCAACCAGTAGACATTGTTGATATGGAGGGACAGTGGAGTGGACATAGAGGACAGCTACATGGTTGAGGTAAATCTTAGGCTGGAAATTGGTAATATGAAATTTTCATGTTTTTATGTACCATATTGGTAGGATTTGTGCAGACAATTCTACTGTGAAAATAAAAACCATGGCATGCCTAACTTAACTGTAGAGTTCAAGAAGAATATATAATACAGATGTCACTTATTTCTGTATGCCATCCAAACTGTTACTGAATTTATTTGCACAGTAATACCAAAATGAAAAAGTACTCTTGAACTTTATATTTTTGAGTCTATGTATGGGGTTTCTTCATGAAATGTCAAGTTGTGAGAAGTAAAATAAGGAAAGGAAGGAGAGAAGTTAGGATTTGTAGCTCAGAATTTGTAAGCGTTATTTTATAAAAGTCAATAAAGTTAACCCTTTAAACTTAATCTCCAAAGTGTCATTTTCTCAAGATTTATGAAGTATTTCATTTCTAATTCAAAGATTGTAAAATATTAAGATAAGTCTTTTTTTTAGTGTGTGTAAATGTGTGAATAATGGTCAGTCCTTTCTCCTAGAAGATGGTCTTCACGGGATTGTGAGCTGCACAGCTTGTGGACAACAGGTCAATCATTTTCAAAAAGATTCCATTTATAGACACCCTTCACTGCAAGTCCTTATTTGTAAGGTATGTAATCTTGTTGTCTTGGTACACACCCTTGGAGGGTTTACATTATCTTACAGAAGACAAATATATAAGGCCTGAAAAAATGACATTATAAAGGAGATTCGATAATTTTATGTAATTTGGATTTAAGTCTGGTGGTTTTCCAGAGGAGGTTATACAAGGTGATAATTGAAATGTGAATAACAATTAGCATGGTGAAGTAGAGTTGATTCATCATTGGTCCAGCATGTTGTAGGCAGAAGCAACATAATACTTAAAGGTGGAGAGTTGAAGGAGAGCTTAATGTGTTTTAAAACCAGAAGTGTTGGTGTGCATGCATGCCTGTTTTTTATAACCTTCTGTCTTATCTTTCTACCTTGCTTTTTTAAGTGTCTATGTGGAATAGAATTATGACACTACTTTGAGATAATAGAATTAAGAGTGTTTTGTTTATATAGTAGTCTGTGTACACTTCTTAAATTAGTAATCTCATGTTATATCAAGGCCACCCCTGCTCATGTAATTGCTAAGATAAATCTGTGTTAATTTCCAAAATAAAAAGCTGTCTTTGAAATGCAAAGGCAGGCTGTTATTTTCCTTTCAGTTCTATCTCTGTCTTTTCCAGCATGAACTCTTGATAGATTCTGACCTGTTTGAATGCACTAAACTTTATTTTATTTCTTAGCAATTTGGTTCCCTCCTTTCCTTGGATTCAGTCTAGCAGCAGCCTGTCTAGGGTACATGTTACAGTGTATAGTTTTAAATTTTGTTAGCCAAATATCATGTTGCCAGATTCATATCCTGCATTTACTCTCCTGTGTGTGCGCACGCGCGCATGCGTGCTTTTCCCCCAAGGTCTAGTCTGTTGAACCCAGGTTGTTTCAATATTAGTAATTTTTGTCAGTGGGTTTGGAATTTTGCCTTTTCTTAGTTTCTGTTGTAAAGGAATTTGAGGTCTGTCAAATTTGGATTTGAACCACAGTTTTGTCTCTTATTAGAGGACTTGCCTAGCATGTGCAAGGCTCTGGATTTGATTCCCCAGCAACACATTTAAGAAGTGGCATACCTGTAATCCCAGCACCTGGGAGGCTGAGGAAGGAGTATTATTTTGAGTTTGAGGCCAGTCTGGACTGTAGAGCAAGACCTTGTCTAAAAAAATCCCCATAGTACCTAGTAAGCTTATTCCTTCATAGTACCTCTTAGCTTACATGGTAGATATTTTGTGTTTTAAAGACAGTGTAGATTAATCATGACAGCTATTTATTTACGGTGACTAATAACATCATTACATAGCAGCAACATCTGATACTCTTTTTTGGTTTGAATTACCTTTACTTATTCTTTTTGTATAGGGATTTGAACCTAAGGATGCACTACCACTGAGATATATTCTGGACCTTTTTTATTATGAAACTTGCTTAGTTGCTTAGGCTAACCTTGACATTTTGATCTTCCTGCTTAAGCCTCTCACGTAGTTGGAACTTAACAGGGTGTGTGTCATCACACACCTGGCTTCTAATACATTTCTGTATACTTTGAACTTTGGTACCTATTTGTACGAGGCCAGAAATTTTCTCTTTTTATGAATACTTTTATATAAGATATTGTGGTGCTTAATGATAAGGAGCTTTATTTCAATGAATTAATTTTTGAGCTAATCCAATATCTAAAAAATACTAATATTGTGTAGTATAGTGGTTTTTTTTTTTTGGTTGTTTAAAGCATAGACCTTTTCTTTTTTGACTCAAATTTTTTTGTCTTTTATGAATGTTATGAATTTTGAATTAAGTTGCCCCTTTTTCTTTCAATAGAATTGCTTTAAGTATTACATGAGTGATGATATTAGCCGTGATTCAGATGGAATGGATGAACAATGTAGGTAGGTAATGAATTAATAAGGCCACTAATATTTAGAACACTAAACACTACTATTTACACGATTTACTGTTTTTTATTTTTTTACACTGCAGATGTTTACAGGATTTTCTATAGTCTTTTATTAGATGCATCTTATGTAGCATCTTCACTGATACCTTTAATAGATTCTTTTCTTTATAAAGACTGAAGTTTATGTTTACTTTTACATTTCTTACAAAGAATTAAGATTACCTAAACTCCTAATAAAATTATTGGCAGGAACATTGAAACTAATAATAAAGAGATTAAGATTAATTTAATTGTTAATAATAATTTGATCTTTAAAACATTTCAGATGGTGTGCAGAAGGTGGGAACTTGATTTGTTGTGACTTTTGCCATAATGCCTTCTGTAAGAAATGCATTCTGCGCAACCTTGGTCGAAAAGAATTATCTACAATAATGGATGAAAACAACCAATGGTATTGCTACATTTGTCACCCAGAACCTTTATTGGACTTGGTCACTGCATGTAACAGCGTATTTGAGAATTTAGAACAGTTGTTGCAACAAAATAAGAAGAAAATAAAAGTTGACAATGAAAAGAGTAGTAAAGTATGTGACCATATACCCAGATTTTCCCCAAAGAAGAATAGTTCAAATTATAATGGAGAAGAAAAGAAATTTGATGATTCCTGTTCTGATTCTGTAACTTACTCTTACTCAGCACTAAATGTGCCCAAGGAGATGATTAAGAAAACAAAAAAGCTAATTGAGACCACAGCCAACATGAACTCTAGTTATGTCAAATTTTTGAAAGAAGCAATAGATAATTCAGAAATGAGTTCTGCTATGAAATTACGTCAGCTTAAGGCTTTTAAATCTGTGCTGGCTGATATCAAGAAGGCTCATCTTGCATTAGAAGAAGATTTGAATTCAGAAATCCGAGCTTTGGATGCTATAAACAAAGAGAAAAATACCAAAGAGCATAAAGTTGTAGATGCCAAGTCTGAAACAAAAATACGAAAAGGAGATAAACTCTTCACTTTGGAAAAGAAGGATGTTTCAAAGTCAGAAGCTAAACTGTCAAGAAAACAGTTAGATGGTGAGCACAGGGATCAGAGCGTTCCAACAGAGGAACAAAGAGCAAATAAAGGTACCGGTGGTGAACATAAGAAATCTGATAGAAAAGAAGAACCTCAATATGAACCTGCTAATACTTCTGAAGATTTAGATATGGATATTGTGTCTGTTCCTTCATCAGTTCCAGAAGACATTTTTGAGAATCTTGAGACAGCTATGGAAGTTCAGAGTTCAGCTGATTATCAAGGGGATGGCAATAGTGGAACTGAGCATGAACTTGAGAATTCATCTGTAAAAATAAATGCTCCTTCAAAAGACAATAGAGGAGGTATTAAGTCAAAAACTACAGCTAAAGTAACAAAAGAATTATATGTCAAACTCACCCCTGTTTCCCTTTCTAATTCTCCAATTAAAGGTGCTGATTGTCAGGAAGTTCCACAAGATAAAGATGGCTCTAAAATTTCTGGTCTGAATCGCAAGTCAGAGAAATCTGGATGTGGACTGGAAAATAGTGACAATGAGCATTTGGTTGAAAATGAAGTTCCATTACATGTAGAAGAATCTGATCTTCGAAGATCCCCTCGTGTAAAGACTACACCCTTGAGGCGACAGACAGAAACCAATGCTACCCTATCTAATTCAGATGAAGAAAGTAATGAAACACTTAAGGAGAAACAAATAGTATCACTGAGAAAAAATGATAAACGAAATTCTTCCGACAGTGCTATAGATAATCCGAAACCTAATAAATTGCCTAAGTCTAAGCAGATTGTGGATCAAAACTCAGATTCTGATGAAATGTTGACAGTCATCAAAGAGGTAAGCAGGATGAGCCACAGTTCTTCTTCAGATACTGATATTAATGAAACTCATGCAAATCACAAGCCTTTGTGTGATTTAGAAACTCAAACGGGAAAAGATGATAAAGGAAAAAGGAAACGAAAAAGTTCTACCTCTGGCTCAGATTTTGATACTAAAAATGGAAAATCAGCTAAGAGCTCTATAATATCTAAAAAGAAACGTCAAAACCAGTCTGAGTCTTCTAATTATGACTCAGAATTAGAAAGAGAGATAAAAATCATGAGTAAAATTGGGGCTGCCAGAACAACCAAAAAAAGACTTCCAAATAAAAAAGACTATGAGTCATCTGAAGATGAAAAACACAGCAAAATGGACATGGATAATCAAGGGCGGAAAACTTTGAAGACTGGACTGGAATGTTTGTCTGATGATGCTGAAAGGAAACGAGAGAGTGAGAGTTTATCTTTCTCAAAAGGCACGGTGAGAAAAGACAAAACCATCATGGAATTACCTGATCAGCTTTCCAAGAAGCACCAGAAACATTTTCTAAGTGTTTCACCTGATGGTGCTGATAAGTCTTCTGGAAAAGATGAGAGTTTCAGTTTTGCAGAAGACAAAAAACTTGCTGAAACTAAAAAGAACAAGAATCTGAAAATCAAAACATGTAAAAAAGTACAGGATGGAATATCTGTCCCAAGGAAAGAACAGAGTGATGAATCCTCTGAAGATGATAAAAACAAGAGCAAAAAAAGGTCTGAAGACAAAGGAAAGAAAACTATGGATTTGAAGAAAAAAACAGCTAAGCTAGATCAACAGTATGAGTCATCTTCTGATGGCAATGAGAAATTACCTGAGCGAGAAGAAATTAGTCCTTTTCCTGGAGGCATAAAACAAAGTAAGAATGATGCAACTGATATGGAAGAGAGAGAGAAGAAACTAAAAGATAAAACATCTAAGAAGAAGGATCAGTTATTTGCTAATATTGGCAGGTTGCCAGGGAAACAAGATAGTTGGGACTCTTCAGAGGAGAAAAGAAGTAAGAATAGAACATCTGGTAGAGAGAAGAAAAGGTGTAACTTGCCTGAAAAGACTACCCGGAAAAGACAAGATTTCTCATCATCTGATACTGAGAAATACTCTATGAAAGAAGATGGTGGTGACTCTTCTGATAAGAAACTGAAAAGAATAGAATTGAGAGAAAGAAGAAATTTAAATTCAAAGCGCAATACCAAGGGCATTCAAAGTGGCTCATCATCTTCTGATGCTGAGGAAAGTTCTGATGATACTAAAAAGCAAAAGAAACAAAGAACTTCAGCTAAAAAGAAGGCAGTCATTGTTAAGGAGAAAAAGAGAAACTCCTTAAGAACAAGCATGAAAAGGAAGCAGGCAGACATTACTTCTTCATCTTCCTCTGATATAGTAGATGATTATCAGAATTCTGTAGGCGAGGGGAGCAGTGATGAACAGAAAATTAAGCCTGTGACTGAAAATTTAGTGCTGTCTTCACATACTGGATTTTGCCAATCTTCAGGTATGCAAAAATAAATAAAAATTGATAATTTGTGCTTTTTACATCCTCTTGATAACTGTATGTCACTTAATTTCTTTGAAGCCAGTCAAATTTCAGTTAAATCATCGCTGTTCTGGAAAAGTCCACTTAAAAATTATTTAGAGACCTACTACAAAGGTTTTCTCTATTTTTAGGACACCTTTGGAAAGTATTTTAAACAGTATTATTTGTCAGGCATATCAGATTTGTTGGGTAGATAGCACTTTCTTTACCAACATTTGTCTTCTCTGGAATAATGAGCAGTACTTTAGGAAGGGAAGTCAGATTGCCAATGGTTCAGTTGATATGAGGTATCATCAGTATATATGGTGAATGTTTATATATTTTTAAAAAGTTTATTACCCTGTCTCAAGTTAGAAAAAATGGACTGGCTGTAACTCCGGCACTCTGGCTGGCTGAGGCAGGAGGATTGCAAGTTTGAGCCTAGCCTGGGCAATTTAGTGACTTGGTGAGACTTTGTTTCAAAATAAAAAATTTAAAAGGCTCAGGATATAGTTCTGTACAAAGGTCCTGAGTTTGATTTATAGTACCACAACAAAGAAAGACAAAACAATACATATTGGCAAAAGTGAGGGTAAAGAAGTTCTGTGTTACTAATGGAAATATAAATTACACCTGGCAGTACAGATGTATGGACGGACAGAGGCTCCTCAGAAACCTAAAACCACAACTTCCATTTGATCGAACTATACCACTCCTTGATAGAAGATGCGATCAAAATACACAGTGAATATTTGAATTAACTTTATTACAATAAAAGACACACCGCCATCAATTGCCCTGAAAATAGCCCCCCTCACTTTGAACACATTATCCCATCAGTCTTTCCACTTTCTGATGCAGTTCTGAAAATCCTCTTTTGTGAGTGTCTTTATGAGGTATTTTCAAAAATGCAGTTGAAGGCTACTGTGGAATCCCATATAACAAAAGGGCAAACTTGTAGAAGCATTACCATATGTCTTCTTTCACTTTTTCCCCACATCTAGTACCATGTAACCTCTGACTTTGAAAGGTAAATAAACGGTTTAAATTGATTCAGGACATAGAGCCAGCCGTAAAAGTGCAACTCAAGGCAAAACTGACATCTGAAAAATAGTTACTAGAAATCATTGCCTTCAATTACATTGTAGTCCATTGAGGTTCTAGGGGTTCATAAAAGTTGTTTCGTAAAACGGTAAAGCAGCTAAGTATGGTGATGTGTTCTTGTAAAATCCAGTATTCTGGAAAGCTGAGGCAGGAGGATAGCAAGTTATAGCTTAGCCTGGGCTACTTAGTATTAACTTAGATTCTGTACACATTTTTAAAAGATGGGTCTATAAATTTCACTCAGTCCAAGAGCTCTGAGTTCAAACCTCAGTACTTCCCTAAAAAGAAAGAAGTAACAACAGCTACTATATTTTATATAAAAGAGACATTACCATATATTATATAAGAGCCCGAGATCTGCCACATCATGGTATAATCAAGCATAATATTTTTGCAGCAGAACATTTGGATGTTCAGACTTCAAGGAAAAACCAGTTCTGATCAGGTTTTCCTGTGAAATGCACTTTGCTTCCACATTACAAAAACTTGCAGTTTTGAGTTTTTTTTTAATATCAGATTTGTATATAAAGGATTGTAGACTTCTATTGTAAGTACAGAATCCAGTAACTACTTTGGTAGCAAATCAGTATTTCATTTACCACGTCAGCTGATGAAACCCATACTAAGATTTAGAGCACAGGAATTAAACATGTGAAGCTGAGTGTGGTGGTGCACCCCTATAATCCCAGCTCTTGGGAGGCTGAGGCAGGAGGATTGCATGAGCCCTGGCTTACCTGGGCTACAAAGTGAGATTCCGTCTCAGAAACAAAAAGGAATTAAAAATGTGATTATGTGAAAGAGTTCCATCAGTAAATTATAGGCCAAACTGATCTCAATTTTTGAAAATAGGTTTCTGTGACTAAACTGTTTTTCTGATAAAATTAGCATTAGTTTTAAAGTACTTTGTTGCTTTGAATTTCCCTAAAAATTGTACTTGATTTGACATATATGAATGTTTTTATTTTATGCCTCTCTTGTTTGGAACTATTAGTATTTAGCATACCAAGTAACATGCACTGATTACACTTTAAGAAAGAGATAGTGACATAATAGCAAGTACCCAAACGTCGTATTGTCCAGTAATTCCTTTATCCAACACTTGTCTAGGTTATTGTGTTTCATTTTGATTTATGTAACTTGGAAGGACCAAAAGACTGATTGGGTGGGAAACTTTTCTTAGCTGTATATCCAGAGAAGCCTTGAGTATGCATCTCTTCATGAGTTGTGGGTCTTTCAGCTGTTAGAAAAGCCTCATGTGCTGTTTTTTTCTCCTAGATAGTTCTTGGGTGTAAGCTGATTACTTTGGACTGAGAAACATGATAAATGTGCTGCTAAATTTAACCCACCAAAAACTGGGCTTTGTCAATAGAAATACTTGAGCAGAATAGACTCCGAAGGTCCTTGAATGAAAGCAATAAATAAAAGTAGTTTTTTTCAAATATAAGTTTTGATGTCACCCAGTGACAAAAAACATTTCTTAAAAATTTACTTGCATGCTAAATAAGCATGCTAAATTCATGTATTCATCTGGTATGTTTGATGTAGTACTAGGTGACCATTTTAGGATGTCTTAAAAAGTTGTTTCCTCCCAGTGAATTTAAAGTGTCCCAATTTATCAATATTTGAGTAACCTATTTCAGGTACAACATTTTCCTAAAACTTGAGGCTTAGGAATAAAATAAGGCACTGAGAGGAAGAACATTGTCTTTGAGGGTTACAGTTTAATGGAAGACAAAGATAGACTAATATTATTTAAGTGTACTGGAAGTACCAAGTGGGATGGCATGCCCTGTGTTCTCAGCTTCTCAGGAAGCTGAAGCAGTGGACACTTGAGCCCAGGCGTTCAAAGGCAGCTAAGGCAATGTAGATTGATCTTGTCTGAAAAGCAACAGCAGCAACAGAAGTAGTTAAGAGAAGTATAAAATATAAAATGGAAGCTGGGCCTGGTGGTGCAGGTCTATAATCCCAGCACCCTGAGAGACTACGATAAGATGATCACAGTTGAGTCCAACCTGGAACGCTTAGTGACATAGTGATCCTGTTCTAGGGGTGTAGCTTATTATGAAGGCCCACTGCTCAGTCCCTAGTACCAATATGTGTGCACACACACACACACACAGCAAAAACCCTACAATGGGACCATAAAAATACTAGAATGCTACAGAACTACACTGGAGTTATGTGATAGACAAATGATAAGTGAACTAGTTAAATATTTGCGGGAATGCTTAACAGGTAGTATTTGAACTTTAAATGGCACATCAAATTTTGAAAGGCTGAATCATAGCATTGTTAATTACTAGTAATACTTCGTTTCAAGGTTGGTTTATGTGAAGTATTTTGCTTCGATATTTTGAGATTTCTTTTTGCTTTTCTTATTTATCATATTCCTGTTCTGAATTTCTAGGTGGTGTTGTTTTTCTTTTTATGGTGCTGAGGCTCAAAACTGAGGCCTCATGCATGCCATGTATATCCTCTCCTAGTGAGCTATATCTCGCCCTGGTATTTGCATTCTTTGCAGATATTTTTCTCCATTTCCCTCAACATTTTGTTCTTTTGGTACTAGGAATTGAACGCAAGAAATGCGGAGCTGCATCCTAAGACCTTAAAATTTTTTAAAAAAAATTTGTATATAGTCTTGCTGAGTTGCCCAGGGGCTGGCCTTTTATTTGTGATCCTCCTTCCTCAGCCTCTTACATAGGTAGCAATGTGCACAACCACTCTTGGACTCTCAACATATCACTATGAAGAACATTTAAATTTACAGAAAAGTTACTACTATTAATATAGTATGAAATTTGTTTGATCATGTTTTCTGCCTATATCATGTCTTCCATCTATGCTGCAGTATGTCGTTTTCTTTTTGTCTTTTAAAACCTTGTGTTTTGGAATAATCGTATATGCGCGGGAATTTGGAAGAGAAAGTATAAGAATAGCTCAGATGTTCCTTATTATCCCCCAGTGGTAATATCTCGTGCAAAGTATGACCAAATATTTGGTGAATATTTAAATTAAAAAAACTTATTGCAGTAACATATACTTCACTTTTAATCCCCCTTAGGATGCTCTCCTTTGCTTCTAACATATTTATTTCATCATTCTTGTCACTTTCTGAAGCAATTTTGGAGTACTTCTGTGAGTGTCTTCGTAGGATGTCATTATAAACATAATGATTGCTGCTGTCAAAGGCTATCCAATGGAAAAGCAGACTTGTAAAAACATTACACTGTGTCCTCATCCACCTTATTTATTGGCCATTACACCAAATGACTTCTGATCTTCCTCAGAGTTAAAATGACCATGAGAGAGGTAAACATTTTGAATTGATTCAAGATGTGAAGGAGGCCCTGACAATACAATGAAAGACACGAAAGAGGATTTCCAGAGCTGGCAGGATGATGGGATAAATGTGTTTGAAGGAGTGGGAAGTATTTTGAGGGAAATTATTGTCAGTGTGTCTTTTATTGTAATAAACTTTAAAAAACTTTTTAAGTGATTTTAAGTAAACTTCACTCACCATATTTTTGATTGTGCCTCATACAACCACAGTACAGTGTCAAAACTGGGAAAATGAAGATTGACTCAAATTTTAGTATTTTTGGTTGCATTCATTACTTTGTGGGGGACGGAGGGGTGGAGAGAAGAGAATAAGTTCTATACAATTAGATGTTTAGCTTTGTATAAACACCATTACAACTAGATACTAACCTGTCTGTTTCATTTTCATATACCTCCCTCACTCCTTTATAGACCTTTTTCCCTCACCTCCATTACTCATTCCTGCTAACTTGTAATCTGTCTTTGTAATTTTGTTATTTTGCACTGAAATCATGATATAAGTAAGTTTTGAAATTGCCTTTTCTGCCAGCTTAATGCCCTTGAAATGATACATTTCAGAGTAACTGGCAGTCACTAACATACTTCTTCCTGAATATTTCAGCATGTGTTATTAACTATAGCTTATATTTAATTTTACTTTTCGAGGTGAAATTCACATAAGACAAAATGAACAAATTTTAAACTCTAAATTTTAAAGTAAGGGATAGAAATACAGCTTTTTTAAATAAGGAAATTTTACTGTCTTTGAATGTACCACTGAGTAAACGAAGTCATAGATATACAACTTCAGATATATTTTTAAGTTACTTGATACTGCCAAAATGTAGTGATTTTTAAATTTGGCGATACACTATGAGTTACATGTGTTAACTTCTAACTTCAAATGGAGCAGTAGAGATTATTTCAGGAACACATTTATGGTAATAATGATGGCAGTTGTTACAGAACTGTTAACTGAGAAGGGTGGACCTTAAAACCCTTCTGTTCTCAGAAGAAACAGTGAAATATGTCACTTGCAACTATTTTATCATTTTATTGTTGGCATTTCATAAATTTTCTCTTACACTTTCCATGAACAGTCTTTCTACTTATGTTTTGGTTTCAAAAGTACTGCTTAAGCTTCTTTATACTTATGTATTGGATTCAAGACTAATGTAATGTTTAAGCTAGTTTGCTTTCAAGTTTTTGGTTTTCAGTTTTCTTTTAAATGATTTTTTTATTCATATAGATAATTTAAAGCTAATTTTAAGTACACTTTTTCTCCAAAGGAGATGAAGCCTTATCTAAGTCAGTGCCTGTCACAGTGGATGATGACGACGATGACAATGATCCCGAGAATAGGTATGATTCCATCTGTAAGGACTTTAAAAAGATTATAACACACCCTAGGCGCAAGCACAAAGAGCAGCAACGGAACAGCAAGCAGGTTGTAAAAAAAAACCCGCAAAAACCGCAGAGTGCCTTCTTTAGACTCACTCACAGTCTTCCTGCAAGTTTCAAAGAAAGGCCAGAAAATGGGCTAAAACTCAGAAACCTTAAGAAAAAGTAAATATTATTGACACACCTAGCGTAGGGTGTGTTATAAATACAAAACTGTTAATTTTTGTTTCCATGTAACCTGTGATCATTTTTTGAGACTGTTTTAATTTTGACAGATTACTTTTTGATAAAAATGAAACATCTCAATAAATTGGTGGCAACAGACATCTCTCTCTATATTTGATTTTTGTGTTTAATTGTCATCCAATATAGTGGTCCTATTTATTGAGATCAGTGAGTTAAAATGAAAGAGGTAACTCATATTGAAGATTAGGAATTGTTTTCAAAATAATGACCAGTATTCAAGGGATTTGGGAAGATTTTAACCATATTTCAAATAAAATGGAGTAAGATAGTATGATAGCATTACCTTTAGTAAGACTTCAGCAGTAGTAGGTTTAGATATAAATTGTGCGTAATTCTTTAAGGTATGACTGGAAGAAGGAAGAAAAGATAGATGCCTGTCATAGCAGTGAACAATAAATAAAAATATTAAAGAATATAACCTTGTGGTTTCTATGTATGTTGTAAACAGTTCCTGTGCTTGAGATACTTGTACCCTTAGTCTTCAGCAGGAGATGGTGTGGTGTACCAGGTAAAATTGAAACAATACGAATATCAGAAATTAACATTTCTAAGAACTGCCTGATCTTAAACAACTGACTTCCCTTCTTTTGCTGAAGCTGCTCTGTTGAATTTAAGGTTAGGTGAAATTTTCTCTGATAAGCACCAAAACTGTATGATAGACATAATTTTATTAGAGAGCATGAACTTGTTCCTAATATTAAGCTCTAGTATTAAGAAAAATATGTGTAACTTCTGTGTCATTTTGTTAGACATTACCTGAGGAGCTAAGATACAGGGTGAGCTTTATAGTTGTTTTATATCTTTTGCTGATAGGTTTCTGTTTCAAAGATTAGCATTCTATTAAATATTTTTATTAAGATGAATGAACAAAATATATACTACTCTATAGAATTTTGTCATAGAAATGAACAGATTCTGCTTTTTAAAAAATAAAGCTTATCCAGTTATTTTGTGGGATAGGGGTTGTTTCCTGTGTAGAATGTTAAGACATATACTTTATATATCAGAGGTTTTACAGTATACTATCATGACTAGATTTATGAAAACATTTAGAATTCTATTCTCTTTTGAAATGCTTTAATTACTTTTCATATGTGCTATTTTCATCTAAATCATGAGATCTCAAATGCTATGGATATTGGCTAATAATGTTCAAAATAATCTCTTCTAATTTAATGGTGAAAAACTTTTTTTCCCTGTCTAACTACCAATTAAGAATGTTCAGGTACCTGGGCATGGTGGTGCACATCTCTGTAATAGCACTCTGTGAGGCTGAGGCAGAAGGATCGAAAATTTTAGGTCAGCCTGGGAATCTTAGTGACTAAGCAAGACTGTTTCAAACTACAAAATACAAAAAAAAAAAAAAAAAAAAAACAACTAGGGATACAGCTCAGTACAGGTAACCTGGGCTCAGTTCCTCCTACTGCCAAAGAGTTAAAAAATATATATTGATAAGATATGATGATTTTTTTTGTCAGGTTGTGAGAATATGTTTTTATCTTTCGAGTTAACTGATCATCTTTGTAAGTGGCAAATCTTATTGTAAAGTATCCTTAATTTCTTCTTGTATTTGTTATAGAAAATACAACCCTGCTGAGTACTTTTAAGAGTTGAATTTTATCATATTTTTAAACTTATACTCAGTATAATGTGCTTTTATAAAATACACAATTACTAACTTGTTTAATATCTACTATACGAAAGAGGTGTCTCATGGGTTACTTTAGTTCATGATGGGGGGATACTGATAACCTTCCTGGACTATTAGTATAGGTGATGTATTTGAGTATATTTGGATATGTGCTGAACAGCTTTTAAAGAGTTGTTTAGAGATTATAGTTAGGTATTGGCAAAATTTTCCCAGTTTTATATTTTTGAATGAGGTGTATTTTGATAGATAGCATATTGCAATAAGTTGTATGTTAATTTGTACACAATTGTGTAATTGGGTATAAATTGTGTATAAATTCCATATCCTTTTCTTTTTTAGTAATATTGTAATACATTTTCAGTGTTGGTTTTCATGGAGAGATAATTAGTGTATTGTTGTAAATACTTAACATTTGGAGGCAATAAATTTATGTAAAACTTTTTTCTTGTTGAAGCATTTAATTTTAATTATAAAGCATCTTTTCATAAGAGTTCATAAGAATTTGTTAGGATCAAGGTGTACCATCTGTTTTGTAGCCAAAGAAGTTTTAATGCTTTTGAAATTGAGGAAGTTCTTTTAGTTCCCAAAGGATACATATTTACATATTTGTGTCAAAGTTTTGCAACAGACTTACTATTATTTACATTTCCTACTTTAAAGCTTTATAAAGCATTTGCCATTTATTTAAAAAACTGGCATATGTTGAATATTTTATGAGACATAAGTTAGTTAAACATGTAGTTAGGTAGCATCATTTATATTTGAAAGTAAGTATATACTATTGTTGGTTAGTGTGGTCTAATGTGAATTCTATTTGATTACATTTATTTAATGGAGACAAACAGAATATAGTTTCACAGTCTTGTTTGAGTATTTGAGAAAAAACATAAGTAACAACATTCTATTTTGGAATTTAACTGAGAATTTACTGAAGATTTTCTACTTTGCTTGTATGTACTTTTTAAACGTCAGAATACTAATATCAAACAACTTGAGAGATTTTTAAAATTTCACACATAATTTGTGTGCCTTTTGAATACCTGTTAGCTGGGTTTTGAATCGACCCTTTCTTTTCAGAAGACACCCAGTGATATAGTTTTTAAGTATGATTGAAACTAAGTAATCATGCTTGCAGGTTGAATATCCTGAAATACTTGGTATCAACAGTGCTTCAGAGTTTTGAAGTTTTTTGTGTCTTGTTATATTTGGCAGTACTTTACCAGTTAAACATTCCTAGTCTCCAGATATTGGATGTTTGTGTTAGGAATGCTCAGCCTATGTATTATGATTCCTTTATGTTTTCAGTATAATTGGGAGTATTTTGACTGAGCAGGTTTTCATAAGCGCATACATTTTTACTTAATTTTTGTACTGTGAACGGACCTTAACATTAGGTTGATAATGTATGTACAATTTTAATAGCAGTAGTGACTAAGGGGCATTATTTTTGGAATACTCTTTATTTATATATTTTCCAGGTTGTGAAAAAAAATCGTAAAATTGAACTTTTGAGAGCCAATCATAAATTACTAAATTTTTAAAGCACTTTCTCCCACTCCAACATCGAGAAAAGCAGAGATTTTTGTATGAATAACCTCATTTGCCACACACATGTGAGCATACACACATAAAGGGTCACTTCTTCCCCCATTCGCATGAATTCCTATTTGGTTCTACTGGTATTGTACAAGTTTTATAAACTGAGATTAATAATTCTTTTTCATAGGAAACCTGAGGTAGGGATTGCTCAAAGAAATTACTAAAGTTGATAGAAGGTCTACTGAATGATAGTGGGCCTAGTACATGATAGGCTTTTACATTTCTAATTATTATATCATTTGGTAATAATTTTGTATTGCAAGTTAGAAAATGCCATTTTTTCCCTGTTGGCCTGGTGTGGATATTGTAATGATAGACTTATCATTCTTGGTTATTTTTTATGTTAAGATACTTAGTGATTATTTGCCGGATTTCAGCAAAATTAATGGCATGAGCGTGTCATGTCTCTGAATCGTAATAGTTTTTCTTAGTTTCCATGTTAAACACTTTTTAAACTGCTCACTTCTACACATTTTTGTTTTTTCTGTAAAATTCGTGGAATTGTTTCTTTAATTTTTTTACTGTTTGTTTAGTAAAATTGTTCTGGTTCTTTGTTATTATACTTGAAAAACGAAGGTAACATTTTAAAGTATGGATTTTGCTTTTCTTTCTGTGTGAGTAAAAGCCTTAAATATCTACCAATTTTAAGGTCAAATTTTCAGTTTACTTTGCAGATGTATTGCAGGTAAGTATTATAAGTCATTTCAGCATAACACAGTTATCCAGCCAGTACATAGAATATATTTGTACCTGACTAAACTGGTTTCAGTTGCCAGTAGTTGTTTTAGAATTTGCAGCAAGCAAAGGAAAAAAATATGTTCAGTAATGGCAGCCTTTCTTGTTCTCTGCTTTAGATTTAAACGTGTGTAACTTTTCTTTCCTGTTCTCTGTTCTTTGGTGATATTGGGCCTTACGGAAATACACAAGTATTTCTCAAAAAAATTTAGATTTTAGTGTTAGCAAATATGACGCTTTTCTGGCTTTTCAATTATAAAGCATACTGACCTGGGGCTGGGGGTGTAGCTCAGTGGTAGAGCACTTGTGTAGCATACACAAGGCCCTGGGTTCAACTCTCAGAAGAAATAGGAAAAGTCCTTAAGTATTTTTAGAAATATTACCAAATAATTAAATTTATACCATTGTTGATTTTTCTTACTGAAATTTCTCTGCAACACAGATGGATTTTTAAATAGGGAATATACATTTTGTAATTTGAGAGTATTGAAGCATCTTAGCATATGCAGTAATTATTAGTAACAATTGGTTCTTCATTTCATGCTGCTGTTAATTTTTCTGCTCCTGAGATTAGGAAAAATTCATTTGATATCAGTTTTTCTGATATGATCAACAAAAGGACACAGGGCTGTTTTTCATTAATTATAGTCATTATAGGCCATATTCTGTGCTATTGTTTAACTTTTGATTATTTGATGATGTCATCATTATCTCATGAGGTTTGCTGTTCATGGTTTACAGGTGATATTTTTAAGAGAAGGCTTTGTGTCAAGCTGTTAATTTTGAACTTGAAAATTAAATTATTTGCTAATATAAAGTTTGATAAGTTCATAGATTTTATAAAATGTTCTTTTAAAATTTCATTTAAGTATATGATATTTGTGATTATAAAGCATTATACTTGACTAGAAAAATTTGTCTTTGCCACTCTGTTCTCACAGAAAATACTTACCATTTCTTGATTGTACACCTTTGAATCCTTAGAAAATATGATGTGTTCCTTAAGTGCTCCATATACTTAGGTAATTATATTTCTAAGAAGCAGGTATTTAAATCTGTAATGTTACTCAGAATTTTGTTACCTGTAGTTCTTATGTTGTGCTAGGCGTGGAATGTGTAAAACAGTTTAAAATTTCTTTCTTTTGTATTTTAATCTTCCAAAAATGTAATTTTTATGTAAGACTTTTCTTAAGACCTATTTTAAACCTTTTAAAAGATAAAACAGTTTTAGGATATCTCTCACACATCTGTATCAATGCAGCTTAGACATGAAACATATAATAAAGGTGTTTAGAATTCTTTAAAAATTTTCATTCCTTATAATTTTATTTTTTGTTATCATATGATTGTAAAACATAGTAATTGGCATTGAAATAATTACATTCAACTTGAGTAATGGGTTCATTTTCACATCACATTGAATCTTTTTTTTGTCTTTCCCTTCCTCTCCTTCCCATTTTTTGTCATTCCTAGATCCCATTCTCATTTCCACAAAGGTTACCTCCTTCTTTTCCTATCATCTACCTTTTATTTAGCTCTTTAAGTTACTTATATTTTAAGCTTTTTATGTGAGAGAAACTATGCAATATTTAATGATGTCTGATTTTTATTTCGTTTAGTATGATCTCAAGGTTCATCCATATTTTTACAGATTACTCAAATTTTCCTTGTTTATGGCAAAGTGGTATTCCATTGTGTATGTACACCACATTTAAAAATGTGTTGATGGAAATATAGACAGCTTCCAAGATTTTGCTATTATGAATTATACTGTAATATGATATCTTTAATTGTTTCTGAAAGATACCTGGAAAGTGTAACTGGGCAAAATGGAATTTTTGTTTTTAGTTTTTTGAGGAATCTCCATGCTAATTTCCACAGTGGCTGAAGGAGTTCACAGTCCAACAGTGTAGAAGGGTTCACTTTTCCTCCCATAGACTCACCAGCACTTGTTGTTCTTTATGATAGCTATTTTTATTAAAGTAAGATGGCATTTCAGTGTTGTTTTGATTTTCATTTCTGTAGTGGCTAGAAGTAATAAATGGTCTTTGTGTACTTATTGGCCATTTGTATTTCCTGTCTGCCCATTTTTTTTTTTTGGGGGGGACTGGGTCTTTTATTTTGCGGGAAGTCTAATTTTTAAAATTCTTTTTACATTCTAGATACTAGTTCTCTGTAATAATAGGTGGTAATTTTTCCTTTCCATTTTGTATCTTCAGTGTGTTGGGTTCCTCTGCTTTGCAAAAAGCTTTTTAATTTCACATAATCTCATATTTTGATTCTTGTTATTTCTTGAGTAAATGAACCTGTTCACGAAGTCTTTGCCTATCCCTAGTGTGTTTATCTTCTAGTAGGTTTCATGTTTTTTTTTTTAAAACTATCTCAGGCTTTAAACATTTTTTTCCCCATTTTATTGGTACATAGAAGCACAAAAAAATTTAAGGTTTGCAATGAAGTTGAGCGTTTTGTGCACCTATGTATCTTGCCAAGGTGACAAGGGCTTTCCTGCTCTCCTTTTGCTCCTCTCCCTACCCTCTTCTCCCTCCCTCCCCACCCTACCCCCTGTTTCACTTTGTTTTTCGTTTTAAGTTCCATATTGAACATTTTTGACTTGGTCTTAGTAGAGGGTGAATAATAGTGGTCTAGATTCATTTTTCTATATGTGGATAAGCAGTTTTCCCAGCAACAGTTGTTAAAGAGGCTATCTTTAGGTATTCTCTTGTCTTTGTCAACTGTCAAATGGCTGAAGATACCTGGAGTCGTTGGTGCACCTTCAGTTCTATTCCATTGATCTGCCTGTCTCTTTTGGTGCCAGTACCGTGTCAGATATGTGTAATTTGTAATAGGACTTGAAATCTGGGATTGTGATGTTTTCTGTTTAGCTCTTGTTGCTTAGGATTGCTTTGAGTACTCTGGGTTCTTTCTGATTACATGGAGATTTTAGGGTTGTTCTTTCTACTTTTGTGAAGAATGCTATTATTCTGCCTATCCCAGAGTAGGGGCTATATTTTTATTTATTTATTTTCAATTTATTTTTTCAGAGTACCATAGTTTTCATTATAGAGGCCTTTTATTTCCTTAGTTTAATTCACAGGTATTGAATTTTTTGAAGCTACTATAAATAAGATTTTTTTCCTTGATTTCTTTGTGAGTGATTTCATTTGTTGCTGTACAGGAATTCTTTCTGTGTCTTGGTTTTGTATCCTGCCACTTTGCTGAATTTATTAGTTCTCAGGTTTTCTGGTGGAGTTTTTCATCTCTATAAAGGATCATGTCATCTGCAAATAAGGAGAGTGTGACTTCCTCCTTTCCTATACACACTTTCTTTCTTCCCTCCCACCTCCCCTTTCTTTTTTTCTTCCTTTCTCACTCTTAATGCTCTGGCTAAGGTTCTGAGTACTATATTGACCAGAAGCGGTAATAGTAAGCACCTCTGTGCTTTTCTTCATTTTAGAGGAAATGATTTTAGTTTTTCTCCTTTTAAGATAATGTTAGCAGTAGGTTCGTCACTTTATTAGTTTGAGGTAAGATTCTTCTAGATTCTATATGTATATGTTTTTGCCAGTTTTTAAAAAATCATGAATGGATGTTGGATTTTGCCATATTCTCTTTTCTTTGTCTATTGAGATACCATGATTTTTGTCTTTTCTTTTTATGTGATGTAGGTGAAGGCATGTTCAACTATCCTTGTGTTTCTGGTGTGAAGCCAACTTGATCCTTTTAATCATTTCTTGCTTTTTTTTTTTTTTAAATGAGACATGGTCTAGCTTTGTAGTCCAGCCTGGCCCTACACTCACTGTGTAGCCCAGGCTGGTCTCGAACTCAAAGCGATCCTCCTACCTCAGTCTCTTGACTGCTGAGATCACAGGCATGTATCACCACACCCTGATTATATGGGTTTGGGAATTAAATACAAGGTTTTGTACTTGCTAGATAAGTGCTCTAACTGCTTTACTATTCCTCCAGCCTCTACTTTTTTTCTTTTGAAGATAGTTTTATTTTAGTTTTCACAAATTTATCTTATTAACTGATAGTTAAAAATAGGTCAGTGAAAAAAAAGCTTTACTGTATGTCCATCAGAAAATACAATATTTGTCATAATTACATTGTTATTGTTTATACTCTGTCATTCATAATTAATCCTTTTTATCCAAGACCAGCTTAACAGTCTGCTTTCCTGGAGTCCTCTGTTTCTGGGACTCAGGTTCTCTTGAATGTCCTGATCCAGTACCCTGCTATGTTCATAAATAATCATGATGTCTGCTGACATGTGGAAAACTGTACCTATATAGTTTCATGATGAAATAATAACAACGCATTTCCAATGATCCCCACTATATTTTCTTCAGAATTTTTATGGAGATAATTCTTTAACAAAATATTCATTGTGTTTGCGAACACAGGTCTGCCTTTGTAGGAGTTGAAATTAGTGTTTCAGACTGTTTATTATTTTCTCTGGATTTTCTCAGTTTCTCCAGTTTCTCTGTGATGTCATGATGTCATGATTTCTAATTTCGGTCCTGGTGTAGCTTTGATTTTTCTGCTGATTTTGAACTCTCTCTTCTTTGATCTACCCTATAGTCTTCTTTTTATTAAGTCCTTTTCTGATTTTGGTACCAAGGTAGTGCTAGGTTCCAAGAATGAGTTTGGTACTATTCATTCTCTTTCAATTTCATGAAAAAAAAAATTTTGAGAAATATTGGTGTGAGATCTTCCTGAAGTTACAGTAAAACTCTGCTGTGAATCCTTTGGGGTCCAGTGTAGTTTTTCATTGATAGGATTTTTATTTACTGACTTTTGGTTGTTGGTTTGTTTGGGGTTTCTATATACTCTTGGTTCAATTTTGGTAATTTGTATGTGTCCAGTAATTTATTCCTTTCTTCAAAGTTCTTCAATTTATTGGAATGTAAGTTTTCAAAAATAGTTCATTAAGGGCTGGAGAAATGGCATGGGGCGAAAATAGCTTGCTTTGCAAGGGCAAAGCCCTGAGTTCATTTCCCCAACACCACATAAAGCTGGGCATGGTGGCGCAAGCCTGTTACCCCAGCACTCTGGAGGCTGAGGCAGGCAGACTGTCCTGAGTCCAGGGCCAGCCTGGGCTACAGAATGAGACCCTGTCTCAAAAAATGTTCATTAAATTCTTGGAATTTCATTGGTAGACTTTGTTATTTCACCTTTTTTATTTCTCATTACCTTGATACGAGTATTCTTCCTTCCTTCTTTCCTTTCATTCATTCATTCATTCATTGGTAAGTTTGGGTATGGGTTTATCAATCTTGATTATCCTTTTTAGGATCCCAGTCTGATTGAATGGCTTTTTGTCTCTGTTTCATTTATTTCCTCTCTGATCTTTATAATTCACCTGTTGTACTGCTTGTGTTGGGTTATTATTCTTGTTTTAGGACCTTGAGGTGCATCTTAATGTTTAGATTTATTTGGGATTGCTTTTTTTCTTTCCAGTACTAGGCATTGAATCCAGGGCTTTTGTACTGATCTATATCCTCAGCCTATGTTTCATGTTTATATTGAGACAGAGTCTTGCTTAGTTGCCAAGTTGCTCAGAATGGGCTTGAACTTGGTCTCTTCCTAACTCAGCCTCCTAGAGTGCTAGAATTACAGGCCTAAACCGCCAGGCTCAGCTGTTTTTTAGTGTGTGTGTGTGTGTGTGTGTGTGTGTGTGTGTGTGTGTGCTCATAAATATAAACTTCTCCTGTGAGAACTGCTTTCATTGTGTCTTGTACTTTGTGGTATGTTGTTTTGCTTCCATTGTAATTTGGTTCTAGCAACTTTTTTATTTCTTGCCTGGCCTCTCCTGTGAATCCTTTGATTATTCAGTAATGTGTCATTTGCTCTCTGTGTGCTTGTATACTTTTTGGAGATTTTTTTTGTTGTTAATTTCTAGTTTCCTTTTGCTATAATCTGCTAGTATGCTGGGGATTATTTAATTTTTTTTAAAAAAATTTAAGCTTATCTTATGTTGTAAGATTTGGCCTGTTTTGGAAAATGTTTCAGATGCTCCTGAGAAAAAAAGTGTGTTCTATTGTTGTCAGATGAAACACTCGCATTATTATTTAATTATTATATTATCATTATTTATTATTTGTTTCATGATGTTATTTAACTCATATTTCTTTGTTGTCTTTTTTGTTGGTTGATGTTTCTGTTTGTGAGAGTTAGATATTTAGGTCCTCTGGTATGGTTCAGTTGGGATCTCTCATTTTAAATTCTATGTATGTGTGTGTGTGTGTATGTATGTATGTATGTATGTATGTATGTATGTATGTGTCTGCCTGCCTGCCTGCCTGCCTGCCTGCCTGCCTGTCTGTCTGTCTGTCTGTCTATCTATCTATCTATCTATCTATCTATCTATCTATCTATCTATCTATCTGTAGTACTAAGGATCTAGCCCAAGGCCTTTGCACTGAGCTACATCTCCAGTCCATTTTTTAGTTTAGCTTTTTTTTTTTTTTATTTAATATAGGGGCTCACTATATTCTCCAGCTGAGCTTGAATTTGGGATTATCCTTCCTCAGCCTACAAGAGTGCTGGAATTACTGGCTTATACCACCAGATCTGGCTCTGTCTTTTTAAGTGCAGTAGTTTTTGTTTTATGAAGTTTAGGCTGCCAGCATTAGGTGCATATATAGTTAGATTTTTTTTCTTTCTGTTTAGTTTCTTTACCAGTACATAACAGACATCTTTGTTTCTGCTGGTCAGTTTTGACCTGAAGTTGGCTATTTCTGATAAAAAATATAGTTATTCCTGCTTGCTTTTGGGCTCTAGTTGAATGGATTATTGTTTCCCATCCATTCAATTTTATTCTGTGTGTTTTTTTTTTTTTTTGTGGATGAGTTATGTCCATTGCAGGAAGGCAACATAGGATTGTGATCTTTTTTGCATCCCTTCTTGATCAGGGAACACTATTTATTCTTCCTCCCTCCCCCCTTTGCCAAAGGGATATTTTTTTACTTAATCTGCTAGTCTTTTTTTTTTTGATTAACAGACTTAACATCAATAATGTTGAGATTGAGATTTATATGGTGATGTCTTTACTGAATCCTGTAATATCATTGTTTTTCTGATTTGCCTAGGTGTTCATACAGCAAAGCATCAGTATAGAAACACCACAAGCCCCAGTCTGACTCACTATTCCTCCTCTTCCTCTAAGACCACATGACCAATAAAAAATGTACACTCAGACACTGCGATGTGGAGGAAATTTGTGAAATTTGTGATGGATATATTCCTTTGGATTCTTTGGTGTTGATGGCCCCTTTTTTCTGTCTAGGATTACCTCAGTTATTCAATTCTGTTTTAATGATCATACATTTCTTTTCGCTTTCTGTGTATAAAAAATCTTCAGTAACCCATCAGTTTTGAAGGATAATTTTGCTGGGTACATAATTCTGTTTTACATTTTTTTATGGCTTAAAATATTTCGCTCTAAGATCTCCTTTCCTTAAAGCTTTATGCTGAGAAATTACCTGCTATATTGATAGGCTGACTGTAATAAGTTGCTTGCTGTTTTTCTCTTATGCTTTTATCATTGTCTTTCTGTTGAATTTCTGGCATTTTGAATACAGTATGTTTTCAAGAGTTTTTTGTTATGGTTGTGGCTGTTTGAGTTCTGAATTCTTAGGTTTGGAAAATTTTCTATGATCTTGGTGAATGAATTTTTTTATACTTTCTGTGTTGCTTTCTCATTTTTACTTTATTCCTTTAATTCTGAGGATATTTTTTTTTTAGTTACCTAGCAACTGTTGTAACAAGTTTCATCTTTGTCTTTAGGGTATCACTTAATGCATGGTCACCTACTTCAGCCATGTCTTCCTGATCCATTACTCTATTCTCACAATGCTTTAACTAGCTTGCCATGCTCTCAACTAAATTTTTCATTTTATGAATTTCTGTTTGATTTCTTTTTATAATTGTTTTTTGAGACAGGGTCTTGCTCAGTAGCCCAGGCTGGTCCTGAACACACTACAGAGTCTAGGCTGGCCTTGGACTCACAGAAATTCTCCTGTCTCAGCCTCCCAAGTGCTGGGATTACAGGATTATAGATGTGTACCACCACTCCCAGTTTATGTGTTGCTGGGAATCAAACTCAGGACTGCGCTTACTAGACAAGCATTTTAATCACTGTGACATTCCTCCACCCCCCACCCTGCCCTTATAATTTCTAATTCTTGGCCAGAATGGTCATTCATATCATTTATTGTCTTGTTTAACTCAGTCAGCTTATTGTTTGTGTCTTCTTCAAGTTCACTGAACATTTTTCATGTGTATTAATGTATTTGGATAAATTTTAAAGCCACTAAATCTCTTGAGTTTGCTTATTTGATTATTATTTGTCTCTATAAACATTTTTACCATTTGGAACTTAGAGTTCTGTTTTTGTAATTTCTATTTCTGAGCCCATCAGATGAACATTTGGATAGTTAAGCATTGTGGAAGTATCTTGGTGACTTGCTTTTTCCTGTATCTATTGCTTTTGTGTTGAAAGCTGCAGGTTGGTTTAAAAAATTCTTTTCCTATCCTGGGGATTCTACTCTAAGTAGAATACGTGTCCTTGGGTTTTGTTTTGTTTTGGTATTTATACCTCTCTTCAACCTTCTCAACTTAATTATTTGAGAGTCTTCTGGGGGCTATATGAACACCCTTCTGGGGGCTTGGTCCTTAGTGAATCTCAGGGAAGACAAAAACAAAATGTAGTAACATCAATTATACAAAGGCATGCCAGATGTTTCCATACAGTAAAAAAAAAAAAAAAAAAAACAATGAAACCCTTAACAGCAAAGACATGAACAGTATTTAGAGTCTATGACAAACCACATATTGACCTTCATAGTAACCAGTTAAATGCTACAACATCAATACCATTAACAATAAAAAGAGTTGTACTATATTATTTCTTTCTTGAGACAGAGTCTGTCCACCCTTGGCCTGAACTTACTCTGTAGCCCAGGCTGGCCTCAAATTCAGCAGTTCTCCTGCCTCAGCTTTCCTAGTGCTAGGATTATATGTGTGTGTTATCATTTCTGATTTATGTGATGCTGGGGAATCACGTCAGGGCCTTCCACAGCTGTGTTGTTCACTCCAGCCTGAGTCTGCTGCATCAGTATAGTTACAAAACTAAAGGACATAATGTATGAGGTCTACTACTATGAAAAAAGAATAAGAAGGGAAGATAACAAAAGCAAAACAAAAACCTGAAATTCAGAAGAAAACAGGAATGAGTTCACAAATTTCTTTCAGATTGCAGTGTCTTGGTATGTAAGTTTTTTTTATTTGTCATGTGGTATTGGAGAAGGAATAGTCTGGGGCTTGTTGCATCTCTGTACTGATGCTTTGCTATACGTACATGTAGGTCCTGCCCCACACCTTTCCCACTTGGTAGTCAGTGGTGTGTTGCTGGCCTGCGGATTTATTCACTTCATTGTTTATTTATATATTTATTTACTTACTTATTTTTGAACACAATCTCCTCTAGTTCAGGCTGGTGCTGAACTCACTATGTAGTCCAGGCAGCATAGAACTTGCAGCAATCCTCCTGTCTCAGCCTCCTAAATTCTGGGATTATGGGATTCTAGCTCATGTGGTGCTAGAAAATCAAGCCCAGGCCCTCGAGCTTGCTAGGCAAGCACTTTAACCTCTGAGCCTTCTCTCCAGCCCCTGCTTTTCGTTTTAATGGCTTTCATTATTTGTGACCTCCTGTACATCCTGAAAACTGATAACTCTGCCTAAGTTTTGTGGCTTATGTGCTTCAGATGTGCCTCATTTGCTTCAACATTCTGTTCATATACTCTGGGAGATGGCACACATCCCAGCAAAGGTGTATCTCTTTAGCATGTTGGCAGATGTGGGAAGCAAGCAGATCCTGAGTTGTATGCTAGAATTAAGCAGGTAAGAGATAAAGCCCTGAGCTGAACTTTATTCTAGTGCTTTTCAGACCTAGCCCCCTCAGAAAACTCTAAAGTGTCAGACTGGTTTCTGTACAGAGTGGGCAGGACCACTGTATCCTCCAGGGCTGGTAGGGTGGGAGGGAGGGTCCTTTCTAGCTTTTCCCCTCTCTGCAACTATCTCTTTTGATGTTTTCCACCCAATGACTGTGGCAGCATAACCCCAGAAACCCTCAGGTTGTGTCACTTCTGTGACTCCTGATTTCTGAAGGAGCTCAGTCTCAAACAATAATGCCCTTCTCAAAGAGGCTTCTGATTACATCTCTCCAAAATACGATAGGCCTGTTCGGCTGTCTTTTAGAGTGCAATCCAACACTACCTTTGCAGCTTACAGTATGTGAGGTTTTCTTGGAACTTTACCTGGACTTGTGTTTGTGTAGACATTAACCTCCCTAGGCTTTTAAGTTTTAAAATGAAAGCTTTTATTTTTAAATACGTGGTTTGAAACTTGTGAAATACCTATTTTTTTTAAAGGAAGTGATTGTATTGTATTTATTCAGGCACTCAGTACAGGTGTAGTCAATGAATAGAGAAAATGTCACTGTCGTTGTACAGACAGTAGGAGGTGGGGATTTAGGAGCTTTAGCTATATTCCTGGCTTTGCCACTAAGTAGCTTTGTTTTGTTATGTAGTTCATTTTCATTTTCTGACCTGTTTCCTTAGCTATAAAAATTACATAGTTGAAATCTATATTCCTTTCTTTGAGCTCTAATATTTGTGTATCTTTTGCTTACATAATTTGGAAGAATTGGCTTGTATGGGTTTTGAGACCATATTCATTTTCTCACATGCCAGGTCCATTCATTCGTTCCTTTGTAGCTATTTTCCCTTCCCTGCTAAATTATTTTAAATTCATTCCCTCTTCCCTCCTTCCCTGTAATGAAGTAGGAGGAATGGCTTTATAACCTCTGCTTCCGCTCAGGTTTTCTGCCACAAGACCATTCTCCAAAGTTTGTAAGTTTTCTGTTTTCTGCTTCTCAAGTGTCTACAATATTCCTACATTGTATGGTCTAAGGAAGGTTGTTGATAAGTTGTAATTCTTTAGTTAGTGTATATAATTTAGCTTTTTGTGTATCTTTTTGTTAACTGCAGATTGCAGTGAGTGTCTCCGCAATAAGTTAAATCTCTAGTCCTGTTTTTAATTTTTAAATTTTCAGACAGAGTCTCACTCACTTAGTTCCTCAGGCTAGGTTCAAACCTTGCCTCAGCCTCCCAGAGTGAGGTTGAATTGTATACACAATCATGCCTGGTTTCTGTGTACATAATTTGTTAGTTGATACCCAATTTTATCTAAGTTGAACATTTGTAAGTTTCTTGACTGTCCAAATCATGGGAACTAAGTATGTTGATTTACATATTTTAATTTCCTATTTACTAAATGTGTACTTAGGAGTTTAGAATTTTTCCAGTAGCAAATATTTATTTGCACTTTTATTTGAATATGTATGTATTATAAACTCATTTACATGTTAATAACATATAACTTGGGTGACTTGTGTCCATACATACCTCTTTTTGGCCACTATTTTTCTTCCTAATTCCCTTTTCCTTTCCTTTCCCCCTCCCACTCTCAGTAACTTCCATTTTCTGAGGAATATATCGCCCCACTTCCTTCCCTGTATCTTATATTTAAGATCTCTTTATACACATATTTATGATAATCTCCCATCCAAATACTAACCAAGCTTAGTTTCTGAGATCAGATGAGATTGGGAATGTTGAGGGTGGTATGGCTGTAGACTGACAATGTAATATGAGACAAACCATATGGTACTTAATCTTTTCTGTCTGTCCATTTCATATTGAGCATCATTGACTCAAGGTGACCCTATTTTCTTCCATATGCTTCATATCCTTATGGGTACATAGTATTCCATTGTGTTCCTATATCATTTTCTTTATTTATCTGTAGATGGACATGTAGATTGATTCTAGGACTTAAGTCTTACGAGTTGGGCTGCTATAAATGTGGGTGTATGCCTGTGTCTTTACGATATGATGACGTTAGCTCTTTTGAGAAGATGCCCAGCATCATGGTTCAAGAAGTGGAACTATATCAAACCAAAAAGCTTTTGCACAGAGAAGAGACAACTCAAAGACTTGGAGAAAATTTTTGACAAGTACTCTTTAAAGGGTCAATAAAATATTACATAAAGGACTCAATATAATGTAAATCATTAAAAAAACTCCCAAGATAAATGAGCCCACTAAAATTGGGCAACTGAACTAAAATGACATTTCTCATTAGAAGTATAAAAGGCCAGTAAACACATGAAAAAAAAGTGTTTAACATTGTTGGATATCAGAGAAATGCAAATCAAAACAGCATGTGAGATTCCGTCTCCAGTGAGAGTGGCTTTCATAACTCAGCAAGCAGCAAATGTTGCTGAGATTGTAGAGGAAAGAGGACACTTGCACACTGCTGGTAGGATTGTAAACTGATAGAACCATTGTGGAAGCAGTTTGGAGATTCCTTAGGAAGCTGAATGTAGGAATCCCACCTGACCCAGCTATAGCTCTCCAGGAGTCTGGAGAATCTGAATAGGAAAATGTAATTTTTTTTAGAATTAACAACCAGATCTTTACAGATTGTGTAGAATTTTATGAATTTTTAAATTTGCAAACAACTGAAATTATTGAAGTAATATTCAGAGTAAATTTGGAATTTCTTCTTTACTGTTCTAATGTTAAAATTTTCTTGGGGCTGGAAGAATGGCATAACAATTTGAAGGGCTTAGGCCCTCAGTTCATTTCCCAGGACCACATAAAGTGGGTGTGGTGGCGCATCCCGGGGCTCTAGAGTCTAGAGTAGGCGATTGTCCTGGATCTAAGGCCAGCTTGGCCTACATCATGAGTTCAGGACCAGCCTGGGCTACAGAGTGAGACCTTGTCTTAGAAAAAGAAAAAAAAAAATTTTTCTTGTTATTGCAGCAATCTTCAGTTTTTTTCACTTCTAATCTAGCACATAACAATTAAGATACTTTATATATATATATATATATATATATATATATATATACACACAATGATTGATTCATTCTAAAATGTATTACCCAAAATAGATTCAGGAGATTTTTCCTGGTTAATGAAAAAATGACACTGTAATTTCTTATTGAAAGGATTATTTTAAAGAGATTTCTTCAGAAGGATGCCTTCATTCTGTTTGAAACATTTCTCTTTATTTTGAAACTGTGCCCTGATCTGGGAAGGACATGTTGCAAATATTCTTTTTAAGAATTTTATTATCTTTAATCTGTATTGTGGATTGAACCCAGAGCGCCAATGTAGCAGGAATGTTGTGTATTGCTGAGATGTATCCTCAGTCTTTTTTTTTTTTTAATGTTTTGAGTCAGGGTGTTGCTAGGTTGCCCAGGATCAGCTTGAACTTTTGGAAATATTTTTTAATTTATAAAATAGTATTTAATTTGAATGGTGTTTGGGTTTAATTTTTTTCATCACAAAATAATAAAAATTGCAACTCTGTTAGTCCCCATTCTTTTGGATGTGTATATAACCCATGTCAGCAAACCACTCATGTAGTGGTATAGCAGTAAAGCTTTAGAACTCAACTCCAGTAAGATGTAAATTAGTGTGATCTAATACCCATTTATTTTTTGCAACACAGGCCAGGGCAGTAACCATCCAAAATGCAGATTCATCAATGAGTTCCCTTTGGAATTAATGATTCTCTGTATTGTCCATAAGTATTTCTGATTCATCTGTTTGAATGATCAAACACAAAATGGCCTTTAGCTAATCATTTATGGAACTGGGTGCTTCTTTTTCCTTCAGTCTATTTTAAGTTCTTTTGTTATGCATCTTTATATATAAATAGCATTGTACATTCCACCTTAAAAACTGAGGAGGCCTTAATATGCCCTAACATTGTCTACTATTGAATGAATTCATGATTGAAACATTTGTGTGTGCCAAGAAATAAAAGTGGCTTTCAAATACAGAAATGACAATTGCTCCGTAGTCTTAGCTTCTATTTGTCAGCTTCTTGTTGCTGGGAAACAATATCCAGCACCTACAATTTAAAGGAGGAGAAGTTTAATTCAGCTCCTGGTTTTAATGGGTTCATTCCATGGTTCGTTCACTGCAGAGCTGAAATGAGATGGTGGAAGGCACGGTTCAGAAAAACTACTCAACCAGTGGCAGCCAGGAATTGGAGAAGGGCTGAGCCTAGGACAAGAGTCCACCCTTACAGGTCATGCCTTTGATGACTTGCCTCTTCTGACCAGTGCTCCCAACACAGAAGCTCTGGGGGATATTTTAGATCTAAACCCTACCATTCTACTGGTGTTCTTCAAAAGGCCGATATCCATCTTATATAGGGTATCCCTAAGGTTTGATCACTTCTAAATTAAGTGGGTTTGAGACACCTTTTACATTGAATCTTGTGCCTGCATAATTTTTCTTATAACATGAATTCAAATACTACACTTTAGTCCTTAGCAAATTTTTATATTTTATGTTTTTAATGTTTTTGTACATATGGTTATCTTTGGGACACACTAAAATTATTTTCTTTATATGTGAGAGTCGCCAATTTATTTTTTTCCTGTAATTCAGGCTGGTCCTGAGCTCACTATGCAGGCATGGGGCTGTCAAACACATGGCAGTCATACTACCTTAATCTTGCAAGTGCCTGGGTTATAGACGTGCGCCACCACACCGGGTTTATTTGGCACTGGGGAATTAAACTCAGGGCTTTGCGCTTGCTAGGCAAGTGCTTTAAATGCCGAGCTATTCCTGCAGTCCAGAATCACCAAATTATGAATATTCCTGAAAATGTCTTTTGCTGGCTTCTCCTTCCTTGCCACCTTTTCCTGGCTCTGCGCCTTTCCTGTACTCTTTTGGTCCTTTTTCACTATCTGTACTATGTGGAAGCCATACCATCATATGCAGTACATTTACTGTATGCCAGGACGTTTTTGGAAATTATAGTGAGAATATTTGCTATGAATCTCAGGTGGACAGCTGTTGGATCCCCATTTTGAATAGTGGTAGTGTCTGGATTACTTTCCAGAATGAAGTAATAGTTTTTGTGATAGAACATATAATAATGAAGTGGTCAAAATGCAGAGGCTAGCATTTGAACACTTGACTCAAACAATGGAGTTGAATTCACCCTCCTACATGCTCAAGAACTAATTCTTTTCATTAGAAAGTGACAGGCAGTCCCCTGCTCAAGTTATTCCCTTAGCTGATTACTATTGTTGCTGGAGTGATCTGTCAGGCAACAGACTTGGGACCAGTTGTTGATTCCTGACTGCATACTGCAGTGCATAGTATTTAATTGGCTTTTAATGAAGCTTTTCATATTGTTAGTACCATCCAAAGGTACTGGTGACACTAAACAAATGGCAATGAACAAGATAAAGTTAAGCCTAAAGCCAAAACAAACAAAGAACAGCCAAGTTTTTTTTTTTTTTTTTTTTTTTTGAGAAACAACGTATGGATGCTTTACTCGTAGACCTTAGAGTAAAGTTTCCACCTAAATTTGTGTAGCAAGATTCTGGAGAAAAGCTTGTCCCAGTGGAATTAGGCAAAGACGGAGTTTTATCAGAAATTATAGAATCTCAGGAGGAGACCACAGAGGATTTCCAGCAGACATTGAGAATTAAAGCAAGCACCTACCACTCCCCGAAATGGATGAGACTTACGTATGTGACAAAAGATAAGCTTGAAAAGGAAAAAAATAATTATTTACATATGCATCCTCATTCCCTTCCTACCCTCCCATGTTTCCCTTTCCCTCTCCATAAAGTCCATCTTACTGCTTTCTTCCATATCTCTTACATTTTGTTATGGTTTGTTTTTCTTATATTAGAGAAACCATATGATATTTTAACTTTCTGGGTCTGATTCATTTCACTGAGCATAATGGTCTCAAGGTATATCGGTTTTTCCTACAAATGACTCAAATTTGTCATTCTTAATGGCAGAGTAATACTCCATTGTGTGTGTGTGTGTGTGTACACACCACATCTTTATCCATTCATACAACCCTTGCTGGTTGTAGCTCACTTATCCTTTTTCTCCTTTTTCTTTTTCCCCCATTTTATTGATATGTATAAGTGCAAAATTTAAGATTTACAATGAAGTTTAGCATTCTGTGCGTCTGTGTATCTTGTCAAGGTGACAAGGACTTTCCCACTCTCCTTTTGTCCCTCCCCCTACCCACTCCCCACCTCCTGCCCTATCCCCTTGTTTCAATTTGTTTTTCGTTTTAAGTTCCATGATATAGTTGTGATCTGGGTCTCTCATATCAGAGAGACCGTTCGATGTTTCACCTTCTGCTTCTGACTCACTTCACTAAGCATGATGTTCTCAAGTTTCTTCCATTTGCCTGCAAAAGCCTCCACACTATTTGACTTTATTGATGCATAGTATTCCGTTGTGTATAAATGCCACATTTTGTGTCTCCACTGGTCTGTTCGTGGGTATCACTTATCCTTTTTCTTGGGCTGACTCTGCTTATTACTTGGATCTTTCCTCAGGTGACCTTCCAAGTTCCTAGAATCTCTTTTTGGAGTCTCCACTATAACTTTGGCTTTATTCACAGCACTTTAGGCATCACTCTCTCAGGTATTTCTGTCAGGGATGGTGGCCCTCTTGTACAATTTGGCTTTACAGACCTTGGGTGGAACCCTTAGTGACACCTTAAGTCTTACATTCAGTGTGCCAGAAAATCCAGCAGCCGACAGATGATGCCAAAGTCTCCTGGCAACGCAAACAGTAGCTGAATTCACTTGAACCATTGTTGAGAGACTTTTGTATGACTGGCTAGTACACATAGAATGATTAGAGAGTCCTGTGGGTCTCTCTTCTGAAAGCCAAGGCTTTCAAATGAGTTTACCCTTGTATACCCCTGAACCTGTGTTGCATGGCAGTATGATCACTTCTTGAGATGTCTGTATCTTTCCTATTGTCCTGATTCAAAGTACTCAAGTTTTTAAAAATTCACCTTGCTCTCCTTGATCTGTGACTTTATACACACTTAATTTTAGACCCGGTTGCCAACTTTTCATATCATTTCGGTTGGCTTTTGCACGTGTTTTTCCACTCTAGACCTTACTAAAAGCACGTGCAATAGCCATGCCACAACATAAATATTAAACTGCCTCATTGTTTTCTTGCCTGATCAAGGAATTTTTTACCTTTATATTTAGCCTTACTAATAAGTTTTATGACTTGGGCAAAATGTAGATAGTTTTTTTGGGCAGAATGAAATATACATTGCTTCTAGTCTTCATTCCCGTCTGGATGCTCTGAGCATGACATTTTTGTTAACATTCTAGATTTTGAGCTCCAACCAGAATCACCTGTTAATCTGACTATGACATTCTAAGGCTTATCTAGGCAGTATCTTCCAATCTTTCCAAACTCTTATCGCAAACCAGTATTGAAGAGTTTTAAATGACATAGTTTGGTATAGACACAGCAATAACCCTACTTGAAGTATGAATTTTCTGTATTAGTCAGCTTTGCTGTCACATGCGCATAGTGCGCCACACCAACATCTTTGCGGAGAGGTTTCATTCAGCTCAGAATTTTATTTATTTGCAGATTTTAAAATTTTATTAGCACAAAATTGTGATATATAGTAGTAATAATAAGCTTGAGAAATTGGTGCATTTACATGTGATAGGACTCCCTTACTTCCTACCACATTCTCATTCTTCACAGTCTTACTTTCCACCTCTCTTAATTTTTCTTTTACTTATTCATTTATTTTTGTTTGTTTTTTTTGAGACAGGGTCTTGCTCTGTAGCCCAGGCTGGTCCTTAACTCACTATGGAGTCTAGGCTGGCCTTCAACACATGGCAATACTCCTGCCTCTGCCTGCCCAGTGCTGGGGTTACAGGTGTGTGCCACCATGCCCAGCTTATGTGGTGCTGGGACATTGAACTCGGGTACTTAACACTTGAGTTAGCAGTTGTTTGGCAAGCACTTCAGCCGCTGAGCCATTCCTCAGCCTCCATGGCATTATGATTTTTCTTTGTAGAGAAACCATGCAATTTTTAACTTTTTGTGTCTGATTCATTTTCCTAAGCACAGTGGTTTCAAGTTGGTTCCATTTTCCTATCCATGACTCAGTTTTATATTTCTTTATGGCATTGTAGTACTCCATTGTGTAACTGTACCACATTTTATCTGTTTGTTAATGGACATATCAGCTGCTGCTATGATTTAGCTATTATATAAGTTGTATTGCTATAAACATTAGTTATACATGTATCACTTAAATGATGACTTTTGGGAAGATCCTCAGAATAGGTACAGGTGAATCAAATAGGGCATCTATCTTTAGATTTTTGAGGCATCTCCACACTGATTTCCTTAATTTTTGTACCAGTTTAAATTCCCACTAATGTAGTGAGGTTTCTCTTTCTCCACAACCCCACCAGCATTTTTTTGTTATTTTTGGGGGCTTCAAAAATATTTTTATTTATTTAGTTTGATTTTTGAGTTCTTGGAATTAGATGGAACCTGTGTTGTTTTGATTTGTATTTCTCTGATGTCCAAAGATCTTGATTTTTTTCATGTATTTATTGACCATTCGTCCTGGAGATCTTCTGAGAACTGGGTATTGATTTTAGTTTTCCTGTTTTTTTGATTGGGATTTTTATTTTTATTTTTTTGGGGGTGATACTTTTAAGTTCTTTGTATATTTTTTATAACGATCCTGTTTCTGAGGAGTAGCTGGCAAATGTTTTTTTCCATACCTTTAGTTCTCTATTCACTGTGTTGATTATGTTCTTGTCTTTGTAGGAGCTTTTTAATTTGATGTTTTCCCATTTGTTGGTTCTTGGTATTATTTCATGTGTACTGAGTGTTGTATTGAAATGTTCCTTGCCTACACTCACGTCTTCGAGGGTTTTTCCTATTTTTTCCTCCAACAGGTTCAGTGATTCCATTTTAATGTCTAGATGTTTGATGTTGGCACATGGTGAATTATACTGGTCTATTTTTCATTCTTCTGCATGGAATTAGTTTTTGCAGTACCATTTGTTAAAGAGGCTATTTTTTTTCAGCATGTTTTTGGTCCTTTTGTAGAGATCACATAGTTGAAGGTGCTCGAGATTGTCTGTACGTCCTCAATTCTGTTCCTTTGATCTACCTGTCTGTGTTTGTGCTGATATAGTGTTGTTTTGTAATATAGTTTGATAATCCATGTTTATTAATAGTCTGGTCTTTTGAGCTCCAACCAGTTTCACCCATCGAAGTCAGCCTATTTTGAGGCTTCTGCAGTCATTATCTTCAAATTTTTCTAGACTCTTGTCTCAAACCAGTGGTGAAGACTTGTAAATGACATTGTTAGGTACAGTCACAGAAACAACCCTACTCCAAGTATCAGAACATGGTGAAAGAATACACCCTTTTAGGTCATGCCTTCAGTGATTTAACCCTTTGTGACCAGGCCCTATCTCCAAACACAAGAAACTTGGGGGAAATTTTTCATCTAAATCCTAACACTGCTGTAGCATTTTGATTATGCTGATCATTGATTGTATAGTGTATGTCTACCCTATGGAAGGTAGTTTGTGGCACGGTGTTAGAATATTGCATCCTTTTCTGAGCCTTTCTATAGGTATTCATTTCTTAGTTTGACTTAGGAACTCACAGCAAATAGATTCCCACTATGATCATACTCATTATCTTGCACAAAAGCTTCATCATTGTTTTTATCTTAATATTTGCAGATAACATTTTTGCAAAATTGAAAATTTCCTGGAAATATATTGTAACAAGTGATGCTATTATCAAATAAATTTTTTAACTTTTTAGAAATTGATTTTTCTGTGGGTAAAATTGGCCCTGGAAGAGCACTTTAATTAATATTGGTGTGAATGAAGCTGTTACACTATCATTTTGCTGAAAGCAGAAACTTATTTGTGGTAATTTGTGTTCTTTTACCATGTATACAATTAATGGTACTCTTGTTCCTTCTCCTCTCTGCACTAGCTTGAAATGTGTTAGAGGTTCCTGACCTATTTAATATTTAGTGTTTATTATTGCTTTAGTCTGGCTCACAGATTTTATGAAATAAATGAAAATTAAGATTCACTTACCTTCAAGTTTGAGCCACCAGTTTGAGGCGCTCTTTCATAATTTAGAGGTTTATTCTACTGTGTTGGCCCAAAATATGTTTTGCTTTCCATGGATTTTTCTCTTGGACTGTCATTTATCTGGATAAAATAATGGCTGATTTTGAGATATCTGGAATTGCATTGTATTTGTTGGACTATGGCAACAGAAGAAATACAGCATTGGGAGGTTATTCAGCATCAAGTTTTAAGTGTTCAAAATGATCAATAGTGTATTGATTTGAGATTTCCAAATATTGCCAAACTATATAGAATCAAGAAATAAGTAGTTCAGTGAACATTTTCAAAGAGATTTATTATATTAGATGAAAACATGATTTATTTCTTATAGTATAAAATCTTTTCAGAAATGTGATGGTATTTTGGTAAAAAATTCTGTTTGTATCTTTACTTTGGTAAACTTTACCCCCCCATATGTAGTTTTTATTGTTTTTTTACTCTCAAGAATTGCCAAGAAGATGCTTTTAGAAGAAATTAAAGCCAATATTTCCTCTGATGAAGATGGATCTTCAGATGATGAACCAGAAGGAGGAAAAAGAAGAGTTGGAAAACAAAATGAAGAGAACCTAGGAGTTGAGGGTGAGCTTTCTGAGAGAAACATAGGGTGTCATAATTTTCATCCAGTTTCATCTTAAAAGAGTATTTGTACTGTGTTAATAAATGAATTAAAAAATATTAAAATGTTTAAACCTGGGTGTTGTATTTCAGTAGTAAAGCAATTTCCCAGCATTTGTGAAGACCCAGATTATACCCTCAGTATCATGGAAAGTTGTATTCCTTTGAATTTCTTTTAGTAGTTGTGGAAGTTACTCTTACTTTATTATTAAGTACCAATAAACATGATTTTAAAAGCAAATATTTTGTACTATAGTATCACATGCCTTGATGATAGAATTTCTTAATATTATCACATCTAATGTAAGAGTACCTGTTGTTACTAGTGATACTAAGATATGTCTATAGCTTTGATATTTTTTATACATTGTCTTAATTGTCAATAGAGTATTTTTACAAAGCATTTAGAAGGAAAAGATTAAAAATATTTTATTGATTTTTTTTCCTCCTTATTTAGAAACAAAAAATGAAGTCAATTCTGAATCAGATTCAGATTCAGAAGAATCTAAGAAACCAAGATACAGACATAGGCTTTTGAGGCACAAGCTGACTCTGAGTGATGGAGAATCTGGAGAAGAAAGAAAGACAAAGCCTAAAGAGCATAAGGAAGCCAAAGGCAGAAATAGAAGGAAGGGTAAGACATTTTAATTCTGAATGTAAGGACAATACTGATTTTATAAACTAAGTATAGTAACAACCATTAAGTATGTCTGCTCAGATAGTTTATCACTGGTAGTAAAGGAATTTCATTGTCATGATCCTCTCAAAGGAGTGATGTAAAGAATTTAGAGTGAGAGGACAACTCTGAAGAAATAAATGACGGAAGAGGTGAAATATATTTAAAGGTCATGTAGAAAATAAATGTAAGATTGCATATAACTGAAACAAGAAACTTCTTGTACTTCTATAGAAACCTACAAGATACAATTTGTTTATATAGGTTTCTTCAAGTTTAATTGTAAAAGTTTGACCCAAATATATCAAAATTTTACAATATATGTGTGGGGTGTGTGTGTGTGTGTGTGTGTGTGTGTTGTGTATTTTCGGTATATTAGAAGATCATGGGGCACATGCCCATAGTCCTAGCACTCGTAGTCTGAGCAAGAGGATCACAACTTCAAACTTAGCCTGGGCACCTTAGCAATAATAATAGGGAACATTAAGGAAAGCAAAATAAGTCAGGTGCAGAAAAATAATTCCTGCATGATTTCATACATGGAAACTTAAAAAATCTGATTCTATAAATTACAGAGTGGAATACAAGTTACCTTCCTAGAGATTATGAAGGTTAAAGGCTGCAAGGAAAAGAAGGAGTTAGAGAGTAGAAGTAGTAGTCACCTTCCTGGACACTATGAAAGTTGAAGGTGCTGAATGGAGGGAGTTGCGTTCAAAGATGCCCAAAAAAAGAAGATAGGAATACTTTTAGTGTTGACTTTAACTAAAGTTGAGAACAATTTACTGCTTATTTTGTGAAGAGAGGAATTTCAAGTTTCCAAACACAAAGAAATGATAAATGTTTAAGAAGATAGAAATATTCATTGCCATAATTTAATCATTACACTTTGTATATATGAACTGTCTCATCACGTGTACCCTGCGAATATGTAAGGTTATCATGTGATTGGACTCCAAGATGATCCAAGTGCATCACTGTCAGTGGTGGTAAAATGAGATATGCGGATGCTTCATAAGTTCTTCACTTATCTGATAATGTACGTAAGTCTGGCAGTGTAGTAAGAATTGTAGAAATTAAAACTTAAAGCACCATGAGGGGTATTGTGTGTAGCAGAGGCATTGTTTAGTGTTTCACAGTGGATGGCTTCATAGGTTAATGGAGACTGGGGGTTATCTTTTGGGGTGGTTTCACAAAGAGGAAGGGTTTGTACTCAGAAGATCCAGTTTCGAACGTTGTTAATGTGTTACAGATATACTATAGGTGCGTGACATGAACAACAGAAGACAAGAGTGATAGATCAGGTGTTAGAAATCCTTTTAAACTTGGGTTTCCCAAGTTGGAATAGTTCATGGTGTATACCAAATGGTTTGGTGTTTTACTTTTATTTGAGATATTGTTGAGAACATTTTATATCAAGCAATTACATGTACATTAGGTAACTAAATGTGAAATATTTGATTGAGAATTTGGGCCAGCCATAAAATTCAAATAATTCTCTTTTTTTCTTGGTAAGGGCAGATATTGAGGACTATTGTAAACATAGTACATACAAGCCTTAGAGGGTAGATTAACTGTTTGTGCACGTGCAATTAAGAATAGGAGAACAATTGTGGAAATGGTTGACAAATACAGTAGGCTCTTTAGGCTGAAGAACCATGGAAAGTTTTTAAAAACTTTTGTATCCTTTATATTTTTATGTGACAGCTGAATTTAGATACTGCTTACTAACCATACTGTTCTCTCTCTTGTGGTATACAATTGAAATTTTTTAGTATATATATATATATATATATATATATATATAGGAGTGTACCATCACTTTAAGGAAATTTAAACTATACTGTACATTTAGAAAAGTTAATATATCCTCAGAGAGCAGCCTAATGAACATATAGGGTACTCTGATGAAGGACAGAAAACACTGACTTTGCTACCTAATAATCACATCTTCAGCACCACCACTTTTTCTTTATTGAAGATTTTTTAGTCAAAAATGTATTGTCATCAGATTAGTTGCTTATTATGCATTGAGACTGAAAAGATAGAGTCTCTTTTGAGGATATTGATATGAGGATGCTAGGTGAGGATGTTGAAGAGAATTGTTGATGTGACTCAAATCAGAGGTTGAATTGTTAGGTTTTTTTAAGGTCTTATGGGGAAAGGAAAAACCTAGGATGTCTCATGCTTTTAAAACAATAATGACATGTATATAAAAACACGAAAGTAGTTGAAGATGTTTGTTGGAGCTATAATTTTACACGTGGAGGACTCATTAGGAATATTGAAATATTATTCATAATAGGTCTTTTGAGTAAGAATGTCCCTTAAAGTCAAGGAAAAAGAAGTATCTGCCCTGTATTTTCATGATAGCAATTGAATAATAGTACGTCATTTTGTTAATGTTTATAAAGTTCTTGTAGTGTGACTGCACACTTTTACAGAGTTTACAAAGGCACTAAATCATTTATCAGGTTATATGGTAGTATAGATTTCTTTGCATCCTGGACAAATGGAGACCATATTGATTTTCTCTCTGAAGGTTGGCTTAGTATACAGTGTTCTAGTGTACATGATTAGCTTCCAAGGTTTGCTTGATTTAAATCCAAGCTTTATGTGACCTATTTTCATTGTCTGCTTTTGTAATTTGATGCCTGTGTGTGTTTGTGTGTGTGTCTGTACATGTACCTAGATAGAAATAGAACAACTGTGGTAAATTGTTAACAGTAATTTAATTTAAGAGAAGGCAAACTCATGTTCTTTTTTACAATTCTTCAAGATTTTTGGCTGGTTTGAAAAGTTTCAAAATTAAATGTTGATAAAAATTAATGGTAGGCTTAAAATTATACTTATTCACAGGGTTTAAGAGTGTGGATCTCAGCAGACATTTTAAATTATTTTGACTTCCAAGTTTCTGAGGAATTGTTTGTTGTATTTTTATTGTGGCAAAATATTATCTTTGTCACTTTCTTTTTGCTAAGACACAATACTCGATAGTCACAACTTAAAAGGAGGAGAGATTTATTTTAGTTCACAGTTTCATAAGGTCTCATGTTCATGCATGATCAGCTGGGAACAGTGGAAGGGTCTGGCAAGGGTCTGGCTGTCAACATGGTGGTTACAAGGCAGAGAAAGTGAAGAGCAGAGCTGGGGGTAAGAATACACCTTCTAGTTCTTCTCCCTACTAACCCATTCCTCCACCCGTTTTCTGCTTTCTAATTGCATGTGAAATCACCACTAACCTAATCTCTTGATCCAGTTCATCCTGTTATTTATTCCCCTTCCAAGTGGATGTGACTTTCAGGCACATCGCAAATCTAACCCATGATAAATAATTTATTATAAAACTTACCATTTCAATCATTTAAACCTGTTGTTCTATAGAGTAACGTTGTTATGCAATCATCACTAAATCTTCAGACTTTCTGATTTTCTTAAATCTCTATCTTCATTAAACACTAAGTTTGTTTGACTTCTTCCCTATTCTTTTTAGCAGTTTGTTATAATTTTGGGCTCTTCCTCTCCTTTTATAGCAAGAATAGGTTTTTGATTATGATTTTTATTTTTTGAGATGTCTCGCTTGGTACCCTTAGCTGGTTTTGATTGCTCATGACAATCCTCCTGCCTCAGCCTCCAGATTGCTGGGATTATAGGTGTGCGCCACTATCTGGTGCAGGGTACTTAGTGCAAGCCCTTTAACTGCTGAGCCATTCCTCCAGCCTTGATTATGATTTCATATGAAGATATATACTTTCATTTTTTAAAGTTTCAGATAAATTTAAATTTATAATAATGCTTCAAATATAATACAAAGTTCCAGTGTATTTTTCCTACAGTATTCCTGACTTAATGTATTGCACTTAGCACTGTATAGTTATCAAAACCAGGAAATTTTCCTTGATACGGTGCTATTAACTTAAGTCAGGTGTTGGAAAATGACACCTGTGGTTCAAATCTTATTCATGGCTGCTTTTACATATGGAGTTTTATTGGAACACAGCCAGAGCTACTCATTTACTGTTTTAGTATATGTACTATGGCAAAGTTGAGTAGAAATCAGCAGTTATTACAGAGAACTTATGGTCTATAAAAATCAGAATATCTCTTCTACTCTTTGAAATAAACCATATATGTTATTCAGATATCATTTGTTTTCCCTTAATGTCTTTTTTCTGTTCCAGGAGCCAATTCAGGATCCCACCTTAGATTCATTTATGTCTTCTTAATCTCTAATTTCTTGACAGTTCCTCAGTCTCATACATGATCTTGAAACATACATGATCTTGAAACTTTTTGGAAAGTGTTGGTCTATTAGTTTTTCAACTGTTCCTCAAGATGTGCTTCTGATGTTTTCTGATGAATGATTCAGGTTATTATGCATTTTAAAAAGAATGACCCAGAAGTGAAACTGTGTCGCCTTATCTTATTGAGTTATGTGATGTCAATATGTCTTTTTACTGGTAATGTTAACCTTGATTCCTTGGATGAGTTGGTGTCTGAAAGTTTTATTCACTGTAAAGAATAATATGAGGCAGAGATGATGCTTGGGCCTGTAGTATAAGCGCTCAGGGAAACTGAGGCAGAAAAATTGCAGTTTTTGCCTAGCCTGGGAAAATTAGTGACTAAGTAAGATCCTGTCTCAAAATAAAGAGCTACGAATGTAGCTCAGTGTGAAGGCACTGGGTTCATTCCCTAGTATAGCAAGAAAAGGAAGGCAGAAAGGAAGGAAAAATATTTTCCTCTTTTTAGATAATAAGTATTTTTGTGGTAAAATACTTTGATGCTGTATAAATATACTATTTCTCATTCTACTTAAGTCTGTTAATTTTGGCATCCATTTTGCCTGTAGCAGTTACTACTGTTTGTTTGTCTTACATTGCTTCTACATTTAGTAATTTTAAGAAAAAGCTGTTTCCTTGTTTTTACTTAAGCCCATATGGCTATGGGCTTACAGCTTACAGATACTTAATGTGTTTCTAATTTAATTGATGACTTTTGTACATATTCATGTGATTCAGTTTGATGTTTTCATACATGTATACATGTATAATGATCAAATCAGGATATTTAGCTCATTCATCATTTCAAACATTTGTCATTAATTTGTAGTGTGAACACTCAAAATTCGTCTAGCTCTTTTAAATCTGTGATATATAATATTGTTGAGTATAATTAACCTGTGTGGAATTACCAAATCTCTTTCTCTTATCTGGTTCGTGACTTTGTTTTAAACCATTAACCAGTCTCTTCACATCATCTTCCCCACTAACCTCCCTATCTCTGGAAACCCGTATTTTTCTCTCCACCGCCATGAGATCAGCTCTTTTCAAAAGCTAATGCTATGATTTTTATTTTATTGCTTAAGTTGTTCCAGCTTTTGCTGTTGGGTGTTTCTTCGTGTTAAATCCTGTGTCCTTTGGTCCATCACCCATCATTATTTGAATAGTCCTTTATGGGACACTGTGAAGATGTTCCAGGCTCACCTTATATTTTCCTTCTTCTATTTTCCTTGGACAGAAGGGAGGCTCTTCTCCCAGAATATTATATTGCCTCTGTAACTGTGCCAACAGTGATAGAGAAATGAGAGAGAAAGAAAATGGGTGATTTCCTTTATGCTCTGTTCATGACAGGCAAGGTCCCTTTATCCCTAGTGCTGTGAATAGAAAATGAACAGCTCTCCTGTCAGTACCCTCTGCATAGTTTTTACTTTAGCCTATCTTCTGCTCAAAACCAAAAAAACAGAAAAACAGCATACGATATTCACAGGTGTCCTGACAAATGATCTCAACTCCATAATACCCCTGTCATTATAGTCGAGTCATTTATTCTGGTTTTAGTTTTAGTAGCCAATATACCTGCTATTATTTCCATTTCAAAGTTCGTAGATTGTTTCTTCATGCATATTGTCCTTAATTTTTAATTATTTCCTCTGAGAGGTGAGTCTGTAATCACCTTCTTCCATCTCAATCAGCCTACTTTGCTTGTGTTAAGTAGCTGATATCTCTGTTTTTAATTTACCTTATGTAACAAGTATTTTGTTGACTGGTAATTCTCATTCTTTTAATCTATATACAATAGAATATTCACATTTTAATGTAGAACTATAGCTTTGTAATTACATTTGGAATACATTTAAATTATATTTGTAAATACATTTGAATATTCCTCACCAAAAATATGTAGGAGCATAAATGTTTTGGATTTTAATGTAGTTTAGATTTTGGAATATTTGCATATACATAATGAGAGATCTTGGGAATGGAACCCATTTCTAAATATGAAACCCATTCATGTTTCTTTTATCTTATAACATAAGGTAGTTTTATACAATATTCTTGGTGTGCCTACATTTTAAATATGACTAATGAGGTCAGATATGAAATTTTCCAATTGTGAAATTCACACTCATGAAGTTTCAGATTTTGGAATTATTACATTTGTGTCACTTAAATAATTAATTGGTCTTTTCTGTAGGATGTAATAAGTATTTGTTGTATTTACTTATTTGTTGCTGGGATGGAATATCCAACATTCACAACTTTAGAGAGGAAAGATTTATTTTTAACTTACATTTTCAGAAGGTGTTACACAGTTCTTTCCTGGTCAGCAGGCAGTGGTGGAAACTGCTCATGGCATTGCATTGAGAAGTCAAGTGAGTGAGAGAGGAGCCAGTTGATGTCTGGAGAATCAGGAAAGGCCATAGCCTTCTCTGGATGGAGCTGTTACAGTGTTTTTCTTCTTGCTTTCTTTAGTTCAAGCTGCCATTTGAGTCCCTCACACCTGGGTGGTTGTCCCTCCCTCACTTCCAGGCCCATAAATCAAAAAACACACCTGAAAGTTGTGCCCTGAGTTGCCTCATGTCTCTTCTTGACCTGGAGCAAAGTTGACACAACCACTCCAGGTCAAGCCCAAAGCACCTGCATATGAGGTCCTACCTCCTAATAGCACGTGGTTCCTCAGGTATGCCAATAGCATCTAAGTATGTGGGGGATATTTCAGATCCAAACCATAACAGCATTCATGTATACTGTTAATGTTTGTATAGGGCTCTAAGTTCTAATGTGAAGTTATTGGCATATAAGTGAATTGTATTTGTGTTGAAAAATATTAAATAATATATTTTTTAATTCAAGTGAGCAGTGAAGATTCAGAAGATACTGATTTTCAGGAATCAGGAGTTAGTGAAGAAGTTAGTGACTCTGAAGATGAACAGCGGCCACGAACAAGGTATAAACTGTTTTAAAGATTTAGGAATTGATGTGAAGAGTTATGTTCCTAGTTATTTGAAGACTAGATCCTATAACCAATAAATTTACACAATGCATAGTATTTTACTTGAAAGTAATTTTTAAATCAGTGACTTTAGAAGTATAAATATTTTATGTATAGATGAATTGACTATTCTAACATGTTTGGCTTTTCTTTTTTTCATTAACTGGAGATGGAGTTCAGGGTCTTTATATTGAGCTATCTCAGCTTACTTTTTAGAAAGTTTTGGCTTTGAGACAGGGTGTCACTGAGTAGGAAATTTGTGATCCTCATGCCTTAGCCTCCTCGGGTGCTGGGATTATAAGCCTGTACTACCAAATTGTCTTAGTTACCTTGTTGCTGTGACTCAGTACCTGGCACCCACAACTTTAGGGAGGAAAGATTTATTTTAGCTTACAGTTTCAAAGTGTCACAGTCCAATTGCAGGTGAGTGGCTGGATAATGGTGGAATTACATGGCGAGGCCACAGCTAGAGCCAGAGCCTGACCTGGTACTCTGGATATAGAGATCCTCACAGCAGCATGGCAAAATAGAGACGAGTCTGGGAGGGAGAGCAGAACTAGCACACGCCCCTTCAGGTCAAGTCCCAAGTATCTGTCCCTTCCACCTGGGCCCCACCTCCCAACAGTACACAGTATTGATAGGAACATGAGGCTTTTGGGGGACACTCTAGATCCAAACCGTGACACAGGCCTAGCTCTGTTTGTTTTTATTTTTTCTTTTTTTATGTGCAGAATACTGTTGAGTCAAACTTTTGATCATTGTAAGAGAAGGTTTTAGTGTAGCAGATAAGAGACTTTGTATACAAACTGTTTCAGTCCAACTTCCTGGCCATACTACTGTCTGTGTGAATATTCTCTGCCTCACTTTCTTCATCTATCAAATAGGGAATTTTAGTATATTTACATTATTATCATGGGTATTAAAAGAGGCAATATGTGTTGAATGTTTATAACAGTCTCAGCATTGTAAATAGTAATAATTAAGTACACTGATGATTGATTTTAATATTACAGAATAAAGATATTTGTATTCTCATTTTATACAGCTACTGATGTAAATTACTAGTTTTAGAAAAAAATTACAGCTTTTTTAGTATTTAAAAATTAATGCTCTATAATTTGCCTATATTATGTGTTTTTAATAGTAGAAACTGCTATATTTAACCTTCTGAGTCTGACTCATTTCATTAAGCATAATGGTCTCAAGTTACATCTGTTTACTTAAAAATGCCTCGAATCTATCTGTCTTTATGGAATTGTATTCCATTTGTACATACCTCATAATTTTGGTACCCATTCGTCTGTTGATGGATATACTTCAGCATCTTATATAATTTAAGTATTTTTAGTTGTTCAGTGACATATTGGGAGTAGGGGAAAGGGTGAGGGGACAGGAGTGTCCCAGAGGGAGAGGGGAAGGGATTGTAATGGATTATGTTGTGTTATATATGTGCACAAACCCTATATTTGTTCTCAACCAGCCTCTCTCTTTGCCTCAGTCTTTGCCCCCTCCAGATGTTTTAGCATTTGCTGAGCCATTACCTTACTGAGCACATTGCTCAGTCCCTGGGTCATAATGCTGTCTTCTGTCCTTCTTGTCTTGCTGCTTGCTGTGGGGGGAAAGAGGGTCAGGGCAGAGTCAAGTTGGCTGATCCCAAAGAAATTTTGTTGGGAGGCAGTAAGCCAGAATAAGTATATCTTGAGACTATAACAAAATCTAAGGAATAGAGGTAAAAATAAAGTTGGGGGTTCATGAGCAGGACAAACCCTGATTGGGTCCCTGAACTTCAAAGAAGCTTGAGTGTGCTGTGGCAGAATTATACTTCTGTGTGTTTTTGTAGGCACTGGGGAAAAGAGTTCAGTGCAGGGAATAAATAAAGAAATTAGTGCTATAGTTCTTATGTGCCCGTGTATATTGGCACTCTGGTGAAGGTGGTTGCCCTTTCCACTGTGGAAGATGGGAGGTAGCTGTGGGATCAAGCAAGCCAGGTAGCAGTGGCTTAAGCCACTCCATGGGGAGGGAGAGCTCTTTATCCTATCAGTATAACCCATGCACCCTAAAGCAGCAAGAGGCAGATAGCACTATAAATACAACCTGGATCAGGCCTCAAGGACTGAATTGTGAAAAATTGGTAGGGAATCTACTTTTCCGCCCAGATCTCCACATTCAGGACTTGGCTTGTCCAAGGGACTATTGATAGGGAATGGCTTTTGGAGTGAGGAAGAGCCAGAGAAGTTTAGAGGTAGAGTGACCTATGGATACCAGTGTCACCTGGAGAGCTTGGGGAGGAGAGTTGGTGGACCCTGTAGAGGCCACTGAGACCAGTTAGTTACAAAGTACTGCAGTTTGGGAAACCTCCGGGAACAGTTGCTGTATGGAATGCTATCAGACTGAGAGATTCAGTGACCAGAGTCTGTTTTGTACAAAATATATACGGGGGTAACTGATTTTTTTTTGGTTTTGCTAGTTGGTCAATTTGTATTTCGGCTTGTGTTTTGTTTTTCTGTTTTGTCTCATTTTTTATCTTTTAAAAAAAATTTAGTTTCTTTTCATGCTGGTGATAAGTTTTTCTTAATTTAATTCTACTTTTTTATTTGGTTTTTAAAATTTTTTTTTGTTCTTTTTCTTCTGCCGCTTTCCTTCTCCTCTTTAGCCTCTTTCCTTCCATGGCCTCTATGTCTTTATTAGTTTCTGAATCCCTCACTCTCTTAATATTCTTAGCTCTTTTTCATAAATTTTTATGCTTATCTGGAAGCTCTACTCTACTGTATCCACAATTCTCCTTAACTCATCTGAGTAATAGTTATAGTGCTTTTGTCTGTTATTCTCTGATTAGGGTGGGTGTATTGCCAGGCTTTTCTCTACCATATAACTTAACTATTTCTCTACTTCATATTCCATGCCTAAAGCTAACTATTAATCTTAGTCTGCTCTCCTCCTACTGTAATTCCTCTATTAATAGAACTTTTACAACCGTATAGTAGGTTAGTAGAGATGTACTATCTGTATACTATTTAGCAAGTAACAAATTCATAACATAGTTTTCATAACTATCAATAACATAGCAGTTCTATAAACACATTCTTTTAATTGGCTACCAAACAGTCTGTATAGAAACCATAATTAGTAGTTTACATCATAATTAGAAGATTAACTGGGGAGTGGTTGTATTTATTATATATATTAGAATGGTATAGGTATATAGATAGTAGGAAACTAGTATAAATACAGTTACAAATACATATTACATTGCTTAAAAGGGTATGGTGGATGGACCTACTAAGAGTCGGCAACCTCCAGTGGTTTGGATTAGCCTAGACAAGCGAAATAGAGTTCTAGTATTTTAATGTCTGTGTTGTACTACTATTATTAAAAGTATACCTCAATTAGTTAATATAAAGCTTAGTTAGATATATAGTGAAAGTATATTGCACCTATTGATGGTGCGTGTAGAATAGTTGTAATGTTAATTGAACTGTTAGGCTCAGCCAATAAGTTGTTAATATTAAAGAGTGCTGTAAATGTAAACCTTTTTCAAACTGTGGATGTTAACATTGACGACAACCTTCACATCCAAAATACCGTAGCAAATATTCTTTCTGTACCCCATATATAGCTCTGTATTCTGTTCTTCCTTTACTGAAGAGTGAAGGAGATTAAGGTCTCAACAGAAGTCCAGACACTGAGATAAGTTCTTCTTTAATCTTGCTGATTATTGCTTGCATTTCTTTAAAAATATCTTGTTTGAACTTGCTTATTTGCTTTTTGACTTTCTTCCCTATGAGGTCCTCTATTTCAGGGCCCATGACAATAGTTTCTGGATACTCAGGAGTTTGTCCTATTGCTATGTCTTCCCATTTTTCTGTTGTTGAGGGACTTCACTTTGAAGGCCTGTCTGAGAGGTTTCTGTGAACAGGTATGAGGGTGTGTTGGGGGAGCCAAAATTCCTTTGATTTCTATGCTGGGAGTAGGCAGTGAGAGAGGACTTAGCAGTCTTTTGTTCCCCCTTAGCAAATCTGTCCCACCTGTCCCAGCTTCCCTCCCCTGAGGGCAAGGCTTCTATACTCAGAGCTGTTCAGCAGGTGGGTGGTCCTTCTCCCTTGTCCTCTACTGTCTCTTGTGTCAGTTTCTTCCTGGGAACTGTTTAAGGGTGTCCCAAAAAACCCTGGTGTGCCTGTATGAGCCTTCTTCTCTAAGCAGTTCAGGCTGGGGCTCTTTTTCTTTTTTTAATGGCTCCTGCCTATGTTACTGCTTGCTATGGTTGTGAAGTACTTCTCTCAAGCCAGTCTAGGCTTCAGGGGGGCTTTTCTAGGGGAAGATCTCAGTGCATTTTCAGTTTCCATTTCCTGCTGGCTCATTTCTGGAGGTTGGGCCTCCTAAGTGCTGTCAATTGCTACTTCTGGATCTTTGCTTACCTTAGTCTGAGGTTTTGTTTTCTAGGCTGGCTTTCCTCCATCTGCGGATGCTGGAGCCTCAGCCATTAGCTGTTAGCCTGGGTTTGCATCCTGGGCTGCAATTTTCTCCTGCTTCTGATGTTTCCTTGGGATGTCTGATCTTCCCCTGGCCTTCTCTCAATTGTTAGGGTGCTTTTCCCTTTCCTAGCTATATCAAACAGGGTGGTTTTTGTTTTGTTTTGTTTTGTTTTGTTTTTGTTTTTCTTTACTATAATCTCCACTTTTTAAGTGCATCAGTGAAAGACATTGTGCAGCTCTGTTACCTGGCCGTCATTGTGCCTGAAAGTCTCTGAACATTGAGAATACCTTCAAAAATAATGACTGACTAAATTGAAAACTGTCATAAATTCTAAAACCTGAATGAACTCATGGAAACACTTAAAGCAGAAATAGCATAATAAAAAGAATTTTGGTAGTAGAGATGCAGCCCATCAACAATACCTGAGTTCCAACTTGTTGCAACTGAACCATGGGGAAATGAGATACTCAATAACTTATCAAAAGGCCTAAAACCCTGGAAACCACTACCAGGTATCTTGAAGTAATAGAACAAAGAGACAACAAAGTCATAAAAGAGGTTCATTGATTGGTTAAGAAACTCACACAGAACCTAACAAAGATGTACAAGGAGATTAAAGTGGACATACTCAGAGAAACAGCCACCATTAATAAGATGTTAGAGGATTATAGAGAATAAACAAATGGGTAATAGAGGCAATTCAAGAAATTAGGGAACAATGTGGAAGACATATAGAAAGAATGAAAGGTGATCTCCAAGACACGAAAAACTCAAAGCTTGTATGCTTTGAGGAGAGATTGTTAGATTTTGAAGGTAGAGTGGATAAACTGGAACATGTGATCAGTGAAGACCGTAAAACACAAAAAACCAAAAAGAGATTTGTTATAATAGCTGATGGATGACTCAAAGAGAAACAACCTCAGAATTATGGGAGTGCACAACAAAATTGAGGACAGAACAAAAGGCCTAAATGATATATTCAATGAAGTTTTGGCAGAAAGATTCTCAAATCTAATGAAAGAAATGAATATTGAACTACTGAAAGCATATAGCACTCCAAAGGCATTTGACCAGAAGAGAACATCACCTAGACATGTAATTAAAATCCTAGAGACCAAAAACAAAAAATTTTAAAAGCTGTAAGAGAAAAAAAAGAGCGGATGTTTTACAAAGAGAAGCCCATTAGGATAACTAAAAACTTTTCAACACAAATCGTAAAGGCCAGGAGATCTTGGCAATATCATCCAAGTCCTAAGAGAACATAAATGTCAATCCAGACAGCCATCTCCATCAAAATTATCTCTCAAAACAGAGGGAGAAGTTAAAATTTTCCATGATAAAGAAAACCTATGAAACTTCATATCCAGTAGATCATCATTGTAGAAAATACTTAAAGGAATCTTAGGGAAAAGGAGACCAGTGGTACCAAAAATACCAGAGAAATGGAAACAACAGAAAAAGGAAAATGAATGGACAACAGAATAGTTTAAACAACACTGAAGCATCATAACAATGGCACGTTAAAGCAAACATATCACAATAATAACAGCCAACATTAATGGTCTGAACTTGGCTATGTAAAGACACAGACTGGCTGAGTGGATCAAAAAACAAAAAATAAAGCTAAAATTGAATGCTACAACTGTTGGAGCTAAGAAACAAACAGGGGTAGGTATCTATTCTCAGACATGGCAGACTTCAAAACAGATCAGGAGAGACAAAGATGGACATTGTACACTGATTAAGGGAGTGATACAAGAAGCAGAAATCATGATTTTTGACATATATGGTCCCAACTCTGGGGCAGCCAGTTATGTAAAACAAAAATTATTGAATTTGAAAGACAATGTGGGTCCTGGTACAATTGTAGTAGGGAACTTTAATATTCCACTCTCAGAGATAAAGCAGTCAACTAGATAGAAAATAAACAAATCCCACAGTTAAAAGAAGCTATGTAATGGTTGGGTCTAATGGATATCTACAGTGTTCCAACCCACATTAACAGAGCACACTTCCCTCTCAGTATCACATGGAACAATTTCCAGAATAGACCATACTATATGCCATAATACATGCTTAAAGAAGTACAAAGGAATTCAAATAATTCCCTGTTTATTCTCAGATTACAATAGAAAAAAATAGAAATCAATAGTAAAAGAAACAGCAGAAAGTATACAAATACCTGGAGACAAAGTAACTTAGTACTGAACAAACAAGGGGTCACAGAAAAAATGAAAGAATAAATCAAAAACTTCCTAGAGTTAAATGATGAATGTTGTGAATCATATCAGAACCTATGGGACACAATGAAAGCAATCCTAGGAGGGAAATTTATACCAGTGAGTGCTTACATCCAAAGAATAGAGCAATACCATATAAGAAATTTAGTGATGTGCCTCAAGATTCTAGACAATAAAGATTAATCCAAATCACAAAGTAGTATAAAAATATTCTAAAAATCAGAGCAGAAACCAATAAAATTGAAACTAAAATACAAATATAAAGCATGAGTGAATCAAAAATTTGATTCTTCAAAACAGTAAACTGGATGGAGAAACTTCTAGCTAAACTAACCAAAAGAATGAAAGAAAAAACACCTATCAATGCATTTAGAAATGAAAAAGTTGAAATTACAGTGGAAGCTGGGGAGGTTCAAAGAATCATAAGAACTATTTCAAACACTTCTACTCAAACTAATTGGAGAAATTGGAAGAAATAGATGACTTTCTAGACTTACAAAATACCAAACTGAAACCAAGAAGGCATACATGCCTTGAATAGACTCATAACACACATGGAAATTGAGGCAATAATATAGTCTACGCTCAGAAAGAAAAGTCCAGGACCTGATAATATTCACAGCAGAATTTCTTCAGTACATCAGAGAAGAGGTAACTAATTCTTCTCAAACTGTTACATGAAATTGAAAAAGAAGGGACACTACCAAACTCATTTTTGGAGATTAGCAATCACCCTAGTCCCAAAACCGGACAAAGCTTTAACCAGGAAAGAAAAGTATACACCAATCTCCTTAATGAATACAGATCCAAAAGTTCTCAAGATTCTGGTAAATATAATCCAGCAAGTAATCATGATCAGGTGGTTTTCATTCCTTCTATTCAAGCTTGGGTTAACATATGTAAATGAATTTATATAATACCACATTAACACAAAGGAGAACAAAAATGCCATGATCACCTCAACTGATGCAGAAAAGTCCTTTGAAAAAATCCAGCATCCATTCATGATAACAACCCTCAGGAAAATAGGTAGAGAAGGGCCTCAGATAGAAGCTTTATGTGCCAAACCTAATGCAAATGGGGAGAAATTAAAAGCATTTCGTCTTAAATCAGGAACACGACAAAGTTGTTCATTTTCACCACTCCTATTGAACCTAGTCCCTGAAGCCCTTGCTAGAGCATCAGGCAAGACAGTGAAATAAAGGGAATAGGGATCAGAAGGTAAACTGTCCTCATTTGCAGATACTATTATCTACATAGAAGACCTTAAAAACTACCATGAAACTGTGAGCCATGTTGCAGAATACAAATCAATACTAAAAATTCAGTAACATTCTTCACTAACAATAAATTCAGTGATAAGGTGCCTAGAAGAATAATCCCATTATCAATACCCCATCAAAAAATTAAATACCTAGGAGTGAGCCTATTCAAGAAGGTGAAGGTCCTCTACAAAGAAAGGTATATTATACTGAAGAAAGAAGGTGAAGAAGTTTTCAGAAAATGGACAGATATTCCGTTTGTTCTTGGATAGGTGGAATTAAAATGGTTATACCGCTCAGACTGATACACAGATTCAGTGCAATTCTAATCAAAATATCAACCACTTTTTTTCACAGAATTTGAAAAATCAATTCTTAAATTCACATGGATCCAAAGGCTACTTGAGGTAGTCAGAGCAATCCTGAGGAACATGACAAAACAGGTGGCATTTCAATTTCACACCTCAAGTTGTATCTCAAAGCAGCAGTTAAAAAATTAATATGACACTGGCACAAAACCAGACAGCTTGAGTAATGGAACAGAATGGAGGATGCAGGGAGTTTTGTACTTGTTATTATGTGGTGTATTAATTGGTTTATGCATGTTGAAACATCCTTGCATCCCTGGGATGAAGCCAACTTGACCATGATGTATAAGCTTTTTAAATGATTTATTAAATTCTGTTTGCTAGAATCCAATTGAGGAATTTTGTGTCTGTTTTAAAAAAGAAGATTGGCCCATAGTTTCCTTCCTTGTTACTTTTTTTCCAGATATTTGTATCAGGGTAGTCCCACCTTCCAGAAATGAGTTAGGCAATGTTCCCTCTCTTTCAACTTCTTGAACAGTTTGAGATATACTGGTGATAGCTGTTCTCTGATGTACTGGTGGAGTTCCACAGGGGCCCATCGGATCCTGGATTTTGCTTTGTAGGTGGAGAGTTTATTACTTCCTCCATTTCCATATTGCTAATAGGCCTATTCTGGGTTTTTATTTCTTATTTAAATTTTGGTATGTTGTGTATCTCTAGAAATTTATCCATTTCTTCCAAATTTTCCAATTTATGGAGTAGAAGTTTTAAAAATAATTGCTTCTGATTCTTGCATTTCAGTAATAGTTGTTGTAATTTTTCCTTTTTTATTTCTTACGGCATTAAAACTTATTTTCCTTACGTTCTTTTGGTTAGTTTTGCTAGAGGTTTATCATTATTATTATTCTTTGCAACGAACAACTCTTTGAAAGGTTGATCATTTATTTTTTTTACTTTCAATTTCATGAATTTCTATGCTGAACACTAATATCCTTTTTTCTATTACTTTTGCTTTTAGATTCTTCTTGATTCTCTTGGACCTTGAGATACATCATTAAATTCTTTATTTGGGTTTGTTGTGGTTTATTCATGCGTGCTTTCATACTTGTAAATTTCCCTTTTAATACTGCTTTCTTTTTGTCCGAGTTTCTTAGTTCTCGTATTTACTGCTTGTGCTGTTGGTGTTCTGTTCCTAAAGTATGGTATTCTTTTTGATGCCTGTGCCTATGTCCTACACAATGTTCCCTCTTTTATCATCCATCGGAATTTGTGTTTAATAATAAGTCAGGATCTTTGATCCATTTTCACTGAAGTGCAAGTTGAAAGATGTGGATCTCAATTTTTCTTGTGCACATGGATAAAACGGATTCCCTGCACCATTTATTAAATGAAACTGTCTCTTTCTCTAATGTTTGTTTTTGGTCCCTTTATTGAAAATTAGATGGCTAAAGGTATGTAGGACTATTTCTTTTTCTCTAGTTCCTACCCACTTTCTATCATTGAGCTCTTTTAGTTTTTTATATTTTTGCATTCTCATATAATAGATACCATCTGACACTTACTCTTTTGTACTTAGCTTATATTGCTAATCACTGTTGACTTCAGGTGGACGAATTTTGTTACAACTGCTTCAAATCTTTTTATTTATTTATTTATTTATTTATTTTTCTGAGACTGGCTCTCATTATGTAATTGAGTCTGGTTCTGAAATCAGTATGTAGCCCATGAAAGCTGCGAACTCACAGCAATCCTCTTGCCTCGGTCTCCTGAGCGTTGGGATTACATTTTTGTGCCCCCATGCTTAAGTTTATCAAATCTTCATTTATAGCTGTGAAATTTATATACTTATATATTTTCATCAATTCATCAGTTGATAGGCATGTAGAATATTTGTAGGGTTTAGCTATTATGAATTGTGATGGTATAAACACCGGTATATGTATGTTTTTATGATATGATTTTAACTTCATTTGTAAAGTTATCCTGGAGAAGTACAGCTACATCAAAAGGGATTCCTACCTTCATTTATCCAAGGAATCTGAAGACTGATTTCCATAGTGATTGTAGTAGTTTACAGTTATAGCAGCAATTTGGAAACGTTCCTTTTCGTCACATCCTTTTCAGCATTTTTTTGAGTTCTTAATGATAGCTGTTTTTGTTAGAGTAAATTGAAACCTTAGTGTTGTATTGATTAGTATTTTTCTGATGGCCAAAAATGTTGAGCATTTTTTTTTTGGTGCTTATTGTCCAGTTGAACTTTTGTGAAGTATCTTTTTAATCCAGTTACCCATATTTGATTATTTTATTTTAGGGGGTTATAATTTTGAGTTCTTTATACATTCTTGTTATAATTCCTCTTTGTAATGTAGCTGGGAAGTGTATTTTCCCATTTTTTTGTGTGTGTTGAGTGGTTACCGTGTTGTGTTTCCTTTGTTGTGCAAAGGTGTTTAGTTTGATATCGTCCCATTTATTCAGCCTTATAGTTTCTTGTGTGCAATTCACATTCTATTCATGATCTCCTTTTATCCTGTCCTCTAGTATTTTTAGTTATTTTATTTTTCATCATGTTTGGTTTTTCTCTTCTGATGTCTATTTCTTTGATCAACTTTTGTAATTAGTGTAGGGTGAAAAATATGGATCTAAATTCAGTCATTTGCATGTGGATACCCAGTTTTTCCAGAACCACTTGTTAAGAGGCTGTCCTTCCTCCAGTGAATACTTTTTTGCCCCTTTGTCAAACATTAGATGGCTAAGAATGGCTAAGTGTGCTCTGGTCTGTGTACCCTCAGTTCTGTTCCATTGGCCCTCCTGTCCGCTTTTTTTTTCACTAGTACCATGTAGTTTTAAATACTGCTGCACTATAATATAATTTGAAGTCTGGAATTGTGGCGTCTCGTGCTTTCCTTTTTTTTCCTATTATTTTCTGGAGACAGGTTCTTGCAATCCTGATTGGGTTTGTGTGGTGTATAAGTGTACTATTGATTTATGAGTGTTGATTTCTTAACTTAGTACTTTACTGAATTAATTTGTTGTTTGAAACTTATGGTAGATTTTTTTGGATATTTAATACAGAAGACCTTGCTATGTACAATTAGGGATATTTTAGCATCATCTTTTTCTATTAATATTCTCTTTATTTTTTCTTTTCCCTGATTGATTTAACCAGGTTTTCATGTGACAGTGTACATCTTTGTCTAGTTCCAGGTTGTAGGGTGAATGCTTTTTTCCCCCTCCATTTAGAATGATTTTGGAGGAAGAATTGTCATAGATGACTTGTATCCATTTGAAGTTAGGTCCTTCTATTCATATTTTCATTAAGGCTTTCATCGTTCCCAAGCTTTTAAAATATCTATTATGATGACCATATGACTTTTTTCTTTTATTTATTGATATGTCACATTTACTAATTTGCATATGTTCAGCTATCTTCACTTCTCTGGGATTAAGCACATTTGGTTCTGATGTGTCATGTTTTTTATGATTTGTTGCATTCTGTTAGCAAGTGTCTTATTGAGTATTTTTCCATTTACATTCATTACTGAAATTGGCCTGTAAATTTCTTTTTTGTTTGGTTCTTTGTCTGATTTTATATTAATGTTATACTGCTTTGAGTAATGAGTTTGTCAATTTTTGTTCCTTTCTAGTTTCTATGAATAATTTGAGGCATGATGAAATTAAATGTTACCTGAATTTCTGATAGTGTTCTGCAGTGAATGCATCTGATCATGAGCTTTTCTTAGTTGGAAGTGATTTTATTTTACTTATTTTTTATTTTTTATTTATTTATTTTTTTTTTTTTTGAGACAAGGTCTTGCTCTGTAGCCCATGCTGGTCCTGAACTCACTATGGAGCTCAGGCTGTCACTGGACTCACAGCAATCCTCCTGTCTCAACCACCCGAGTACTAGGATTATAGGCGTGTACCACCATGCCTGCTTATGTGGTGCTGGGGAATTGAACTTGGGTACTTAGCACTTGCTAGGCCAGTGCTTTAACTGCTGAGCCATTCCTCCAGCCCTGGAAGTGATTTTATTACTTCTTTAAATTTATTGCTGTTTATTGCTATATTCAGATATTTTCTGTCTTCTTGATTCAGTTTTGAATGTTGATACATATTTAAAAATTTATTCATTCTTCTAGGTTCTTAAATTTACTAGGGTATGGATTTTCAAAGTGGTTTGTTATAATTCTTCAGATTTCAGTGCTGCTACAATTTTGCTTTTTCATTTCTAAATGCATTGATGTAGATTTTTCTCTTTCCTTCTTTTAGTGAGTTTAAGTAGTTTTATCAGTCTGATCCCTTAAAAGTACTAACTTTTTGTTTCATTGGTCTTTTGAATTTTTTTGTTTCAGTTTCAATAATTTTTTGTGCTCTGATATTTATGTTTTATTTCCTTCTATACATTTTTGGATTGGATTGTTCTTGTTTTTCTAGAATCATGTGATGCATCATTAGGTTGTTTGAGATTAGTCAGTTGTTTTTATAACTGCATTTCTAGCAGTGAATTTTCCTCCTGACACCGCCTACATTGTGTCCTATATGTTGTGGTTTGATATGGTTACATTGTCATTTGACTACTAAACTTGTTTCCTCCATAAACCTATGTTCAGTAGTGTATTTTTCAATCTCCATGTGTTTGTGTGATTTCTGTATTTTCTCTTGATGGTGATTTCGAGTTTAATTCTGCTGAGATCTGATAGTACACAGGAATTATTTTAATTCTTTTGTATTGGTTTTAGCATGTGTGGCCTCGTAGTTGGCCAGTTTTCAGTGTTGTGGTTTAGTTGTGATATGTCTGTTGATTACATGTCTAGTTGACCTGCCTGCTTGTGAAATTGAAGTATTAAAGATCCCCCCTATGATTGTGTTGGTTATCTATCTGTTCTTTTATGTCCAAATAGCTTTTGTTTTATAACATTGTATATTCCCTTGTTTGATGCATAATTATGTACTAATGTTACCTCTTCCTGTTTAGTTGTTCTCTTTATGAGAATGTTAGATCTCTTTTGTGTTTTTTGACCAATTTTGGCTTGAACTCCTATTTTACTTCTTGTTGTCATGTTCCTGTTGAATGGAATATGATTTTTCATCCATTTACTTTCAGTCTATTTTTTTGACAAGCATTTGTATAATATTTAATTTCAAATTTTAAACTTAGCCACAATTGTATGTTTTCCTCACAACAATAAAATAAGAATCACGAAAATATAAGTGTGGTGTACCATTTTATATCTCAGTTTTAACAAACTAAAATTCAGCTGTTGAAATGGCTGCTATTCTGAAAGGACAGTGTGACAAATGAACTCATAAGGCAGTAGCAGATATATCAGTATCTTCGCCACAACAGAGTGACAGATACTTCACTATAGTGCAGACACTCAATGAATTAACAACACAAAATTTTACTGCACAAAGTAAAATCAGAAAAGAATCTTCCCTTTGCTCATTACACTCTACTAGCAAGTCATCATTTTTTCATAAAAAGTTTGTCATGCAGTTACAGTCAGTTAACAGTTGATCATAAGTGTAAACCAGTGTTTGTGTTACTTTCTTAATTTAGAAGTAATATCTACAAGTGTTAAAACTCTTATTTTCTCCAAGAGGACATTCATAATGCCAAACCATGTTCCTTTTTGCAACAGCAATCCAAACCAAAAACCTCTGAGCATCAGGCATCTGAAGCAGAAGAAACAAATCCAACTTGACTACTAATCATAAAAAATATTATATTGTCTTCTTTTTTTCAAACTTTTTATTAACATATATATGTGATACATAATGCTTATAGTGAATTTCAGTGTTTTATGCAGATTTATATCACATCAACATTACATTCCCTGCCTGTCCTCATTTTTGGCCTCTTCCTACTCCCTCTCTATGCACCCATATTCTTTTTTTTCCCCCATTCTATTGATATGTGTTAGTACTAGATTTAAGGTATACAATGAAGTTGAGGATTTTGTGCACCTACGTATCTTGTCAAGGTGACAAGGGCTTTCCCACTGTCCTTTTGTCCCTCCCCCTCCCCTCTCCTCCCTCCCTCTCCACCCTACCCCCATGTTTCACTTTGTTTTTGTTTTAAGTTCCATAAGAGTTGTGATCTGGGTCTCTTATATCAGAGAGACCATTCAATGTTTCACCTTCTGCTTCTGACTCACTTCAATAAGCATGATGTTCTCAAGTTTCTTCCATTTGCCCACAAAAGTGTCTATACTGTTGGACTTTATAGATGCATAGTATTCCATTGTGTATAAATACCATAGTTTGTGTGTCCATTGGTCTGTTGATGGGTATTTTGGTGACTTCCATATTTTAGCTATTGTTAGTTGTATGCACCCATATTCTTCACTATTACCCCCTTTCGGTTCTATAGAATGCCTCTATTCTAGGTTTCCAAAATTATAGAAACCCCGTGATATTTAACATATTTAATATTCTGTGTCAGACTCACTTTATCACTCAAATCACCACCAGTTATCTCAGCTTCCTACCCCTAGAATGGGCTGCATGGCCCATATCTTGATGCCTCTTTTTTGGGTTCAGGAGAGCCCTTTATTGGGATGATTTGCCAAAAGTTCTTTTTTTCTGTATCTTAAAATATCTTTGTTAAGATTCTTTAACATGGCCTCACCCACTAGTCCACATAAGAAAAGAACTATAACAATGAAATTCATAAATATAGAAAATGTGAAGAAGAAAAAGAAATTAAATTTCAAATTCCTTATGTTAGTACTGAAAGGCAAATGTTTGCACATTCAAAAAACATTCAGGTTATCATTACATCAATCAGTTTTCTTCAGATGAACTTACATCAAAGACTGAATGAGTGAATTGCTACAGTAAGTGAACTTAACTCTATATTGAAGTGCAACATTAAATAATCTTAAGTCTGTATCACAAAAGTATATTATACATAAAGTAATAGACATAATGGCATACTTAGTTATTTCAGAATATTTTTTAACCTTCATAAATTATTTAGTCACATTTCTGTAATTGCTAATATTTAGCCAGATTTCATCTATCATTTTATCTACCTATTCATCCACAAATTCATGCATATATATTTTTAAAAAGATTTTATGTCAGTTTCCCAATTGAATATGATTTATGTTTTACAAAGTGATATAGTATTAAAAATAATAATGTGAAGAAATTTCACAAACATTGAGACAGCTGATACTGTTTTAGAAGGATTGTCAATCAAATTATTTGAATTCCAGTCTAATTTTTGATTACAATTTCTCTTTAGGTGTTTCCTTTCCTCCATGTTCTTTTGTGCTGCTTGTCTCTGTCTGTCTCTAAGATTCCTTCAGGTATTTTCTGCATTGCTGGGCTAGTGGTCACAAGTTTCTTTAGGGATTGTTGGTCATGAAAAATTTTTACTTCTTCAATTTTCAGGGATAATTTTGCTGGATACAACAACCTGGGTTGTCACTTGGTGTCTTTTAAAGATTGAAAGATTTTCCTCCAGGTTCTCCTGGCCTTTAAAGTTTGCATTGAAAGATCTGAAGTAATTTGAATGGATTCACTTTGGTAGGATAATGTGAGTTTTTCTCTTGCTGCTTTTAATATTCTTTTCTTAGGTTGGATTTCTGAGGCTTTGATTATGATGTGTTGTGGTAAGTGTCATTGCTTGTTGAGGTTATTTGGTGTTCTATAAGCTTTTTGTACCTGAAAATTAATTTCTGTCCCTAGATTTTGGAAATTTTCTTGCATGATTTCAGTAAATAAATTCTTTATACTCTTGGTTTTGCCTTCTGTTCTTTCTCCCACTCCCAAAATTCTGAGATTTGTTGTCTTTGAATCATCGACCCACTGTTGTATCTAGGTAGTTTCTTCATTTCTAATTTTGGTTGAAGTCATGCCTAATTATAGCATTTGTTTTTTTCTACCTTGTCTTCAAAATCTGGAATTTTGTCCTCACTTTGTTTGAGTTGATTTCCCCTGCTTTCAAATGTATTTTTCATGTCCTGGATTTCAGCTAGATTTTCAGAATTTCTACATCTCTATTTAAATTTTCCTTACATATTTTGCATTTCCTTACTTAACTCAGCCAACTTTTTATTTGTGACTTCTATATATTCAGCAAACTTTGTATCTCTTAGACCCTCGATTTGTTTGCTAAGTTCCTCTTTAAATTCACTGATGATTGCTTGCCTTTGTTTAAAAATACCTTGTTGGAACTCATTTATTTTCTTTTTGATGTCCTACCCTCTGAGTTCCACTATTTCATGGCTTATCACAATACTTTCTCAGGGCTCAGGTATTTCTATGTTTGTGCTGGTACCTTGTCTGCCCATCTTTCTGTTTTTTAGTAACTTCATTTTAAAGGACTAGGTGAAAGATTTTTGTGAATGGGTTTGAGATTGTGGTCGGGAGAGCTGAATTTCCTGAGTCCTTTCCTAGGACTAGACAATGGACTTAACAGTCTGTTCGCCTGTAAGGTGTCCTGTCCCCCTCATCAAAGATCTCCTGCCTGTCTTGTATCCCTCCCTTGTGGGCAGAGCTCTCCACCCTTGGAGGTGCTCCCACAACCACTCCTCCAGCAGTTCAGTAGGTTGTTGACCTTTCTCTTCTGTCTTCAGCTGTCTCCTTTGTCAGTTTCTTTCTGGGCTCTGTTTAAAGAGTGTCCCTTAAAACTCTTGTATGCTCTTCTGAGCCTTCTACTTGGGCTGGCGAGGCTGGAAGAATGTCATGGCAGTTAAAGTGCTTGTCCTGAGTTTGATTCCCCAGCACCATGGAGAGCTGGGCATGGTGTCACATGCCTATAACCCAAGTATTCAGGAGGCTGAGTCAGGAAGATTGCCTTGAATCCAAGCCCAGCCTTGGCTTCGTAGTGAATTTAGGACCAGCCTGGGCTACAGAGTGAGACCCTCTCTTAAAAAACAGCAACAACAATTTGGGCTAGAATTTTTTTTAAATATAAAATTGCTCCTTTCTACCTCACTGCCTTTTATGGCTCTTGAGTGCTGAGTCTGTTCTAGGCTCCAAGAGGCCTATTTCTAGGGGAAGCTGTTAGTGTGTTTGAATTTCTCACTTCTTGCACATTTGTTTTTGGAGGCTGGGTCTATGCAGTACTGTTGATATCCACATGTCTAGGATCCCTCTGTTCCTACGTCTGAGGTTCCAGGTTGTGGGTGATTTTTATTCCTATTTTGGATACTGATGGCTCACAGCCTTTCTTAGTCATCTTGGGGTTGCTTCCTGGCCTGGTGTTTTTGTTTGTTTGTTTGTTTGTTTGTTTGTTTGTTTTTTTAGCATCGATATTTCTTCAGGTTTTCTGATCTTCCTGTGGCCTCTTTTCAGTTGTTAGGGTGCTCCTCCCTTTCTAGCTACATTGAACAAGGCCGTTTTTGACTATAATCTCAACTTTTTAAGTGGGTTGATGAGGAGACATTGTGTAGATATGTTATTTGGCTGCCATCTTGCCTGGACAGCACCATTTATATTTCTTAGCACAGCAATTCTTTGAAAGTCATTTGATACACCTTTTGTTTGGTATGAAGAGGTACTCAGGAGTGTGCCCAGGCCTTTTGCACTTAGATGTATCCTCAACTTTTTTTTTTGAGGTGCGATTTCTCTATATTGCTAATTTAATTCAATGCGTCTCAAATTTGAGATCTTCTTGCCTCTGTTTTCCATAGTATTTGAATTATAGATGTGTCTGATTTCATCTATCTTACTACTAAGATATTAAACTTTCTCATTTAATAACTTAAAATGTTGATCTTTGGATTATAGTTTTGAGTCAAGTATGTGCTGAAATATTCATTTTAAACCAACTGTTTTTACTCTGTTTTAGCAATGCACACAAAGGTATAATATTTCTAAAATAATACACAATTCATTGAAGGAAACTCATGAAGTATTTTATTTTTCATTTAAATTTTCTTCAGGTCTGCAAAGAAAGCAGAATTGGAAGAAAATCAACGTAGTTATAAACAGAAGAAAAAAAGGCGACGCATTAAAGTTCAAGAAGATTCATCCAGTGGAAACAAGGTAGTAATGGCTTTCATTGTGTGCTTGAATTTTATAATTATTATTTAGTATAATGAATATTTTTATTATGTGGACAGTGTAGCCCATGCTTGTGGTCTCACCATTGAGAGTCTGAACCAGGAGGATTATAAGTTGTCTTCGAGATTGGGCAGTTTAGTAGCTTAGTGAGATGCTTTCACAAAGTTAATGAAAAGAAGTACTAGGATGTAGTGGTCTTAGTTACTTTCTCATTGCTAGAGCACAATACCCAAGACCCCCAACTTAAGGCATGAAAGGTTTATTTTAGTTCATGGTCTTATTTCATTCACGAGCAGCTTACTATGGTGAAAGGGTTTGACAGTGACTTAGACAGACAAAAACTGTTAATAATATGACAGCCTGACATAGTGAGTGAAGAACAGAGCTAGCAAAAATGGTATAGCCACCCATGTTGTACCACATTGGTCCTCCCCTTCTGACAAGACCACAACTCTTAACAGCAGAGGAAATCAATGGTTTAATTCAATCATATGATTATCTCCCAATATGAGGCTTTTGAGATACATTCACATCCAAACTCTTAACATTTGCTCAGAGTGAAGGCCTTGGTTTCATTCCTCAGTACCAACATGAAAAAAATAACCTTGATGATAAGTGTTCTATCACCTTTCTCCATTCTATTCATTAATTACTTTCTACATTCTATTGTTATGTTTACATTTTGTAAAACAGAAGCATTAGTTTCTTGGTTATCTAAAGATGTACAAATATTGACGTGTCATCACTTTTTTCTGTTCCTTAATTTCAAACCACGTTGATTCATTGTTTTATACTCAGGGGCTATGGAGTTGATGTGTAAAGTATTATTTTTTTTGAAGACAAACATACTTTATCCTGAATGATGAGTTATATATGAATATGTTTCTTCTGGCAATGACATTAGCCAATTTGCATTTCTTGCATGTAACAGGCAAGTTTACTTAAAGCAAAAGTTGGTTTAATGTATTTGATTTTCTTAAATGTATTCTTTCTTGGGGTCAGGTCTCAATTTTTGAAAAGTGTAAGTCTGAAACATTTTAAGGTATGTCATTCAGTAATCTTAGTTACATTTAGTAGTAGAAATTCCAGATCCATTACAGCATTAATTTCCTTCCATTTCCTAGCCCCATATGAACTTTAAACTTTTGCCCCTGTGAATTTGTCTGCTTTTAGTACCTCCTGAATATGTAGTCATGAAGTATTTACCTCTTGATTATTTATGTTGTTAAAATGCTTTCAATGTTTACGTTGTGGCATTTTTAAAATTTTTATTCTAAGACTAGATAATTCATTGTATGCATATACCAGATTTTATTTATCCATTTTTGTGTTGATGGACGCACAAATTGTCTTCTTCTATTGCCTTGGTAGAAAATGTTGCTGTGAACATGGCTGTACAAATACTTGAGTCCCAGCTTTTTATTTTCTTTAGCATATATGGAATAGTGTAATTGCCAGAGTATGCATTAGTTCCATGCCTAAAATCTGATTAACTTCCAAAAGCTTTTTTCTGTATTGGCCACATCATTTGACATTTCTATATCCGTGAACCAGTATTCCAAATTCTCTGCGTCTTCAATTAGCTTCTTATATATTTTTATTTAGTATATACCTTCTGAGTATATATGAATTTTTAATCTCATTAAGGTTTTAATTTTTATTTCCCTTATAGCTAGCGATGTTGAATATCTTTTCCAGTAGTTATTTAGCCATTTCTGTTTGAAATACTACATTTCTTACTCCTCACCCCTACATCCCATGTACATTGGAGTTTGAGCTCAGGAAAGAAAGGATCTAAGTTTTCCAGGCTGTCCTTGAACTTAACATATTCTTCTGTTAGCCTTCTAAGTAGCTGGGATTACACCATCAGACCTGGCTTGTACCACCAGACCGGGCCCCTTTGCTCATTTCTAATTTTTTAAAGAAAATTCTTTGTTGCTAAATGTCATTGTAAAGCTTTTCAGCATGTGTTCTTTTGCTTTTTCTTTGTGTATTAAATAGTAGAATGTGAGATGGATGAATTTTACCAGCTTCTTACAGTTTACTTCTAATCATTTAAATTTCACAGAGCAATTCTGAAGTGGAAGAGAAAGAAGAGGAGGAAGAGGAGGATGAGGAGGATGAAGAAGATGAAAATGATGATTCCAAGTCTCCTGGAAAAGGGAGAAAGAAAATTCGGAAGATACTTAAAGATGATAAACTAAGAACAGAAACACAAAATGCTCTTAAAGAAGAGGAAGAGAGGCGAAAACGCATTGCTGAGAGGGAGCGTGAGCGTGAGAAATTGAGAGAGGTAACCAAATTCTTTTTGATATAACAGTTTTGTGGATACATGCCATGGACATATTTTACTATTTCAAGAGTAGAGTTTTGTAGTCAACCACAGATCGCCAGTAAAAATTGATTGTCCAAATTGGTGGTATTTTATGCATTTTAAATTTTTGTAGACTGTTGTAGTAATTAGGAAGAAGGAAATTTTGATGTTCTTCAGTGGTTTCCAAAATGATTGTGCTGCATTTGAGTAGAAAAAAATGTTTTTTTAGTTGGGCATGGTGGCACAGGTCTATTATCCCAGAACTCTGGGAGGGCTAGGCTGCAAGATTGCAAGTTTGAAGCCCAGCCAGGGCAGCTTAGTGACTTAGGAAGACTGTGTCCAAAATAAAAAATAAAAATGGGCTAGGGATGTAGCTCAGTGTAGAGGCCCTGCACTTAATCTTCAGTATCTCAAAAATATTTAGAAATTATTTTTAATGCATAGAGGGTGATTTCAGTTTCTACTCGAACTTTATATTGTAAGGATTTTAAAATAGCAGGTAAAAAGAATAGTACAGTAACTCATGTGTCTGTTAACCTATCATCTCTTTTACCAGCACAAGGCGAGTACATCTGTTTACTTTGAGATTATTTTAGATCATATGCCAGAAATCACATCATTTCATTTCTAAATTTTGAGGATATGTTGTTTAAAAGAAATGAACTTTTTAAGCTCTACAGCAGCACCATTAAACTTAATTTTTATATTTGCTAACAAACATGGTGGCGTCTTTTAAAAATATATTCTGTATTTTGAGGGTGATTTTGTTTTTTGTCACTGTAGTGTGGTTTCATTTTCTTTTGTATTTCTATCATCTGAGAGTCCTGGTAAGACTTAAGTTCAGTTCTTTTCTTTTCGGCCAAAATACTGATGGGTAAAAAGTGCTTCTTCATACATCTCGTTGAAAGCTGATTTTCTGGGTTTTTTTGTTTTTGTTTTTGTTTTTTGGAGTTAATTTTATTTAATATTTTTAACAATTAGTATTATTAGTATTAGTATTAGTATTATTATTTGTGATGGCACAAAATTCCAATATTATGAGTTTTTCCTTTTGATCCTTATTACTGTGCATCATGTCTGATTGTTATACTTAATTACTAGATGTGGTATCCATGTTATATTTTCTTGCCTTTTATTTCAGATAAACTATAATGTGTTTAACCATATTTCATATGTTCTTATTTAGTTTATTATGTTTATTTTCTAATTAAAATTTTTTATGTTAAATTTAAAACATTCCCATTGTTAAAGTCCAAAATGGCAGTAAGTCTGGAAAAAGCAGTCCTTCTACCTGGATTTGCACTTTGCATCAATTCCCTTAGTTCTTTTAGCTATTCTTTTTTTTAATGTACATATTTCTTTGTAATATGCTCATAATTCTGTTTCTAAATTTGTCACTTTTGGTCATTATCCTTGATAATGGAAGTTATGGATTTAGCTCTCTTCTAGTGCCTACCAAAGAAATACTTTCCTCTTCTAATTCTCTGAGTAAGGTTATATATTACGCCTTTTAGTTAAACACTGGTTTAAGTAGAGATCCTAACTATAATTATGTAAATATTCATAGTTGGTCCACATCATGTATATTGCAGGTATAGCACACAACCACATATGTGCATATATATGTGTACTTTATGATGTTTACCTTTTTTTGAGAAAAGGTCTCTCTCTGTAGACTAAGTTGGTCCTGAACTCTCTCTGTAGCCCAAACTTGCCTTGGACTCAAGGCAATTCTCCTGCTTCAGCTTCTGGACTGCTGGCATTATAGGTGTTTACCATGCCCAGTTTTTGTGGTGCTGAGGAATCAAACTCAGAGCCTTGAACTTTCTAGGCAAGCACTTTAACCTCTGAGCTATTCCTCTATCCCCAATGTTTACATTTCTTTGCATGTACTGCTGTTGTTTATTTTCCTAGGAAAAATGCTTTGGACTTCTTCTGAATTTCTTTTTAAATATTTTTATGTGTCTGTTAACAGTTTATTTCCAATCTTTCCAGCAGAGCCCCAAAACTCCTCAATAAGTTCTCACACCACTTATTTTGATTTCTTATTTTCTTGGAATGGTCACTATTGACCCTTGTTTCTGTCTTACTCCAAATTGGTTGTCTTTATTTGTATTTGTTGTTATCCTGGCAATTCCCTCTCTTATCTCTTGTTTTGCATCTCTTATTCTCTGGATCATAGATTTCTCCTTGAGCCTTCCTTTTCAGAATTTCTGAAGAGGGTGATTACATGAATTTTTGGATAATTTTTGAATTTGCTTCATCTTATTATTGTTTATGTAGTGTTTCAGCATATCCCCTTCTTTGACTCCCCTCTTCTTACTGTTTGTATTAATGGAAGAACCTTTGGAGTTAAGACAGATATGATACATATTGAATGCCTCCTGTTATGTGCATTTCTGTCTTAATTTTCTGAATTATGTCATTTGGCTCTTCTCCATATACCATCAGCCTGTCAAACGTTTGTAGACATTTTGTTTCTGTAAGTACCTTTCATCTAATTTTGTACTTAAGGAATATATTTGTTTGTTCATGTTTTAGTTAAGTACGTACAATACATCTTTTTTATACTTGCAGTATTTTAAGTCAAACATTGCTATAGAAATAAAGCTTATATGGTTGCTAGTTATTTACATTTCCCATACCAATAATTAAAGTGATCCTAAGCAACAAGACAAAAATAGGTAGCATCACAATGCTACACAGGAAGTTATATTATAAAGCAACACTGATGAGAGACCATATGACCCCAGTCCAAGAAAGGGCAAGTGGCTGTATAGAATGGAATTAAAGATGCAGAGACAACTATTAAGACCCTTAAGCATCTGGTCTTTGGCAAAGGGGCCAAAAACATACATTGGAAAAAAAATAACCTCTTTAACAAATAGTGCTGGGAAACGTGGTTATTCATATGCAAAAGAATGAAACTCGACCAACGTGTTTAATTATGTGCCAAAATCAAATCAGAACAGATCAGAGACCTAAATATTAAAACAGAAGCACTGAATCTGCTGACAGGTGAAGCAGGCAAAATTCTCAAAGACGTAGGAAAAGGTAAAAGAAGTTTCTCAGCAAAGTGCTTACAGCACATGGCAGAATACCGAGAATCAAGAAAGGAATTTTATCAAATTACAAAGATTTTACACAGCAAAGGAAGCCATCAGCAAATTAAAGAGAGATCTGGTGGAATAGGAAACTTTTTTCTCCCAGCTACTCATTGGCTAGAAGGCTAATATTTAGAATTTACTGAGAACAGGAAAAAGTTAGATGCTAAAACTTAAAAGACCCAATCAAAAAATGGGCAACTAAAAGGAATATATGGTTCTCAGAAAAAGAAATACAAATGACCTGTAAACATAAGAAAAAAAATGTTCAGCATCTTTACCCATTAGATAAATAACAAATTAAAAACAATACTGAAGTTCCGTCTAATTTCAGCAAGCACGCCTGATATTAAGAACACAAAAAATGAAAAATAGTGACTAAATTATGGGGAAAAGGAACACCCCCCCCCCACATTGTTACTAGGATTGTAAACTGGTACAATCATTGTGGAAATCAATATGGAGATTCCTCAAAATCTGAAAACAAATATCCTATTTGATCCAGCTGTACCTGTTCTTTATACCTTTCCAAAAGAGTTAAGAACATCATACAACAGCACTACATGCATATGCTTGTTTACAGCAACACAATTCATAATAGTTAAATCCTAGAAGCTACTGATACATCCATTGGAAGTTAAATGGATAAACAGTACGGCTCTGTCATAAAGATAAGTTTGAGTCATTTGTAGGAAAATGAATGCACTTTTTGGTACCATTATGCTTACCGATATGAATCAGACAATAGGCTTTACTGTTCTAATTTGCAAAACCTGAAATATAAAGAAGTAAAAGAACCAAATACGATGGGTGGTAGAAAATGAGGTAGATTTTGTAGAGAGGGTAGCAAGGGAGATGGGAAGGAAAAACGATGATGATGTGATGTGTACATGCACCCATTCCACAAGTTGAATGTAATTACTGTGTATTGCAAAAATATACTAATAAATTTATTTTTTAAGGGAAAGGAGTTCAAAGGGATACTTCCATGTATAAGCCACCACAAAGCCATCATCACTTCTTCCTTGGTCATTCCTTAAATCTTCCTTTCTAGCACTAGACAAATTATTCACTTTTTATCATTGTAGATTAGATTTGTCTTTTCTAAGTTTCCATATAAATGAAGTCTTATTGTGTGTTGTCTTCGTGTATTGCTTCATTTTCCAGGTTATAATTTTGAAATTTGTTGGTGCTTTTTTATATACCAAAATATTTTGTGTTTTTATTGTTTAATATTATTCCATTGTGTGAATAGTCCACAAATTTGCTTATCTGTTGACCTGTTAGGGAAATTTGGATTAATTTTGGCTTATGATTCACGGTATTGTGAACATTTCTGTACAGATCAATATGTAGACAAATGTTTTCATACCTACGAGTGCTATTCCTGGGTTAAAATATATACTCATGTTTAATTTTAAATGCTACAAAGGTCATTAAACTTTTTAATTTCTACCAGCAAGGTGAGAGTTAAAAGGTATCTACATCCTCACCCAACATTTGTTATCAGTTTCTAAAACTTTGGAAATTTTGATACATGTATAATGCTATATCATTATTATTTTAATTTATATTTCTCAAATGATAAATTATTTCATGTGCTTATTGATCATTTATCTCTCCTTTAAATATGCCTGTTCATATTTTTGACCTTTTTAATTAAGATAAAAATGTTTTCCTGTTTCCTCCTATATTTACTTCTGTTTTTGGTTTTTACTTTCGTTTCATATTTAAGAAATCGTGGTAAATGTGAGGTTTGCATATAAATATGTCCCTATGTTTTCTTCTAGAAGGTTTCTTTTTTTGTGACAAGCTCTCACTTTGTAGTTAGAAGTTTTTTTTTTTTCTCGTATGATGCTAAGATCAAACCCAGCTGTACTCTACTCCCAGTCTGTCTGTCTGTCTGTCTTTTGAGGCAAGCCTCAAACTTAGGGTCCTGAAGCTGCAGCCTCATTCATTGCTGTGATTGGAGGCGTGTGCCATTGTGCCCAGCTACACTTTTGGCTTGTAAGTTTAAAATATATCTTAAATGATATATCAGGTGCAGGTTAAGATTCATGGCTTTTCCCACATAGGTAGCTTGTTGGTGTGGCACCATATGTTGAAAGCAGTTATTTCCTCATTGAATTATTTGGTGTCTTTGTCAAAAATCAGTTCATCATGTATGTATGTTTAACTCATTCTATGTTCTTGTCCCCATATTAGTATTGAATACTATAATTTTTCATAGTCTTTTAAAATTTTTATTTTTAAAAATTTGCATATTGCATCCTTTCCCCTTTCCTCCCCTTTGCCTCCTCCTCTCCAGTTTCTCTTTTCCTTCTGCGCAAAGTTCATTTTCTTTCTTTCATATCTTTTAAATTTATTATGGTTTCTTTTTCTCTGAGCATAATGGACTCAATTTGTATCGATTCACATACAGAACAACTCAGATTTGTGATTCCTTATGGCAGCATAATACTCCATTTGGTAAACCACATCTTCTTTAATGAATCATCTGTAGTCAGAGTTATCGGCTTCTTCCAGGATTTGTCTACTATAAATTTTTTTGTATTTCACTACATCTTTATGAGATTTTCTGACATGACCACAAACAGCAGTCCACATAAGAACTATATATATAACAATGGACTTCGCAAGGCTAGAAAATGTACAAAATAAAAAAGAAGTTAAATTACAAATTCTTTAGCTGAATTCTGAAAAGCAAATGTGTGTACATGCAGAAGACATTCAAGTTATCATTACATCATCCGTTTTCTTAGGTCGAACTTCCATCAAGGACTGAATAAATGAGTCACTACATCAAATGAAATTAAGTCTATATTACAAAAGTATGTTACATATAAAGCAATAAATATAATGGCATACTTTGTTATTTCAGAATTTTTTAGAATTTCTTTCCCTAAGAGGAGGAAAAAGAAACAGGTAACATCATTAATGCAAATTTAACTGCATACAACATGAAATTGAAAAGTGAAATTCAAGAGTAGCAGGTTGAACTAATAGCCGACTGAGTTTAGCAAATGGACTAAGGCTACATAATCTTTTATCTTTATTTCACAGGGAAGATATCTTTAGAACCACTTGTTTACCAATGCTTACTATTTTTAAAATCAAAAATATCCCAAATGAAAAACACTGCCTTCTGCCTCTTTTTCTCCAACTAAATATCTATACACATCATATACATAAAAAATGTTTCACAGATTAAGATCTTATACCAACTTCTATGTTGAGTATCATTACTGTTTTGCAAAATTATATACTAATAAAAATAATCATTATTGCTGAAAGTTTCACAGATTTTATGAGGGATCTGGTAATGCTTTAGTGGAATACCAATCAAGTGATTGGTGCCTATTTTTTGTTATACTTTCTCCTCAGATGTTTCCATTCCTCCATGTTTTGGGTGCTGCTTATATCTGTGTCTTTCTCAAATTTCTTTAGAATTTTTTGGTTATGAAATGTTTTTGCTTCCCCTTCATTTTTTTTGGAGATAATTTTAAGAGATACATCAACATGGGTTGACACTTGCTGTTTTTGAAAGCTTAACAGATTTTGCTCCAGGCTCTCCTGTCCTTAAAAGTTTTCATTGAGAAATCTGCCATAATTCAAATAGGTTTGCCTTGGTAAAATAATGTTTTTGTCTTGCTTCTTTTGATGTTCTCTATGTTGTATTTTTGAGGTTTTGTTCATGATATGTCATGGCAAGTCTCTTTGCTGGTTGAGCTTATTTGGTGTTTTATGAGCTTTTTGTACCTAAAAGTTAATTTATTTTCCTAGATTTGGGAATTTCAGTCATTAAAGTCTTTATGCCATCAGTGGTGTCTTGTGCTCTTTCTCTCTCACACCCATTATTCTGAGGTTGGTTTTCTTTGAGGCATCCTTCAGCTCTTGTATCCAACTACTTTGCTCATTTTGAATTTTGGAGTTATGCCTAATTACAGCATTTGTGTTCTTGACCTTGTCTTCAGGGTCTGAAGTTTGTCCTCACAGTGTTTGAGTTGACTTCCTCTGCTTTCAAATGCATTTTCCTATCCTTAATTTCAGCTTTCCCCCCACCCCCAGAATTTCCACTTCTGTTTCAAAAATTTCTTCTTACCTCGCATTTCCTTTTTTGCCTTAGCCATCTTTTTATTTGTGGCTTCTATATGCTCAGTAAGCTTTGTCTGCATTAGGACCACTATTTGTTTAGTAAGTTCCTCTTTAAACCTGCTGATCATTGCTTATTTTTCTTTGAGTTTGAACTGGCTTTTCAACTCATTTATTTGCTTTCTGACCTCTTTGTCTAAGAGGTCCACTGTCTCAGGGCCTATGACGTTAGTTTCTGGGGTCTCAGGCATTTTTGTTGGTGTACTGTTGCCTTGTGTGCTTCCCATATTTCTGTTGTTGAGGGACTTCACTTTAGAGGCACAGCCAAGAGGTTTCTTTGAATGGGTATGAGGGTGTGTGCAGGAGCTAAACATTTTCTGAGTTCTGTTCTTAAAGCAGGAAGTGATGGGGGACCTAACAGTCCAATGTCTTTTGAAGTGTCTTTATTGACCACCCCCGTCCCCCCCCCAGTAAAGCTATCCTCCCTGTCCTGGCTTCCCTCCCTGAGGTCAAGGCTCTGGACCCTGGGAGGTGCTCCCAGACCTATTCATGGGGTCAATTGCCTTTCTCTCCTCTCTGCAACTGTTTCCTGTGCCAGTTTCTTCCTAGGCCCTATTTAAGAATGATTCCCCAAATCCTGATGTGCTCTTCTGAGCTTTCTTTTACTCTAAACATTTCAGTCTTTGTCTCTTTTTTTAAAAAAGTTGCTCCTGTTAATGTCACTGCCTGTGTGGCTGCTGAGTGCCACTTCTGATTTAGGTTCCAGGAGGCCTTTTCTTGGGGGAGCTCAAGTTGCATTTGCAGTATGTGCTACCTGCAGGTTCATTTTTGGAGGCTGGTTCTAGTAGCTGCTGTCAGTTCTCACTTCTCCAGGATATGTTCTTTCTTTGGTCAGAGGTTCTGTGCTCTAGGTTTTTCTCTGTCTGTGCATGCCAGTGGCTCAGGGCCTCTCCCAGTCCTCCTGGATCTGCTTCCTTGGCTGGTGTTTTCTTCTGCTTCTGATGTGTCTTTGGCATTTCTGACCTTCCCCTGGCCTCCTTTCAGTTGTTGGGATTTCTCCTTCCTGTTCTAGCTATGTTGAACAAGCAGTTTTTAATTATAATCTTAGCTTTTCAAGTGAGTTCACAAGGAGACATTGCACAGATCTGTTACTCAGCCACTATGTTGCCCGGAACAGTAAGTCTTGAATACAGATACTGTGGCTCTTTGTTCTACCTTTTCAGAATGATTTGTCTATTTCAGTTCTTTTAATTTCCGTATAATTTTAAGTGTTACATTGTTGCATTTTACAAAAATTTCCATTAAATTTCACTGGAATTGTGTGGGATCTTTAGTCACTGTAGCCCTTTGTCCTGTCACATGAATATAATGAATCTCTATTTATTTAGATCTCCACTAATTTGTTCTGGAATGTTGTATGAAATTTTTATTTTATTAATGTAGTAATACTTCATTTATGTATCAGTGATACTTGTTTTTTGATGTTATAGTAAATGAAATTTTAACATAATTACCTTGTATCACTAGGCTTTCCTACATTTTCTCAATATTCTTAGTAGTTTTTTCTCCAGAATTATTCATTTTATTTGCCTGTATTTGTGTTACATAATAATTCTGTTCAATCTGTGTAGTTGGTATGTCTACCTACCACATCTTGATTGCTTTAACTTCCCTTCCTGCTTCCTATGCTCTTGCTGCTGCTCCATCCCCTTGTCTACAAAATCCATCTCCCCTTTTCCCACCATAACTTTTAAAATTTTGTTCTTTTAGTTATTTGTACTTTGGTTTTCTCATATTAGAGAAACAATGTAACATTTAACATTTTGCTTCTGATTTATTCTGCTAGGTTTGATAGTCTCAAGATACATCCATTTTCCTTCAAATGACTCTAATTTATTTTTCCTTGTGCCAGGGTAGTATTCCATTTTTTTTGTGTGTGTTTCTGTGTACTTATATTTTCTTTGTTTTTTCATCTGTTGATAGGCTATCAGCTGCTTTCAGGATTTAACTCCTATGACTTACAATGCTGTGAACTTGACTATGAATGTGTCACTGTAATATAATGAGTAAAATTCTCTCAGAATGATACCCAGGATTGTTACAGTTGTGTCAAATGCGATTTTTTTTTGAAACAGGGTCTTGCTCTGAGTCCAGGATGGGCCCTGAACTCACTATGTAGCCCAGGCTAGCTTCATATTCAGGGCAATCTTCTTGCTTCCTTAGTGCTGGGAGTACAGACATGTGCCATCATTCCTAACTCATGTGGTGCTGGGGAATCCAAATCAGGACCTCCCTTTGCTAAAGAAATGTTTTTTTGTTTTTGTTTTTGTTTTTGTTTTTTTTTACCACTGTGCCAATCTTTATCCTAAATGGAATTTCTATTCTCAGGTTTTGGAGAAATCTTCATACTGATTTCCATAATGGTTGTGTTGGTTTACAGACTCAGCAACAATGTAGAATGATTCCTTTTTTCCTGTAGTCTTGCCAACAGTTTCTTTCTTTTTTGAGTTCTTACTGATTCCCATTGTTATTGGAAGAGGATAGAATGTTGGTGTTGTTTTCATTTGCATTTCTTAATGGCTAAATACGATATTTTTCATATACTTATTGGATGTTTGAGCATTTTTCTTTCTGACAATTGTATTTCAATTGTCCATTTTTATAGGAAGTTTTATTTTTGGGAGACTGATTTCTTTTTTGTTCTTGTATATACCTAGTTTTCTTTTAAGTAGGAATTTGACATAATTGTTTTTATTTTGTAATTAGGTGACTGTACATATTCTTATTGTTGAGCCTGTTATTCTGAAACCAGTGTTTCTAAATATTTTCCCATTGCATCACTTGTATTTACAGTGCTTTTCACTTGAAATTCTGTTGATGTTTTTGATGGACTATTATTGTTTGAGATTGTCTTTCACATTATAGGATATTTATCTTTGTATTTCCCTCTGTTATGTTTGTATTTCTCTTATAATTAATACCAGTTATAACTAGTTATTGTTGCAATGATAAGTGCCATGACACATTGTTAGGTATTCTATAGATGAATATAAGTATTTTTGGTTGAGATATATCTCTTACTGAAAATTTCATAATGCCATCATAAATAGTTGGCACTTTCCCCTCATAATTCTGTGTAACCTATATATTTACATGTACAGTTCATTGCTTGAAAAATTTCTTTGGGTTTAACTATCAACAACTCTGTTTTTTGTAGGTAATAGAAATTGAAGATGCTTCACCCACCAAGTGTCCCATAACAACCAAGTTGGTTTTAGATGAAGATGAAGAAACCAAAGAACCTTTAGTTCAAGTTCATAGAAATATGGTTATCAAATTGAAACCCCATCAAGTAGATGGTGAGAATCTATTACATATTTTAGTTATTTCTATTTAAATCTTATCAACATTTGATTATTTTTTGCACGCCTCACCTTCTGCTAAACACTGGAATGGTTATATATTGGTCAGCACAAGTAGTGTGATCCTTGTCATTATGGAGCTTGTAAGCAAATAAGAATAAAATTGGGTGATTGAAAACACAGTAAGTGTTATCAATACAAAGTGTTTCTTACAAATTGGTGGATATATCACAAATGGATTTCACCTCGCTTGCGTTGGTTGGATAAAAGGGGTACGAAGAGGTATAGTTAACTAAAAAGCTTTTTTGGCAAATGTGTTTATGCATTTTTAGGTGTATTTTATTTATTTTGCCCACCATTGTTCTTTTTAGTAAGTATTTATGTTACATAATAATTATATTCTGTTTGGGGAATTGGTGCATAAGATTTTTGCATCTCAAACATTTTTATGTCTTATTTTAGCTCTCTTCCCCCATCCTTTTTTTTCCTTCACAAAGTCTTTCTGTTCCATATCATCACTCTTTCATTTTGCTCTTTACTTATTTACACTTTGATTTTCTCTTATTTGAGAAACCTTGCAATATTTAAGCTCCTGTGCCTGATTCATTTTGCTAAGTGTAGTGGTAAGAAGGTGTATCCATTTTTCTACAGTGACTCAAATTTATTTTTCTTTATGGCAGAGTGGTACTCCACTGTGTACGTTCACCACATTTTATGTACCCATTCATTTGTACATAGACCTGTAGGCTGTTGCCAAGATTTAGCTCTTACGAGTTTAGCTCCAAGTTTAGGTATAAACATGGTTATGCGTGATGTCTCGTGGAAAATTCCGAGATTCAAATGTACTGTCTATTTTCAGGTAGTTTTTATTTGTTTTGTTTTCTTACTAGTTTTGGGGATGGAATCCAGTGCCTTTGCATCTTAACATATTCCTAGCCCACTTTTTCGGTTTTGATTTTGAGACAAGTTTTGAGTTGCTAAGTTACCCACAGTGAGTCAGTTTTTCCTTTTTTTTCGTTCTGAGAAATCTCCATACTGATTGCTACAGTGGATTCAGTAATTTTCGGTCCCATCAACTAAGTAGAATGATTATTTTTCCCCCACAAAATTGGCATCATTTGTTGTTTTTGGAGTTCTTGATAATATGTATTCTTACTGGTGTAAGAAGGAACCTCAGTGATGTTTTGATTTGAATTTCTATAGTGACTAAAGATTTTGAACAGTTTTTCAAGTTTTACTTGCAATTTGTACTTCTTTTGAGAACTCTGTTTATTTCATTTGGCACTTTTTGATTGGGTGTTTTATTTTTGGGTGTTCAATGTTATTCATTTTTGTGTATTCTAATCATCCTCTTTTTGAATCATAGATGGCAATTGTTTTTCCCATTTTGTTGCTTCTCTTGTCACTTTGTAGATTGTTTCATTTGCTTTTCAGAAGCATTTTAATTTGATATAACCTTTGCTTATTTTTGTTTTATCTACTTATTTTTTAAAAATTATTCGTTTTATTATATATATATATATATATATATATATATATATATATATATATATATGTGCATGAATTCCAAATTCTAAAACACATTAAAAACATGGGGTTTTGGGGGAATCAATGCTCATCTATGTCCACCCCCTTTTCTGATATTCATCCCTTTCCTAGGAGTCCATTGCCCTTCTTTCTTCCATATCATGGCTATCTCTTTTACGAAATCCACAAAAATAATGGTATAGAAATGCCCCATCACAGGTGACAGGGTAGAAAGATGGGCACTGGCTTTCTTGTTTTATTTTTTTGTGCTTTAAATGTTGAGAAAGTTCTTGCCTGTACCTATTTTATGATACAGCAGGTTCACTGTTTCAGTTTCAGTATTTAGATATATGATCAAGTTTTATTTGGTCTTAATACAGTGTGAAAGATGTGTTGCTCTATTCATTCTTCTCCATGTGGATAACTAGTTTTCTTATCACCTTTGCTAAGGAGGCTATCTTTTCTCCGGCATGTTTTGGCTCCTTTGTTGAAGACTGGATGGCTGAAGGTTTTGAAGTTGTCATCTTCAATTCTGTTTCTTACATCCACCTGTCTTTTTTTTTTTTGTGCCAATACGTTCTTGTTTTTTGAATCACTGTTGCTTTGTTATATAATTTCATGCCTGAAATTGTGTTGCCTCTTGCTTTTGTCTTGTGGCTTAAGAATTGCTTTAGCTCTTTTGAGTTTCATCTGTATTCATGAAAATTTTAGAATTTTTTTTCAGTTGTGTGAAAAATGTGTCTGGTATTTTGGTTGGAAATGCATTCAATCTATATGTCAGTTTTAGTAGTATGGCCATTTGACAATACCTAGGAACAGGGAATGTCTTTCCATTACCTAGTGTCTTCTACAGTCTCTTCAGGGCACTATAGTTTCATTGTAGAGGTCCTTTACTTTCTTGGGTAAATTGGGTCATATATATATATATATATATGGTGACAGGGTCTTACTCTGTAGCCCAGGCTGGCTTTGGACTCATGGCAATCCTCCTGCCTCAGCCTCCTGATTGCTGGGATTATAGGTGTGCACCACCACACCCAGTTTATGTGGTGCTGGGGAATGGAACTTGGGTACTTAGTGCTTGACCTCCTCCAGTCCCTCTTTTCTTTTTCTTTTTTTCTTTTTTATAGCTATTGTGAATGAGATTGTTCTTATGATTTCTTTTTCAGTGATTTCATTGTTAGTGTCCTGGAATGCTGTTGAAATTTATGTTCATTTTGTTATGCACATTGGCTGAATTTATTAGTTCTAAGAGTCTTGGATTTTTTTGAGGATTTTTTTCAATTTAAAGAATCATGTTATCTCCCAATAAATATAGCTTGTCTTTTTCCTTTATTGTAGCTATCTCCTTTATTTTATTGTATTATTACCTATTTGCTCTTTTTAATATTTGGAGTACTGTGTTGCACTAGAGTGGTGAGAATGCGTACCCTTGTCTTGTTTCTTATGTTAGGCACAATGCTTTCAATTTTCCCCATTTAGTATGATGTTAACTTTAGATTGGTCAAAAGTTGCTCTTGTCAGCTTGAAATAAGCTTTTTTAAAAAAATTTTTTAAATAGCCTATTTTTATTAGTTTTTTTGTCATGAATGGATGTTGAATTTTGTAAAGGTTTTCTTACATGTTTTGAGACAGTCATGTGAATTTTGTCCTTGCTTTTGTTTATGTAGTATATTACATTCATTGATTTACATATGTGGGATCACCCTTGCATCCTGGGGATGAAGGCACCTTGGTTCTGGTATATGATCTTTTAGTAATTTGTTGCATTCTGTATGTATCTTACTAAGGATTTTATTCCTCATTTATTAAGTAAATTGCTCTATAGTTTTCTATTTTCCTTAAAAGTCTTTTTCTTTATTTTTGAATTTTTCTTTTTTATCTGGTTTTGGTATCAGGGTAATGCTGCCTTTCAGAAATGAGTTTGATAGTGTTCCTTCTCTTTCCATTTCATGGAAATGTTTAAGAAACATTGTAGTTAGTTCTCCCCTGAAGTTCTAATGAAAATTCGTAGTGAATCTGTCACATCCTAGGCCTTTCTTTGTTGGTAGAGAATTTATTACTGCATCAATTTCAGCCCTGGTTATTGGTCTGTTCTGGGTTTTTATATCTTCTTGGTTCAATTTTGCTATCTTATGTGTGTTTAATAATTTTTCCATTTCTTCTTGCTTCTCTAGTATATTAGTTTTTTCAAAATGCTTTCTTAAAGTTCTCTGGATTTTAGTAGTGCCAGTTATTTCACGTTTTTCACTTCAATTCCTTTTTTATATTTTTGCTTTCTTCTGGTGAGTTTGGCTAGGAGTTTATCAACCTTCTTTCATTTTTTTTTTCTTTTTCTTTGAGACAGGGTCTCCTTCTGTAGCCCAGGCTTCTCCTGAACTCACGGTGTAGCTCAGACTTGCCTTGGACTCAAGGCAATCCTGCCTCAGCAGTGCTGTGATTACAGGAGTGTGCCACCATGCCTAGCTTTATGTGGTGATGGGGAAATCCCTTCAGGGGCTTGCCCTTGCAAGGCAGGTGCTTTAACCACTGTGCCATTCTTCTAGCCTCTTATTTCTTCTTTTGAAGAAGTAATTCTTTTACTCATTGATTTTTAAAAGTCTTTATATGTTTGATTTCTGTTCTAATCTTTATGATTTGTTTTCTTCTACAGCTTTTGGGTTTGGATTGATTCTTGCTTCTGTGGGACCTTGTATTGCATCAATAGATTATTTATTTGGGATTGCAGTTTTTAAAATGTGTTTATTGACAGCTATAAATTTTCCTCTTATTAGTTCCAGTTAGTTCCATTGTTTCTATAATGTCCTTTGCTGTTGAATTCTGATTTTATTTTATTATGATCTAGAAGCATGCAGGGAATTATTTTCATTCATTTTTATTTTTTAAGCTTGTTTTAGTGCATAGGATATATTCTGTTTTGGAAATAGTTCTACTTGCTATTGGTGAAAAGGTATATTATGTTAATGTTGGATGGAACATTCTGTAGATGTTAGTTAAATTCATTTGTTCTATGTTGTGATTAAGCTTTCTTTTTTTTTTGGTTAATTTTCTTGACTGAGTGTCCTGTCTGTTTGTTAGAATGGTATGTTGAACTCTTATGCTGCGATTGTAGTGGGATCTACTTGTCCTTTTCATATCCACTAGGTTTTGTTTTGTCACATTTCCTGTGCCAACATTGGTTGCAGGTTTATTTGTAATTGTTAGCTCTTCGTATTGAATTGTACCCTTTACCTGTATGTAGTGTTCGTTTTTGTCTCTCTTGATATGTTTTTTTGTGGAAAACTGCTGTATATAACAGTATTATACCTGCTGCTGCTTAGTTTTGGGTGCCAGTTGCATGTAATATTGATTTCCATCTTTTTACTTTCAGTTGGTGTGCTTCTTTGCAGGTGAAATATGTCTCCTGAGAGATAAGAAATCGTTCAATTTTACTTTTTATTCAGTCTTCCAGTCTGCATTTTGATTGGTGAATTACAGTCATTAACTTAGAGAGTTATTATTTTAAGATATTTATGGGAGTCTGTCATTGTCTTGAATTTTCAGTGTTGATTTCTTTAAATTAAATTTTTGTTAGTCTTCCCAGTTTCACGTTTTCTTCTCGGTTTTTTGGTGCTGCTTGTCTCCCTGTCTCTGTGTAAGATTCCCTTGAGTATTTTCTGTGATGCTGATTTATTTGTCCTAAATTTCTTTAGACTTTCTTTGTCATAAAAAACATTCATTCCTCCCTCAGTTTTGAAAGATATTATTGTCAGATACAAGAGCCTGTATTGAGAGTTTGTTTCTTTTAGAGGTTGAGAGTTTTCACACCAAGTTGTCCTTGCCTTTAACATTTTTGCTGCAATGTAGTTGTGCTGGTATAAATACGGATATAAATGTATCCTTGTTTCTCTTAAAATAAAAACTCATTATAAATAAATAGGAGAGTCAAGCAGTTGTTGTGGGAGGTGGGAAGATGGGTTTGTGAAGGGGACAGGGAATGAGAAAAAGGAAGATAGAAAGGGGGAGGGAAATGAATGTGAAGTTAATGCTATATATATATATATATATATATATATATATATATATTTTCACACACACACACACACATACACATATATATATGCACAAATTTCTAAAGTTTAATGTAACTACTGTGTACCCTAAATACGTACTGTTTCACAAATGAGGGAAAATGAAGTTTCTGTTGAGAAATATACAGTTATTCCAGTAGGTTTACCTTTGTAGATTGCATGGTTTTCTCTTACTACTTGACATTTCTCAGTGTTACTTTTGTGGGATTTTCCTTATGATGCCTTATTGAAAGATTTTCTGGTCAAGGTTATTTGGTGTTTGTGCCTCTGACATTTCACTAATAATTTCTTTTCCTAGTTTTCAGAAATTTTCTGCTATGATTTCAGTGAATAAAATTTTATACTTTTGTGTTATCCCCTAATTTTCCTTTCATACTCATATTTCTAAGGTTGGCTTCATTTCAGTCATTTAGCTGCTGTTGTACCCACCTATCTTTTTGTCATGTTATATTAAAGATTCCACTAAGTGCATGACTCAGTATATCACCCTTATCTTCAAGATCTAATTCTCTGTCCTCACAATGCTCAATCTGGCTTCCCCTACTTTGAATAGAATTTTTCATATCCTGAATTTCAGATTGATTTCTTCTCACATTTTATAATTTTGCACCAAAACAGTCCTTCACATATTGATTGCATTTCCTTCTTTAGCTCTGTCAGCTTTTTGCTTGTATCTCTATAAATTTAGTAAACTTATTATCATTTAAGTCTGTTATGTGTTTGATAAGTTCATCTTTAATGTTAATAAATGTGTTTTACATGTAAAAATATTTCTTGTTTAAATTGATTGGATATTTGGTCCATTTCTTTTTTTGATTACCTTTTGTATAAATTCCTGGGTTTCAAGTCCAGTTGAATCAGATTTTGGGGAGTCTGGCATTTTGAAGGTGTGTTAATGCCTTGTTTTCTCATGATTCTCTTACTGAGGATTGCAGATGAGTTAGGGCAGGGAAACTGTCCTTACTGTGAATATCTCTTCAGTTGTATTTTGTCTGTCTTTAATATTTCTTTGAGTTAATTTGTATTTTCATGTTTTTGTTTATTCTCATTCTACTTAGCTTTTAAGTGTTAGGATCATCTTAGTGTCATAACATCCAGTGCTTTCTTGATCCTTTATCCCTTTCAGTGAGTGAAAAACAAATCATAGTAATGTCAGCAACCCAACGACAAGCCTATTATTAGCATATGGCTAAAAATTTAAGATAAACCACTGTGCCACAACTAAGAGGATGAAAGGAATCTGCTATAATAATGTTATCTAAGAGAAAGCAACTTTGTCATATCTTTTATAAACATTCCATCCTTAATATTCAGAGTACCGTCTGCTGTATCAATACAGCTACTTAGATAAAGCATATATTGACTTACTGAAAAGTTCGACTAACAACACACACTATACTATGATTAATAATAGAAAACAAACCTGTATTAATTGCCTAAGTTGAACTAAATAGCTGAAGTTTATTAACTCTTAATATGTCCTAATCGCTATGCCACCGTTGATAGTAAGAAAGGGACGAGCAATAATGACACAATCTAAGACAAACCAATTACTGACATATCACAGTAAACACTTGAATGTAACAAGTATTCTATGGTTAACATTAGAAAAGCCATCTTAATATAAGAATCTGGATAATCCAAATATTAACTTATTGGAAAGGTCTAGTAAAGGCAATACTTTACTATTGATAAGAGAAAAGAAATTTGCATTATTTTCCTATGTGTAACTAGCAAAAAGTTATTAATACCTATTTGGCAAATGTGGTAGCTATAATTTGTTAATGTTAGTAATATGAATAAAAATAGGGAGATAGGGAACAGGAGACTGAGACAAAGAATTAGTTTTGGGGAAGCAAAAAAGAAGTCAGATAGAAGGGACAGAGAAATGTGAGATAAAATTACAGGTGACTAGCACAAAGTAAACAGAATTAGGCAAAAGTAACAACGATGAATAAGATAAAGAAATGGAAAATATAGGGAGAATAAAACAGTAATCTATAAAAAAGCTATTTTAGAAAGGCAAAAAGACCTTGAAACAAAAAATAAAAACTAAAACCATTCTATAACAACAACAGAAGGCACCCAGAATATATACAAATATAGTTGAGATTAGTTTGAGAATTTTCATTTTGGTAAGTAGTTCCTTTTGAGGTTCTCTGGTCCTGGTATCCACTGACCACGTAGACATGTCTAATTAGGAGTTGACTGACCTAGTATACTTACTTTCTCAATCTTCGCTGCATCTCTGCTGATGAGATCTGTTCCTGCTCTCATGTCAGACCCCACTTCCTGCCTGCCTGCTTCCTGCTTTAAAAGCCTTCACACCAGTGGCGAAGTCAAGGTATTTCTGCTTATGAGTGTGTAGGCAGTGAGTGGAGTAGGCAGTGAAGGGGACCATACAGTTTAATGGCCTGTTTGACTCACAAGCAGCTTTCTTGCCAATATGCTTACTGCTGTCCTGCTTCTGTCACCTTCACGTAGGGGCCTTCTGCCTCTTAGTACCTGTTCTCACAGCTGCCAGAACCATTTAATTGTTCAGGTCCTATTTTCGCTTCTCTGCGGTTGTCTCTTTTAATAAGGTCTTCCCAATCACTGGTTAAGAGTGTCTCCAAAGTTCCTGGTGTGTGTACCTTCTGTGGCTTCTGTTTCTCAAAGCACTTCACTTTTCTTTTCCTCCTCCTCCTCCTTTCTTCTTTCTTCTTCTTCTTATGACAGCTCTGTAGTCCAGAGCTGATCTTGAACTCAGTATGTAGCCCAGGCTATCCTGGAACTCAGGGCAGTTCTCCTGCCTCAGCCTCCTATGTGCTGGAATTACAGGAGTGTACTACCATGCGCAGCTTATGTGGTGTTGGGGAATTGAACCTAGGACCTTGAGCGTTCTAGGCAAGTACCTTAACTGCTGAGCTATTCTACCAACTCTCTCAAAGCACTTCAGATTAAGGCTCTTCCCATAATGGCTCCTGAAGATACCATTTCCCAGTGTGAGGCTGCCAAGAATTGTTTTTTTGTGAGCTGATCTCTTGTGCAGAAGGGGAACCCTTTTGGGGAGAAAACCCACAATATTTTGCAGTTTGCATTACCCATAGGCTTTTAACTCCTGCTAATGCTTCCTGACTGACGTTTATTTTGGGGGCTCCTGGATCTCTGAGTTTGCCTTGTGTCTTGTGCCTGCCAACTCCTCACAGACGCTTACTGTTATTCCTGTCAGCTTAGGGAAGCTTCATGGGCTAACATGTTCTCTCCACATTGTCTTCAGGCTCTGCAGCTTCCCTGAGTTTTCTAACCTTTTGATTGCTTGGATTGTCTTCTCTTAGCTCAGTTGTTCAAATAGTTTTTTTTTTTTTAAATATGTTTCAACTTTCTTGATGTACCTGTGAGGTGCTTTTAAGTAGGGGTTTCTTTGCCTCTTAGTTATGTTTTTAAATAATATTCCTTCATTACTATTAGAAAGCTACTCAACTACTCCTACCCTTTGCTTTGTAAGACAAGAATCAGTCAATCAGTTTTGGTTGAGTTTGCTAATTCATAAGAAAAATTATGTAGAACCTACTTGTCGGGTTGCCAGCCTCTTTTTTTGCTGAGTCTTTGCTGTTGAATAAAAGGAGAAATCATCAGTTATCTTTCTTTTTTCCCAGTTTGGCTCAATAAACTTAAAAGTATATTTGATAGATTCTCCCTCCTTAGATAAAGTTTCTGTTTTAAAGTATTCTTGTGTCTGTGTGGACTGTCTTAGGTTGCAGAAAACATCTGTTAAGATAGCTTATATAGCATGAATGAAAGCCAGCCTGTTGTAGTATGCTTCTGTCTTGTTTTTAATTTATTTTACCGAGTAGGAAAATCTCATTTGTGTATAAGACTTTTTTTTTTTTAAGTTCTAAGTAGTTTTCGAAAATGCTGCTCCCTAGGAGTTTTAATTGTTTTTCATGCATTTACATTTTAACTTTAACCTTTAAATTTATCTTAATAAAGTTGTTATTTTTAGGTGTTCAGTTTATGTGGGATTGCTGCTGTGAGTCTGTGAAAAAAACAAAGAAATCTCCAGGTTCGGGATGTATTCTTGCCCACTGCATGGGCCTTGGTAAAACTTTACAGGTAAGAACTAAAGAATATGAAAGCATCCTGTTTTTGTATCTCTCTCTCTCTCTCTCTCTCTCTCTCTCTCTCTCTCTCTCTCTCTCTCTGTGTGTGTGTGTGTGTATTATGTTTCAGTCTATAGTAGGGGCTAGAGATAAAGCAGTATGACAGAATCCAGAATCCTATAAGAATTTTACATTTTAGTAAGGAGAAGGTTTTTAAAAAAAAAACACGCTCTTTCAGATAATACATAGTAAAGGCAGATTGAGAATTAGGGATGATTTTTTGTTTTGTTTTGTTTTTGAGACAGAGTCTTGCTCTGTAGCCCAGGCTGGTCCTGGATTCACAGCAGTCCTCCTGCCTCAGCTGCCTTCCGAATGTTAGGATTACAGGTGTGTGCCACCATGCCTAGCCTATGCGGTGCTGGGTAATCAAACTCTGGTACTTAGCGCTTGCTAGGCAAATGCTTTAATAGCCACTGAGCCATTCCCCTAGCCCCTGAGATGATGTTTTTCAAGTGAGCATGTTTGTGTAGGTAACCAAATGAAGTGAGACAGTGGGGTTGTAGATATGCTAGCAAGAACTGTGAAGATCTTGAAGTGGAAATTAACGTTTTTGTTAGAACTTTGAACAGTCTCTGAGTCTACAGCAGTGAGAAAGTAAGTATTTTTCACCATTGAAATTAGTGCATTTTGCATTTGCTTGGCATGCACAAGGCCCTGCATATAATCCTTGGTACTTTCAAAAATCAAAAAATGAAGCAAAACATTTCATTTTGTAAAGGCAAGAGTTTTAAAACGGATGTGGAATTAGGGAATATACTGAATTTGAAATCATAAGTAATTTTTATAAATTCAGTAAGTCAGATGATACTAAAGTGGAAAAATTCTGTATAACACATTTCTATTCAAATGGACAATAGTATTTTCTGAAAGGTTTTTGGGATGTCTGTAGCGACCTCGTATTTTGTTTTCGTGTGATAACATATTCATATTATTTATGTTGACCATACAATCCGGTGCTTTAGAGTTGGAGGGACTTTCTCACTTTATTTCTTTCCTTATACTTTACCTGTTTTTGGCAATTATGACCTGTTGATTGATTTATTGTCAAAAGCAATATCAAATTATTAAATTGTAAGATTGATTGATTTACCAACTTATTTTTGGATGTTTAAATACTGGTACCAACTTAAAAAAATTTTTTTTGTAGGTGGTAAGTTTCCTTCATACAGTTCTTTTGTGTGACAAATTGGATTTCAGTACAGCTCTAGTGGTTTGTCCTCTTAATACTGCTTTGAATTGGATGAATGAATTTGAGAAGTGGCAAGAGGGCTTAAAAGATGATGAGAAGCTTGAGGTATTATATTTTAAATGTTTTTTATTATAATAGTTGCATGAAATTCATATAAAGATTTTTAATTACTAAAATGACATATCTCAGTGAGAAAATCTAGTACTAATATGTTTTTACTAGCTACTGAAAATTCTTTTTTTCCTTCCAAAGGTCTCTGAATTAGCAACTGTGAAACGTCCTCAGGAGAGAAGCTATATGCTGCAGAGATGGCAAGAAGATGGTGGTGTGATGATCATAGGGTATGAGATGTATAGAAATCTAGCTCAAGGAAGGAATGTGAAGAGTCGGAAACTTAAAGAAATATTTAATAAAGCTTTGGTTGACCCAGGTAAGTTTGTAACAGGAACTGACATAAAGCAATATATTTGGAAAATATTCTTTATATTTTATTTAATAAATACTACTTAGGCAACTACTAAGTAGTGGTTTTTGGTTCATTTATCCTTCAAGTTTTTGCCTTATTTTTCATTCTTAGTGTCAAGTATAATTTCATTCAGATAAAATTATCCAAAATTTGTTATTCAGAATTTGTTTGTTCAGTCTAAGTATGTTTAGCATTTTGAGGGGAGGATGACCTTCTAAACAAAAGTACGTAAGGAACCTATATCACAGTGAAACTTTCAGCAGTCTGTACATTAGTTGTAATTAACTTTCTACATACTCTGAAAATAGTTCTTAAGTCTCTTTCCAAATATCATTATCATCAAAAAATGCTACTTACAAATCTATATGCTAAAGGCCAATCATTCTTGAAAGTTAAAGTTTGTAATACCATTAGCCCATGTGTAACAGTAATCTGAGAGAACCAAATGCTTGATTCTTATTGACTACTTGGCAAAATGACAAGTTGTAGTATTTGCAAAACATTAATTTTGACCATTTATGTGTGTAGTTACTTTCCTCTTCAGATGTTTTGCAATTTTATTTTTTTCAATATTATTTTTATTAGTATGTATTTATGATATGTAACAATAATATTTAGCTTGAGAAGTTGATGCATAGACATGTTGATTCTTGATCATTTTTACTTTCATTCCCTATTCTTTTTTTTTTTTTTTTGAGACAGGGTCTCACTCTGTAGCCCAGACTGGTCCTGAACTTACCAGGGAGTTCAGGCTGGCCTAGAACTTGAGGCAATCTGCGTGCCTCAGCTTCCCAAGTGCTGGGATTACAGGTGTGCACCACCACACCCAGCTTATTCGTTCTCTATTCTTACACCCTGTCCCTTCATACCCTTCCGTATCAGCATAATCTGTCTTCCTGTTTTCTTCTATCTTTGTTAGTTTGCTCTTACACCTTTTTAGTTTCATTCTTGTGTATTAGGGAAACCATGCAATATTTTACCTACTCTGTCTGGATTCATTTTGTTAAGAATAATGATCTCAAGGTACATCTTTTTTCCTACAGATGATTCAATTTTATCTTTTTCTGTGGCAGAATGGTACTTTGTTGTGTGAATATATCATATCTTCCTTATCCATTCATTTGTTGATGAACCAATTGGCTGCTTCCAGGATTTAGCTATTATAAATTGTATCACTATAAACACAGGTATGCGTGTATCATTCCTGTGCTGATTTTTAATTCTCTTGGCAAGATCCCCAAAAGAGGTATAGCTGGGTCACATGAAGTATCTATTTTCAGTTTTCTGAGGAATCTCCATACTGCTTTCCATAATGGCTATACCAGTTTACACTCCAAGCAACAGTGTAGAAGGGTTCCTTTTTCTCCACAACCTCATCAGCATTTGTGTTTTGAGTTATTCATACCAGCCATTCTTAGTGGAACAATTCTTAGGTTAGAACCTCATTGTTGTTTTGCTTCACATGTCTCTTATGGCTAAAGATGGTGAACATTTTTCATGTATTTGTTGACCATTCTTCTTTTCTGAAAACTATTCACTACTCTGAAATATTCACTGTTCAGTTGCTTATTTTTTTCTATTGGGTTTCTTACTTTGGGGGTGGAGTCTAATTCTTTTTTCAGTTCTTTGCATATTCTTGCTAATTGCTCTCTATCCAGAGAGGAGCTGGAAATTTTTTCCCCATTCCATTAATTTTCTCTTCACTCTGTTGTTTTCTTTCTTTGCTGTGCAGAATTCTTTAATTTGATAAAATCCTCTTTCTGATTTTTGGTGTTATGTCATGTGCATTAGGGTATTATGTTGGAAAAATACTTGCCTATGCCTGTATCTTGAAAGGTTTTCCCTATTTTATCTGCTGGCATGTTCAGTATTTCCATTTTAATATCTAGGTCTTTGGTCCATTTGGATTTGGTTTTCATATATGGTGAAAGTTATGGGTCTAGTTTCATTCTTTTAAAAGAATTTCCCACTATTTTTATTAATATACATATGCAATACATAATGTTTACAATGAACTTGAGTATTTTGTCTACATATATCACATCAACTTTACAAACCCTTCCCATTTTTGGCCCTCCCACACTCTCCCTGTCCCTATCCCCCAGCTCCCGCTATCATATCATGTGATTCTATAGAATGCCTGTATTGTGGGTTTCCCAAGTCAGAGAAACCATATAATACTTAACATATTTAATCTGTATCTGATTCATTTCACTCAAGTCACCACTCTTTAGCTCAGCTTCCTACCCCTCAAATGGGCTGCAGTGGTCAAATCTTGATATATCTTCTCTGAGTCCAGCCGATCCCTTTATTGGGATATTTGCCAAGAGTTCTTTTTTCTATATTTTGCTATATTTTTGTTGAGATTCTTTAACCTGGCCTCACCCACCAGTCCACATAAGAAAAGAATGACAACCATGTAATTCATAAAGCTAGTAAATATGAGAAAGAAAAAGAAGGTTAAATTTCAGATGCCTTAGCTGAGTACTGAAAGGTACATGTTTGTACATTCAAAAGGTTATCATTACATCAGTAAATTTTTCTAGGATAAATTTATATCAAAGACCGAATAAGTGAGTTGCTACAATAAATGAACTTAAGACTAAATCAAATTGCTACATTAAATGAACTTAAATCTGTATCACATAAATATACTCAAAGTAACAGATATGATGGCATACTGAGTTGTTTCAGAATTTTTTAACTTTCGTAACTTATTTGCTCTCATTTCACTAATTACTAACATTTTGCTAGATTTGGTCTATTATTTTGTCTACGTACCCATCCATATATTCATGCTACACATTTTTAAAGAGATTTTATGTCAGTTCTCCATGTTGCATGTAATTATTCTGTTTTGCAAACTACCATACTATTACTAATAATAGTGATGTGGGGAGATTTCACAGATTTTATGAAACAACTGGTATTGTTTTAGAAGTATATCAGTGAAATGATTTAAATACCAATCTATATTTTTATTATACTTTCTCTTTAGATGTTTTCTTTCCTTCATGTTTTTTTGGTTCTGCTTATCTTTCTGCCTCTCTAAGAGAGAATAAACTCACACTCAACATCAAATAAGTGAGTTGCTACATTAAACAAGCTTAAGACCATATCAGCTTACTACATTAAATTATCTTAAATCTGTATCACATAAGTATACTGCAGTTAAAGCAGTAGATAGATATGCTTAGTTTTTTCAGATTTTTTTTTTAGCTTTCTTTATTTACTCACATTTCACCAATTAACATTTTGTCAGATTTGGTTTATCCTTTCACCTATCTATTCATCCCTAACTTCATGCATTCTTATTTTTAAAGATTTTATACAAATTGCCTGTGTTGAATATGATTATTATGTTTTATAAACTTATATAATATTGAAAATAATTTTAGGGGAAGATTCACATATTTTATGAGACACTTGGTACTGTTTTAGAAGAATACCAATGAAATGATTCAAATACCAATCTGTTTTGTTGTTGTTGTTGTTGTTGAACTTTCTCTTTAGGTGTTTCCTTTCCTCCAGGTTTTCCTCAGTGCTGCTTGCCTCTCTGCTTCTCTAAAAAATTCTTCCAAGTAATTTGTGCAATGCTGGGCTAGTTGTTACAACTAGCCCAAGGGATTCTTGGTCATGAAAATGTTTTTTCTTCAATTTTCAGGGAAAATTTTGCTGGATATACCAACCTGGGTTGATACTTGCTGTCTTTTAAAGCTTGAAAGATCTTGCTCCAGGCTCTCCTAGCCTTTAAAGTTTGCCTTGAGAAATCTGCAGTAATTCAAATGTTTGCCTTGGTAGAATAATGTCTGTTTTTCTCTTGCTGCTTTTAATATTCTCTTTTTATGTTATATTTCCTATGTTTTGATTGTGATATGTCGTGGTGAATCTTGTCACTGGTTGAGGTTATTTAGTGTTTACTTCTTGTATCTGGAAGTTAATTTCTTTTCCTAGATTAGGGAAATTTTCTTGCACTATTGCCATGAATAAATTCTTTTTACCTTTGATGGTATCTTCTACTCCCTCTCACACCCATTATTCTGAGATTGGTTATCTTTGAATCATCTATCAGCTGGTGTAAGTAGCTACTTTGCTCATTGCTAACTTTGGAGTCATGCCTAATTATATAATTTGTTTCTTCAGCCTTATCTTCACAATATCTGAGTTGTTTTTCCCTGTTGTTACATATAATTTTCATGATATCAGTTTCATCTAGATTTCTTTTTAGATTTTCCTCTGCTCTATTAAAATGTTCCTTCATATCTAGCATTTGTTTATTTACCTCAGCCAACTTTTTTCCCCATTTTATTGATATGTATATGTGCAAAATTTAAGGTTTACAATGGAGTTGAGCCTTTTATGCAGGTATGTATCTTGTCAAGGTGTCAGCCAGCTTTTTATTTGTGGCTTCAATATGCTCACTGAGCTCTGTCTCCACTAGGACCATTATTTGCTTATTGATATCCTCTTTAAGTCTGCTGATCAATACTTGTATTTCTTTGAGAATATCTTATTTGAACTGGATGTTTGACTTGTTTATTTGATTTTTTACTTCCTTCCCTATTAGTTCCACTATTTCAGGGCCATGCCATTAGTTTCTGGGGTCTCAGTCATCTCCGTGGGTGCCCTGTTGCCCTGTCGTCTCCCCATGTTTCTGGTTTTGAGGGACTTCACTTTAGAGGCTCAGTTGAGAGGTTTCTTTGAATGACTATGACGGTGTGTGATGGGTAGCCACAATTCTTCTTAGTTCTGTTCTGGGAGTAGGCAGTGAGGGGACTTGAGAGTCTAATGGCCTTTGAGTTGTCTTGTTCACCGCAGACCCTCAGCAAAGCTCTCTCCTGCCTGTTCTGGCTTCCCTCCCCAAAGGACGGGGCTCTCCTCCCTTGAAGGTGCACCCACTACACTGAGCTGTTCAAGAGATCATCAGCCTTTTCACCCCACCCCTTCTTTTCTCCTCTCTTTGGCTCTTGTGCCAGTTTCTTCCTAGACACTATTAAAGGGTGACCCCCAAATGACCTGGTGTGCTCTTCTGAGCTTTCTTTTAGTGTAATGAGTTCAGTCTTGGGCTCTTTTTTTTTCATTATTTTTTAGATGGCTCTTGCTTTCATCATTGCCTGTTATGGCTGCTTTGTGCTGCTTCTGGTCTGGGCTCCCGGCGCCTTTACTAGGGGGAGTGCACATTGTGTTTATAGTATACACTTCCCACGGGTTCGTTTTTCAGAGGCTGGGGCTGCCAGCTGCTGACAACTCCCACTTCTCCTGGATCTGTGCTGGCCACAGACTGAGGTTCTAGCCTCTGGCCTTTCCTCTGTCTGTGATCTGTGGGTGCCAGCAGCTCAGGACCACGCTGCTTTCCCCAACTTCTGATATGACTTCAGGATTTCTGACCTTTCTGCGGCCTCCTGTCAATTTTTTGGGGTGCTCCTGCCTCTCCTAGCTCAGTCAGATTCTGGCTCCACACGGGCTTTCCTCTGTCTGCAGATGCCTGTGGCTCCCAGCTGTTTTCAGCCCACCTGGCGTGGCTTCCAGGGCTGCTATTTTTTTTTTTTTCTGCTTTCCATATTTCTTCAGGATTTCTGACCTTCCCCTGACCTCCTTTCAGTTGTTGGGGGTACTCCTCGACTTTTTAAGTGAGTCGATGAGGAGACATTGTACAGGTCTGTTATTCGGCCATCATCTTGACCAGAAATCCCTCTAGTTTCATTCTTATACATGAAGAGCCACTTTTATTATTTGTCAATTTGCTATCTTTTCTCTAATGTACATTCTTAGCCCTGCTTTTTGAAGATCAGATGGCTGAGGGTGCTTGAGGTTGTCTGTGCATCCTCACTTCTATTCCAGTGATTCACCTATTTTATTACTTTTTGGACAATTACATGGAATTAGTGGTTTGTAATATAACTTGATGTCTAGTATTGTGATGCCTCCTGCTTGTTTCATTGCTTAGGATTGTTTTGGCTTTTCTCGTTTTGGATCTACATATAGGGTCTTTTTTCTACTTCTCTTAAAAATGCTGTTGGTATTTTCATTAGGATTGCATTGAATCTTTATATCAGTTTTGGTAGTGTGTCCTTTCTCACAATATTGATTTTGCCTATCTGAGAACTATTGATGCCTTTCTGTGTTCCAATGTTAAGCTTATTTTTTTTTTTTGGAGTTTTAGAGTTTTTAGTATAGAGGTCTTTCATTTCCTTAGTTTTATTCCTAGGTATTTAATTTTCCTTGGGGTCACTATGAATCTATGACTGGCATTGTGTTTTCTGATATCTTCTCTGTTTTCGTTGTTGCTGTATAAGAATACTGTTGGTTTTTGTGTATTGATTCATGACCTGTAACTTGGCAGAATTTGTTAGTTCAAGGAGTCTTCTGGTAGAGTTTTTGGGGTGTTGGGTGTGAAGTATCATGTCATCTGCAAATAAGGATAGGTTGACTTCTTCCTTTTTTATGTATATTGCATTTATTTCATTCTATTGCTTGATTGCCTTGTCTAAGATTTCAAGCATTATGTTGAACAGTGGTGGTGAGAGTGGATACCATTGTCTTCTTTCTGATTTTCAGGGTAGTGCTTTCAGTCTGATTACCTCTAATATGTCTCACTCACACCCAGCCCCCTTGGCAACCTCTTCCATTTTTTCCTGGCTTTTTTCACCCTGGCTGAGGCTTTGTGCCCTTCATGACCTGCCTTGACTCTAGGACCACACCATTTAAGAGGTCAGTGATCTCTTACTTCTTCTCTGGGACTGTCTCTTGTGCCCATTCCTTCATAGGTACTGTTTGAGAGTGTCCCCAGAGTCTCTGGAGTGTAACCTATATGTGGCATCTTTTACCCGACATGACTCAGACTTAGGCTCTTTTCAAAATGGCTCCTGACTACATCACTTCCTAGTGTGGTGTTGCCAAGACTTGCTTTTTCTGAGCTGGTCTGCTGAGCTTCAGGGAGACTTTTTAAAGGGGAGGCTCACAATGCATTGGCTGTTTTCACTACCTGTAGGCTGGCTTTCTCCTGTCAGCTGAGGTGGCTGGCTGTGGTTTCCTTCCTCAGCTCCTGGCTCTTCAGGCCTACCATGTGCCCACAGCTGCTTGTTGCTTGCTGCTCACCACCCTCCTAGGTAGCCTGAGGTGGCTCACTTCCATGTCATCCCCCCCCCCCCCTTATATTGATATATGTAATACGTAATGTTTACATTGAACTTGAGTATTTTGTGCACATATATATCCTGGCAAAATTACAAATCCTTCCCTTCTCCCTTCCTGACCCTCCCACAGCTGCCCACTCCCCACTAGTTACCATTATCCTCCTATTTTGTTCTGGTTTCTGTCTTTCTTGTAGCTTCTTTTCAATTTCTGGTGTTCTTCTCTTTTCTCTAAGTTGAACAGATAGATTTTTCAATATACCTCAGATTTTTGGATGAGCATGCGGGGAACCTCTGACTGGTAGATTCTAATAGGCTTTCATCTTGTCCTATGTCCAATTTTTTTTTTTTTTCTGAGACAGGGTCAAGCTGTTCCTGAACTTAATATGGAGCCCAGGCTGGCCTTGGGCTCAAGGCAGTCCTCCTGTTTCAGCTTCCCGAGTGCTGGGATTACAGGTGTGCACCACCATGCCTGGCTTATATGGTGCTGGGGAATTGAACTTGGGTACCTAGCACTTGACTTAGCTCTTGCTATGCCCCCTAAATCCAAATGTTATTGTATAGTATCTTACTACTTTAAGACCTATTGACTTTGTTAAGGTCTTGGTAAATGTCAGTGTTAGAATTAAAGTGTTTAGAACGCCTGTCTTGGCCTCTTTTTGGAAAATGATACAATTAATATGTATGAAAGTGACCTGTAAATTTAAGGCCTAATAATAAGTTCATCTTTTTTTCTGTGATCAAAGTAGCTGTCTGAAAGTTCTGTGGTTTGCTCATTGTTGGAGAACTGTTAGTTCATAGTGAATCATAATCATTTCAGCAAGATATTTTTCATAAGTTTTCTTTGGAATAGTTTAAAAGTAGTTTCATGTGTTTAATATGCTGATTTGTTTATGAGAAAATGAGTAAAATAGAAATTAAAGCTCCTAAGATTAAGGGTAATATTTGTCTTTTTCATGTTTGCCATTTCTTGGTGCTTAAAAGAAAATCAGTGTAATAATTTTCTCTTTGCAGAAATGTTGAAAAAATAGCACAGGAAGTTTTCTTATGCCCCGTTCCCAGTTTCCCCTATGTTAATTTCTTACATTGCAATGGTAGAGTTTTTGGAACTAGGAAATTTCCACATTGTTGGAACATCATTATGAACTACGTTCCAAGTCAGTTTTTTAAAAAAATCCATGGTAGGATGCTTCATTTAGTTGTCATGTGTCCTTAGTGTTTCCTCTTTATGCATGTGGTAACCTTCTGACATAATTTCTTATGGTTTGTTTTTTATTACCAATCTTGATGACTGTTTGGGCTACTGTCTTATGGTTTCCCAGATCTGAATTTTTTGCCTTTTATTACTTGAGTTTAATATGAGGTAATAGGTTTTTTAGAATAAATATACCAAAGCTGTTTCTGTACCCTGGTTGTCATCATATTAAGAAGTGCACGATTATCTAGATTATCTATGTTAACTTTTGCTAATTTGGTTAGGATAATGATTACCAGTTTTATGTCCTTAGAGTTGCTAATTTTACCAGTTTCTGCTCTATGTGTTGGAAGTCAGACATTAAGTCTAGTCTAACGAAATGGGACAAAGGCAGAAATTAAGCTGCATCTCCAGTAGTAGGCAGTATTTGCATGTAAAGTGATCTTTTTCTTTAAGAATTATAATTTCTTAGCTGTCACTTATTTATATGCATATGGATTCATTCTTAATGTATTGGACTGTAATGTAATTTTTTGTCAAGTTGTTTCACTTTGTACTCTGACAAAGTTTTTAGTTTAATTCTGAATCTTTTTGATAGATTTGCAACCTCTTTGTTCCTGAACAGTTCATTACTTTCTTGAACTGTATATAAGACAGTGCAGGCCCATATTGTGTTGTCCCATGACTAGAATCTGCGATTTCTTCAACATACCATAGATTCATTTATTGAAAAATTGCATTTAGCATGATGAAGGCACTATGTATGTTTGTTCTCTTAGGAGTGTCATTGCCTCTAGGGCCAGTCAATGGATAAAGCCAGATGATGTTATGAGCGTGTGTTCTAATCCATATGTTCATGTGTGTGTGTGTGTGTGTATAAACATGGTTTCATAGTGGTGTCAACTTTAACTCATAGTTATAAGGTCAATTTTACTCTTCCTTTAAATGTATAACCTGTCTTTCCAACAGTGAGAATCCTAGTTCCCTCTCTGCCTCCATGTACTTCTGTGTTCACCCTCATATGTGTAAGGCATTTCAGAATTGTTCCATTCATATGTCTGTGACAAATTCACTAACTAGAATATAGTATTTATAATTTCTTTTGTCTGCGTCTTAATACTTCCCTACTCAACCATAATTTTCCAAGGTTATATAAACCATTCCCTTTATGTTCTGTGTGTTATTTGAAATTTATTCTGGTTTATTCTGGGAAATGCAGAATTAAATGGGTCTGACAGATGAAGATAGATACCAACTTGTAACCTTATTACTATAATTTCAGGTTTTGATTTCCTAAACAACTGATTTAATTGCTTACTTACTCATTCTAAGCATTTACCATTTAGTGTGATAACTTGAATTTAAATCTACATTTTCTCACATACAATCTGATGACAGAGTATCTTTTCATGTGCTTGTCAACTGTTTATCCTTTTGGAGAAATTTCAAATCCTTTTCCCATCTTATAGTGGGTTATTTTCTTTTTATTACTGACGTGGAGTTTATATATATATATATATCTTTATACCGTACCCTTTACAGATATATAATGTCCAGATAATTTTTCCCATTTTGGGAATTGTATATTTACTTTATATTCTTTATTTGTGTATAGTGTTCTAAAACTTCGATGAACTTCATAAATTTTTCTTGTAGGTTTGTTGGATTTCCAGAAATCCATTACTTGATTCAAAATCAAAAATATTTACAGTTATTTTTTCTTTTAAGTTGTTTATAATTTAGCAGTCAAGCTTATATCTGTGATCATTATGAATTTTTGTTATGTATAAAGTAGATGTTTAATTTTATACTGAATATGAGTGAACAGTTCTTATTACTGACCTAGAAATGTTTTCACTTTTTCACCATTAATTGTATCGTTAGTTCCCTTCCCTCCCCTCCCCTCCCTTCCCCTCCCCTTCCCTGCCCTTCCTTTTCCTTGCCTTCCATGTCTTGTCTCTCTTTTCTCTTCTTTTCTTTTTTGAGACAGGGTCTCACTCTGTAGTCCAGGCTGAAGTCACTGGTGTAGCCCAGGTTGGTCTTGGACTCAGAACAATCCACCTGCCTCACCCTCCGGAGTGCCGGGATTACAGACATGAACCTTCAAACTCAGCTTTATGTGGTGCTTGGGAATCGAACTCAGGGCCTTGTGCTTGTAGGCAAGCACTTTAACAGCTGTGCAATTCCTCCAGCCCTAGTTTTTTCACAGGTGCCTTTTTTCTGGTTAAGTTCTACTTTGGCTTTGTTTTGTTATACCTAGATTACTTGTGTTAGTTCTTAAGTGGGCCTTTGGTCTCTCCTTTGTATCTTATTTGAAGTTCATTGAGGAGTTGAAGTGTTTCCTTGCCTTTCCCTTTCCTGTTCCCTGTCCCTTTTCCCTTTTTCCATTCTCCTTTCCTCTCGATTGTCTTTCCTTTTTTCCTTCCCTTCTCTACCCCTATTTCTACTATATAGAAATATTAGAGGTAGTTTGGTGTTTACTTCAAATTATGTACTGCACCAAGAATATTATAACATTTACCATGTGTAAATATACTCAGATCTATTAAAACATAGTAACAAGCCCTAAGACTTAGTAAGTGACAGGTTTTATTTATAGTTTTTCCATGTATTTTTAAATGTTTAGCCTCTATTTAATCTTTCTTAATTTATTATAAGGAGTCAGTCAGAATATGCTCACATTTTCAGTACATGTAGTTTTTGTTATTACTTGTCTTATCTGATTTAGAGGTAAACTGGTGGTATTGAATTATCACGTAAATGATAGCTGACTATGTGACTATGTTTAGTTGTAGTATAAGAAAAGTCTGAAATTTAGTTCAGAATGGAGGTGAAATATCAAAGCCAGGCAAGCAGTTTGAGTTACAGGGCTGTTGATGATGAGGTCAGGTCATAAACAGTGAATGGTAGGCTCTTGAATCAGACACCTTGAAAAATGAGAGTACATTTTAGGATGGGAATTATTCAGAGCTCACTGGAGTTCTCATCTTTGCACTCAGCTTATCCGGTTAACTATAGCTGTATTATGGTCGCTTCTAGCCTTGGTATGTCAGAGTAACAACAGTCATTATATTTTCCAGTTTTACTGGCTCAGGGATTTAGGACAGGTTTCAATGGACAGTTCCAAACATTTCATTAACTTTTCTCCCTACTGCTTTTTGATTTAAGAAAAGAATCCACCAATAGGTGGCAATGTAACATGCTAGAAAAGAATTTATATTTAAACATAATTTTAATACTTTTATTTGACTTTTCTTCTGTAAACTACTAGTTCTTCTATAAACAGGTTTTCCTACTTAATGTACTTAAATTGATCTGGTTAGAGTTTACTAATTCATGTTAGTGATTTTGGAAGGATAAGCTTTTTAGCCTCAGAGCATATAATCTCTTTTCTTTCTCTTTTAAGATACTGTTTAGGCAATATTTAATTTTATAAAATAGAGATTTTCATAATATATTGAGCCATATTAACAGATTATGTCAGTCAGGCTTGCACTTGGAACAGAAGAAAAGTTTCTTAATGCTTTTCACCAAATCCCTTTTCTTCTATTTTCCACATCCTCGTGACTGACATTCTTTTTGTATTTTCTCATAAAATGATTTCTATGTATAGATATTTTTAAATGCTATTACCTTGTATAACATTATTTGGGAATAAGGTTTTCCCAAAAGTATGTTTTCTAAGCAGTTAAGTTATATTCCTTTTCAGTTTGTATATTTTGCTTTTGAGACAGAATCTCACTCTGCAGTCCAAACTGGTCCTGAACTCACTGTGGAGCCCAGGCTGGCCTTGGACTCTTGGCAGTCATCTTCTCGCCGCCTCCGGAGTGCTCAGATTACAGACAACACCACACCCAGTTTTATGTGGTGCTAGGGATCAAACTCAGGGCCTTGAGTTTGCTAGGACAGCACTTTAACTGCTAAGCTATACCTCTAACTCCAGTAGTATTCCCTTTAAGCAATAGAGAAATATTTTTAAAGGTGGGGATATCACTATGTTGCTCAGTCTGATTTTGAAGTGCTGGACTCAGCAATCCTGCCTCAGCTTCTAGAGTAGCTGAGACTGCAGAGTACATGCCATCATACCAGGATTAAACGTTAAACTTCTTTCTTGAAAAAAATAATGCTTTAAAGATTTTATGTGCATTCCTATTAATAAATAAAATGTGAGTAGCACATCTTTTTATTTGCTTCCTCTGATCTTTGTATTAAGCAAAAAACTTTACTTCTGTTACCATGTCAACAAATAATTCCTCTTAGTTTAAGAAATTGTAAAAATAGTACGGTTTTTTTTTTTTTTTTTTTTTTTGAGACATGGTCTTGCTGCGTAGCCCAGGCTGGTCCTGAACTCACTATGGAGCCCAGGCTGGCCTTGGACTCGTGACAGTGCTCTTCCCTCAGCCTCCAGAGTGCTGGGATTACAGTTGTGTGCCACCACACCTGTCTTATGTGGTTTTGGGGAATCCAACTCAGATATTTAGCAGTTGACTTAATGCCTGCTAGGAAAGCACTTTAATCGCTGAGCCATTCCCCCAGTCACACAATACATATTCTTAAACAAAATACAGAAGAAAAGGAAATGCAGTTTGAAAAATACAAGTATTCTTTTTTTGATTTTCTTTTTCTGTATTTTTATTAGTGTATATATATGATATGTGATGGTTACATTAGTGTATATATATGATATGTGATGGTTACGTTAAGCCTGAGAAATTTGTGCACATACATACCGTGCCAACTTCACAGCCCCTTCGCCTGTACTTTCTCACCCTCCTGCCTCCTTCCTCATCCTTAACTCCCACAATGCCACCATTTCACTCTATTTTTTATTTGTGTCCTGGGTTTCTCATTAGAGAATCATGTGGAATTTAACCTTATGAGTCTGACTCACTTCAGTAAGTTGATGATCTCAGGATGCATCTGTGTACCTACAAATGCCCAAGATCTGTCTTTATGGGAGAGCAGTACTCCACTGTGTTTGTGCACTACAGTTTTAATCTCCATTGGTCTGTTGATGGGAGTTTGGTGCCTTCCTCAGTTTAGCTGCTATTGGTTGGCTTGCTGTAAACGTGAATATAAATGTATTTCTGTAATATGTTGCTTTTAACTCCTTTGGAAAGAGAACCAGAAGATATATTTTTGGGTCAAATGAAATATTTATTTTCAGCTTCTTTTAGGAATCTCAGTATTACTTTTCATAATGGTTATATCACTTATCGGTCCCACCACCAGTGTGAAAGGGTTCCTTTTCCCCTGCAACCTCACTAGCACTGATAGCTATTTTAGTTCTTGGTATATGTCATTCTCAGTGGGGTAATACAGTGTCTCAAAGTTGTTTTTTCTCTTGTAGCTGATATTGAACATTTTTTCATCTGTTTGCAGGACTTTTGTTCCTTTTGTGAAAACTATTCATTTATTCATTTCACTTACCCAATTTTTAATTGGATCTTTCATTTTGAGGTGTCTCTTATTCAGTTTTTTGTACATTCTAGTTATTAGCCTTCTGTCTGTGGTATAGATGGTAAAATTTTTTCTCATTACATTGGTTCTCTCTGTACTCTTTTAATTATTTCTGTTACACTGCAGAATCTTTTTAAGTTGATATAATCCCATTTATTGATTCTGGCAGTTATTTCTTTTGCTTCAGGTGTCCTGTTGAGAAAGTTTTTGCCCACACCTGTATCTCCAAGTGTTGTTGCCTATTTTGTCCTCCAGGAGTTTCAGGGTTTTCATTTTAATGCCTACGTCTTTGATCCACTGATTTATTTTAGTGCATGATAATAGGTATGGTTCTATGTTTATGCTTGGATAAGCACGTGGATAAATAGTTCTCCCAGCACCATTCATTGAAGACGCTATCCTTTTTCTAGTGTATGTTTTTACATCTTGTTTTGGGCCTCTTGTCAAAGATCAGATAGCTGAGGATACTTGAAGTTGTTTCTGCATCCTCAGCTCTGTTCCATTCGTTAACTTGTCTGCTTTTGTGCCTTTACCAGATGGTTTTTATCACTGTTGCTTTGTAATATAACTTAATGTGTGGAATTGTAATGCTACTTGCTTTTGTCTTCTTGCTCAGGATTGCTTTGGTTGTTCTATGTCTCTTGGTTCTATATGAATTTTAAACAGCTATTCCAAGTTCTGTGAAAAATGTTGGAATTTTGATAGCAATTGTTTTGAATCTGTATGTCAATTTTAGTAGTATAACCTTTAAGACAATATTCTACCTATCCATGAACAGGGTGTTTCCATTTTCTAATGTTACCTTGAATTTCTTTTTTTTTTTTTTTGACATAATATAGACTTCTTTGTAGAGGTCCTTCACTTATTTAGTTAACTTTAGTTAAGTTTATTTCTAGATATATGGTTTCTTGAGAAGCTGTTGTGAACATGATTATTCTCAGCTTTTTCTCAATGAGTTTATTGCTAGTGTAGAGGAATCCTTTGATTTTTTTGGTATTAATTTTGTATCCAGCATATCTTAGTTACATTCCTAATTGATATGACAGAATATCCAACATCCACAACTTAATGGAGGAACAATTTTTTTTTTTTAGCTAATAGTTTCAAAAAGTCTGAGTTCATATGTGGGAGGCGAATAGTGGTGAACACACATACCCGGGGTGTAGTATAACTAGAGAGCTCTTCATATCATGGCAGAGAGGGAGGTCAAGTCAGAGAGGAGGTGCAGAGCTACCCTTCCTTGTACTGCTATAGCAATCTGCCCCAGTGTTTTGCCTTGTCTGTCCAGGCCCCATCCCTCAAGAGCACATGAATATTTTATAACATCCAGATACATGAAGATTTTGGAGTTCATTCCACATCCAAATCATAATATTCCTTCCATGGCTGCCAAAAGACTCCTCTCTGCTTCCTTAATCAAAATACATTTAATCATTTTTAAGCGCTCACAAATTATGAACAGTTACAGTACTGTTAAAATGTCCGTGTCCAAAATCTCTCTGTCTCAAGTTAAACTCTTAATTGTGAGTTCTGTGAAAAATCAAAGTTCAACACTTAACTCATACAGTGGCACAGGGTAGGTAGTCTCATTCCAAAAAAGAATAGAACGATAGAAAGCAATTACACCAAAGTTAGTGCTAAATCCAGCTGGGCAAGGATTAAATACTGTAGTTCCACATCCAGTGCCTGTGGCAACGGGCCTGGGTGGTCTGGTCCAGCATTGCCTCTCATCTTTTTTCATTTGAGCTGGCCTCATCCACATACTGCAGCCTTCCTCTGGATGATCCATGTTCCTGGCTTCTCAACATTTTGGGGGTCTTCTTTGTATTTTAGGCTTCTTATTCACAATTCCATGCACCACCTTCCCACAGGCACATTGTCTACCCTCCAGTGCCTTCTTTTGAAATCTGGGTGGAAGCCTCCATGAACCCACAACTCTTGCAGTCTGCAAGCCTATAAAGCCAGGAATGTGTGTATGTCACCAAGTTCTGTCACTGGTTTTAGCAATAGACCGGCTGCCTAGAATAATTACTGCCAAAACCTCTTGAGTTCTTAGATGGTGGAACTCCAACAAACATTTTTCTCTTTGGCTCATAGGATGCCCTGGGTTAGTATTCTCACAACAAAGTCCTTTGTCTGTCTACCCTTTAATTGGTAAAGGGTGGATGCTTGTTGATTGTTTTTCCCCCGATTTTATTGATATGTGTAAGTGCAAGATTGAAGGTTTACATTGGTCTTGAGCTCATTTTGTACACATACTTGTCTTATCAAGGTGACACGGACTTCCCCGCTCTCCTGTCGACCCCCCCCCCCCCCCGTGCCCCTTTGCCCTACCCCCTGGTTCCCTTTGTTTTTTACTTTAAGTTCCATGAGATAATTGTGATCTGGGTTCCTCATATCAGAGAGACCATTTGATATTTCACCTTCTGCTTCTGACTCACTTCACTAAGCATGATCTCAAGTTTCTTCCATTTGCCTACAAAAGCCTCCATGCTGTTGGACTTTATAGATGCATAATATTCCATTGTGTATAAATACCACAGTTTGTGTATCCATTGGTCTGCTGATGGGTATTTTGATGTCTTCCATATTTTAGCTATTGTTAGTTGTGCTGCTATGAACTTGGGTGTGCATGTAACTCTCTTATATGTTGTTTTATACTCTTGTGGGAATATTCCCAGGAGAGGTATCCCTGGATTGAAGGGGATATTTATTTCCAATCTTTTGAGAAATCTCCATATTGCTTTCCATAGTGGTTGTACAATTTTACATTCCTACCAGCTGTGCAGAAGGTTCCTTTCTTCCCACAGTCTCACCAGCATTGATTGCTATTTGAGTTATTAATATAGGCTATTCTCTGGAGTTAGAGGGTATCTTAGTGATGTTTTGATTTGCATTTCTCTTATGGTTAGAGATGTTGAACATCTTTTCATGTATTTATTATTTATTTTTTTCATGTATTTATTTCTTCAGGAGTGAACTGCCTCTTCATTTCATTTGCCTATTTTTCAAAAGGATCTTTGATTTTGGGGGGGGGCTTACTTTTTTCAGTTCCCTGTATATTCTGGTTGTGAACCTCCTATTTAAGGTGTTGGTGGTGAATATTTTTTCTCAGTCTGTTGGTTCTCTTTTTACAGTATTGATAGTTTCCTTTGCTGTGCAGAGCTTTTTAATTTGACAAGATCCCATTTGTTAATAATGGGGATAATTTCTTTTGCTTTTGGTGCCTTGTTAAGGAAGCCTTTGCCTATCCCTATGTGTTTTAGATATTTGCCTAATTTGTCTTCTAGGAGGTTCAGTGTTTCACTTTTAATGTATAGGTCTTAGATCCGTTTTGATATGATTTTGGGGGCATGGTGATAGTTGTGTGACTAGATTCATTCTTCTGCACGTGGATGACCAATTTTTTCTGCACCATTTGTTGAACAGGCTGTCCTTTTTCCATTGTATGCATTTAGCCCCTTTGTCGAAGATTAAGTAATTGATTCTGTCCCACTGGTCTGTATGTCTATTTTTATGCCAGTACCAAATTGTTTTTACAACTATTGCTTGATAGTACAGCCTGATGTCTGGAACTGTAATGCCTCCTGCCTTGGTCTTGTTGCTCAGGATTGCCTTGGTCTTGTTGCTTGGGATTGCTTTGGCTATTCTTAGTCTCTCCATATGAATTTAAGAATTGTTGTTTCAAATTCTTTGAAGAAATTTATTGGTATTTTGATAGGGATTGCATTGATTCTGTATATTAGTTTTGACAGTATAGTCATTGTGACTGTATTTATTTTGCCTGTCCAAGAACAGGGGAGGCCTTTCCATTTTCTGATGTCACCTATAACTTCTTTCTTCAGTGTAATATAGTTTTCTTTATATAGGTCCTTCACTTCCTTGGTTAGGTATACTCCTAGGTATTTAATTTTTTGCTGTGCTATTGAGAAGGGAATTGTTTTTCTGAGTTCTTAATAAGTTCATTGTTAGTGTAGAGAAAAACTATTGATTTTTTAGTATTAATTTTGTAGCCTGTGACTTGGCTAAATTTTTTTATTATTTCCAAGAGTTTCCTAGTAGAGTTTTTGGGGTCTTTCAGGTAGATAATCATACCATCTGCAAATAAGGAAAGTTTGACCTCCTCCTTTCCAGTGCAGATTCCCTTTATTTCATTTTCTTGTCTGATTGCTATTGCCAGTGTTTCAAGGACTATGTTGAATAAGAGTGGTGATAATGGGCAGCCTTGTCTTGTTCCTGATTTGAGAGGGAATGATTTCAACTTTTCTCCATTTACTATGATATTTGCAGTAGGCTTAGCATATATGGCTTCTATGAGTTTTACGTAGGTCCCTTCTATACCTATTTTTCTCAGGGTTTTTATCATGAAAGGGTAGTGGATTTTATCAAATGCTTTTTCTGCATTAATTGGGACGATCATGTGGTTTTTGTTTTTGCCCTCGTTGATACAGTCTATTGATTGATTTACGTATGTTGAACCAGCCTTGCATCTCAGGGATGAAGCCCACTTGATCATGGTGTATGATCTTTCTGATTGCTTGTTGGATTCTATTTGCCGGAATCTTTTTGGGGATTTTTGCATCTATATTCATTAAGGGTATTGGCCTATAATTTTGCTTCCTAGTTAAGTCTTTCGTTATGGGACTAAGGTGGAGGGGGTGCTGGAGGAATTGCTTAAAGGAATTGTTAAAGTGCTTGCTAAGCAAGTACCTGAGTTTGATTACCCAGCACCATATAAGCCAGGTGTGGTAGAGCCCACCTGTAATCCCAGCACTGGGGAGCCTGAGACAGGGGGATTGTTGTTGAGTCCAAGGCCATCCTGGGCTCTGTAGTGAATTTTGAACTAGCCTGGACTACAGAGTGTGACCCTGTCTCAAAAGAACCCACAAAAGTCAAAATTAGGTGTCATGTTGTTGGAAGTGTATATATGCGTAATTGTGACTTCTTGCTGTTGGATTGTTTCCTTAACCAGTATATAATGTCCAGTTTTATATCCTGTCTTCTGTTTTGGCTTGAAATCTGTTCTGTGTCAATGTAGTATAGCTACCAATGCTTGTTTTCTGGGTCCAGTTTCATGAAGTATTGATATGCATCCTTTTATTTTCAGTCTATGTGTTTCTTTTTGTGTAAATTGTGTCTCTTGCAAGCAACAAATTGTTGGGTTTTGTTTTTGATCCAGTCTTCTAGTCCGTGTCTTGATGGTTGAGTTGAGACCATTAATATGAAGTGTTTTTAGGGTGGTATGTTTGCTACATCCTGTCATCATTATGATATTTCAGTGTTGTTCATTTGTTTTACAGTTTTGTTAGTTCATTCTCTTGTTTTTAAATTTCTTTTCCCTGTGATCTTTCCTTCTGTTTGTCTGTCTGTCTTTGTCTGAGATTCCTTTAAGTATTTTGTGCAACATGGGTATAGTGGCCATGGTTTTCTTTAGGTATTCTTTGGCATGAAAAATTTAAATTTCTTCCTCTATTTTGAAGGATAGTTTTGCTAGGATATATGACGAACTAGTTTGGCATTTATGTTCATTTCCCACGTGGATGATGTCAGTTGATGGCCTCCTGTCCTTTAGGGTCTGTGTTGAGAAGTGTGCAGTTATCCTGATGGTTTTATCTTTAATTTACTGTTTTTCTCTTCCAGCTTCTAATGTTCTCTCTTTGTGTTGAGTGCCTAGGGTTTTGATTATCATATTTCATGGAAAGGCCCTTTTCTTGGCAAGGCTTTTTGATGTTGTATATACCTGCTGTAGGTCATTGTTATTTTTTTCCCTGAATTTGGAAAAATTTCTTCTATAATTTCATTGCAAATGTCCTCTAAACGTTTTGCACTGTCCTCCTTTTTCTTGTGCACTCCCATAATTCTGAGGTTATTTGTCTTTTTCTCTGTAGCAAGTAGTCTCTCATCCACCCTTCCTTGGTTTGGTTTTGTTTTATCCTCACTGTGTGGTCCCGTTTATCAGCCTTATCTTCAAGATCCAATACTCTGTCCTCACAATGTTGGAAGCAGTTTCTCATTTTTTTTCTTATGACTTTTTAACATCTGGAGTTTGGCTTTCAGTGTTTAAAAAATGTTCCTTCATTTCTTATGCTGCATTGTTTATCTCTTTCCTGCTTCTTCTTTACAATCTTTAAACATTTTATTCAGTAAGGTGATTGTTTCTTTGATTATATCCCCTTTGAACACCTTGAACTTTTCATTAAGCATGTCTCTTTTGAGGTCTCTACAAGAGTCACTTGTTTTCTGACTTCATTACTTCATTTCCTGTAGTTTCTATACTTCAAGACCTATGATATCAGTTTTGGGGGTGTTGGGCCTTATTCCAGTTGACTTAATGCCTTATTTGCCCATGATTCTATTGCTGTGAGTTGTAGATCAGGTAGACTCTGTTTCTACTATGCAGATTATTCTCTTAAACTGTGTCTTTTTTGGGAATTTAATTTAGTTGATTCAGATTTTAGTTTTTATGTCCTTTTTAAACTTATTCATCCATTAATTTTAGGGGTCTCCTCAGTGATCTGCTGTTTCCCTAATCTGCTCTTTTTGATGAATGGGGAACTAATTACAAAACTGTATATGGTCTACATACAAAATATTTGTTGGCCTATATTGAAAATAAAGATTAGTATCTTTGGCATCATCTACAGTTTAAATAAAGATTTGCAGTAATATTAAAAACTAAGGCTGACAAATTATTGACAGACCTAATAACCAGTTTAATACTGTAATTATTTTGTCCTTACCATTAATCGGTACTATCTGTATCCTCAGTGTATCTATATAAATAATCCTAATATTGATATATCAAAGCATCCCACTAATTACCAGTATTAAGTTATAGTCACTAATGAGGTAGACGTGTATATTGCTTTCCTGAGCTAAACCAAACCACAAGAAGTTATCTACCCTTAATTGGCTTCACCCACTATTCTCTTTTTAAAAGTGGGGCAGATGGCCTTATCTATGGTTAAACTTAAAACATACGAGCTATAGAGTTTTGGTTACAAGGTATCGGTTCATTCACCAATTCCCCTCTTAACATCATAAATGTGATCCATACTATTAACAGAGGTTTCTATCTAGATCATGTAGTAACAGAAGAGTTTGTTCAAGTCAATACTTAATTATTGTTAACATGGAAAAGTCTACTTTACTGATCAACCTAAAGCTAACTATTATACAATTATTGCTTCCCTACATGTCCAGCCATATGGCTATGAGTTATCAGTAGTTAACTGTACTACTAGAAAGGGTGATAAGAGGCAGAGACCAGACTAATGTTTAGCTTTTGGAGTGTGTTGGAAAACAGAAGACTATTTACAGGGTAGATAAAAGGATCACAGGGTTTCAATCCCACATCAGAGGATAGTGGGCAAACTTAACAAAAGTAAGAAGAAAATATAGTTTTGAGTGAAATAGAGTATGTCTTCAGAATCTGTAGAAAACGTTTTCAAAAAGGGCATAAAGAACTAGTCAAGAGAGGGAAAAAAAATGCAGAAACCCTTCCCCTGGTTCTCTGGTTACTTTTTGTTTGAGCAAGTCTTCAGCCATCAGAGGTCAGACTGCAGAGACAATTCCTTCAACAAATCTCAGTCTTCCAGCTGAATCATGCAGAGGCACTGATAAAACATTCCTTCATTGTTGCTATCTGTGGTGCCCCCCGCTCCCCCTTTTTGTTATCTCATTTTTGTCTTATATATATTCTTTTTTGTTTAGCTCTCAAACGTATCTTTTCCCCATTATTTTATTAGTATTTGTGATATGCAATAGGTAACATTAAACTTGAAGAATTGATACATATACCTATTGGATGTGGGAGTCAGCTCTGGACAGACTCCCCGACCCGCCTGTGCAGGAAGATGGCGCTTAGCATTAACCCCCATTGTGGCGCAGCAGAGAATGTAGGAAGAAAATTAAGAAGCAGGAAGTGGTGTTGATTGGCCACTGAGATGCGCAAGCAGTGGTGTGATGCTATGACATAGCTGCTTGTCCAATTGGCTGTTGCTATGCTAATTGTGTGGTTTTGCCCTATAAAAGTGCGGGGTGGGATATAATAAAGGGGGGAGAAGTTTCTGGAGATACCGGAGAAAGCCTACGTGTGGTGTCTTTGCCGGTCGAAGATGCCACAAGTGGTGCCGAAACCCGGGAATCTCGGTAAAGTTTGCAGTAGTGTAACGCATCCCGCTTAGCGGGGGGAGGTCTGCGGTAGAGCAGCGGAGAGTAAAGTTTGCAGGTATTGCAACGCATCTCGCTTAGTTGGGGAGGTCTGCGGTAGAGCAGCGGAGAATAAAGTTTGCAGGTATTGCAACGCATCCCTGGGCTATCCTGGGGGGAGGTCTGCAGGTGGAGCAGCAGAGTATTTGCTATTTATAAGATGGGCTCGGAGACGTCTTGTGTCCGCATGGAGGGTGCTTTAAAAGATATCTTGAGGGCTGGGAAAGTACCTCTGAAATCGAAAACGGCCGGGGAGTCTGTCCAGAGCTGACTCCCACACTTGTCACATCAAATTCACATTGAGTTCTCCTCCGTTCCCATTTTCCCACCTTCACCCCACCCCTTTTCCCTTTCTACAAATCCTTCTGGCCATTACCTATACTTTTTTTTTTAATAGTGTCTGTTTCTCATAGTACAGAAACAATGTGATAGTTAATCTTCTGCGTCTGACTCATTTGACTAAGCATAATGGTCTCATGGTGCATCTGTTTTTCCACAAATGATTCAAGTTTGCCTTTCTGAATAACAGAGAATACTCAGAGAGAGAGAGAGAGAGAGAGAGAGAGAGAGAGAGAGAGAGAGAGAGAGAGCTTCTTTTGAAAAATGCCAGGTAGTGGTATAACTGGGTCAAATGGAATATGTATTTTCAGTTTCTTGAGAAATCTCTATACTGCTTTCCAGAATGGTCTTAGCAGTTTACAATCTTCCGGCAATGCAGGAGAGTTCTTTTTCACCACATCTTTGCTTGTCTCTATTGAATTTGGAGTTTTTGATAATAGTGATTCTTCCAGGCATTGCTGCATTAGTCCACCTGTCTTTTTATCTCTATTTTTTCTTATATAACTTTATGCCTGGAATTGTGATGCTACCTGCTTTTGTCTTCCTGCTCAAAATTGCTTTGGCTGTTCTCAGCGTCGTCTGGTTCCATATGAATTTTAGGATTATTGTTTTATAGTTCTGCAGATATGCTGTTGGTATTTCGATAGTAATTGTATGAATCTGTACTTAAATTTTTGTAGTGGGGCCATTTTGATAATGTTAGGTATGCCCATCTAGGAAAAATGAATGTCTTTCATATTTCCAATGTCCTCATTTTTTTCCCAGCACAATATAGTTTTAATTTAGACGTCCTTCATTTCTTGGTTAGGTTTATTCTTAGGTATTCAACTGGGAGGGTCTACTGACAATAGGATTGTTTCTTTAATCTCTTTCACTGTGAATTGATGGTTGGTATAGAGGCATGCTGTCAATTTTTTTGTGTTAATTTTGTATCATGCAACTTGGCTCAATTTTGTTAATTAGTTCTGAGAGTCTTCCGTTGGAGTTTTTGGGGGTCTTCTTTGTAAGAAATCATGTCATCTGCAAATAAGGATAGTTTAGCCTCTCCTTTCCAATATGTCATCTCATTATTTCATTCTCTCGCCTGATTGATCTGGTTCCTATTTGCAGTACTACTTTTAATAGCAGTGGTGAGAGTGAATACCCTTGTCTCTTTCTGACTTAATGGAGAATTTCTTTCAGTGTTTCCCATTTTGTATGTTTGCAATAGACTTGGCATACATGATATTTATTGGCTTGAGGCATGATCCTTCTATGTCTGCGTCTTATCAGACTTTCTATTATGATTGGATGGTGAATTTTATTGAAGTCCTGTTCTGAATCTATTGAGATGATCATGTAATTTTTGTTCTGGCCTTTTATGTATTGTATTACATTAATTGTTTTACATATATTAAACCATCCTTGGCATTGATGGGGTGAAGCCAACTTCATCATAATATACGATCTTTTAATGATTTGTTGAATTCTGTTTAGGAGTATCTTACTGAGAATTTTTGCTTTTATGTTTATTAAAGAAATTGGCCTATAACTTTCTTTTTTGGTTAGTCTTTGTCTGTCAGATTTTCATATCAACGCAATGCTAGCTTGTGCAGAAGAGGTTAGCAATGTTTGTTGTCTTCCTCAAAATTTGATATATTTTGGCTTTAATTGTTCCCTTAAGTTGGTATTAAATTCTTCAGGGAATCTGTATGGTCTTGGACCATACTTTGTAGGTAAAAGACTTTATTACACCCTCAGTTTCATTACTTGTTATTAGTCTACTCAGGATATGTTTATCTTCTTGGTTTTGTTTTGTATATTTATATTTAGGAATTTATCTGTTTTTCCTAGGTTTTCCAATTTATTGGATTATTTATTTTCAAAATGTTTTCTTAGAATGTATCTAATTTCAGCAACTGTTTATTATGATTTCGCCTTTGTATCTCTAAAACCATTGGTGTAGAATTTTTTTTTTCTTTTGGTTAATTTGGTTAGACAGTTTTTAGGCTTCTTCTTATTTATCATTTCACAAAACCAAGTATTCCATTCATTAATTTTATGTATAAGTTTTTTTCAATTTCATTGATTCCTGCTCTTCTGGTATTGGATTTTGGGTTGTTCTTGTTTCTCTGAGACCTTAGGTATATCATTACATTATTTGATGTGTGCGTTCATGGGTATACATTTCCCTCAGTATTACTTTTATTGTGTCCTGTAGATTCTTATTTGATAGACTTCCATTCTTGATGCTAGCAAGTTTTTGATTTCTTCCTTTGTTTCTTCTTTGACCCATTTAATTTTGTGTTCTGTAATCTCTATGTACTTTTATATTTTCTAGAGTTTGTTTAGTTCTTTTTGTTTTATTCCACAATGACATGACAGTTTACAAGGAATTATTTCAACTCTTTGTATTTATTCAAGCATACCTTATAGTCTTAGGTTATGGTATATTTTGGAAAAAGTACCATGAGCTGCTGAGAAAAAGGTATTCTGTTGGTGTTAGATGGAACACTAGTTAAATCCAATTTTTTCATAGTGTGGTTTACTCTAATTTTTTGTTTATTTTTTTTGTGTAGGATACCTGTCCATTTGTGATTTTTGGGAAATTGAAGTTCCCTACTGTAATTGTATTGGTGCCAATTTTCATGTCCAGTAGTTTTTGTGAATGCCCCTGTATTTGTTGCATATATATTGATAATTATTATTACTTTCTGTTGGGTTATCTTTTATCAGTATATGATGCCTGTCTTTGTCACTTCTGTTTGTGTTGAATCGAGATTTGCTATGTCTGAAGATGTAATTTTTTTCCTGCTTGTCTTTTTTAAATATAGTTGCATAAAGTATTAATTTCCCTGCCTTCACTCTCAGTTTGTGTTTCTTCATGTGTGAATTATGCTTCTTGGCAGGCAACAGATTTTTGGGTTTTGTTTTCTGATCCATTCTGTCAGCCTGTGTCTTTGATAGCGTTAAGATCATTAAAACTGAGCATTATTATTGCAGTATACTTACTATATGCTGTCATTGGGCTTTTGTTTCAGTTCTGATCACTTGTTCTTCACTATTATTAGATCTTTTTCCTCCTTTTTGTTGTTTATTATTTTCCAGGTCCTTTTCCCCTGTTAGTCTCCCCGTTTCTCTGTCTAAGATTCCTTTCAGTATTTTCTGCAATATTAGTCTAGTGGTCATAATATTTCTTTAGGGTTTCTTTACAATGGTCAAGTTTTCCTTGTCTATCTTTTTTCTTTTTGAGACAGGGTTTCACTTTATAGTTCAGTCTGGCTTCAATCCCCTGGCTGTCCTCCTGCCTCAGCTTCCCATGTGTGGTATTATATGCTCTGCTTATGTGGTTCTGGGGTATCAAACTCAGGGCCTTGCCTTTATTGCAAGTGCTCTAACTGCTGTGCCCAGCTCTTCTCCATCATTTTTGAAGGATAATCTTTTTGGATATAGCAGTCTTTGGTTGACATCTAATTTCTTTTAGAGCTTTAAAGATTTCACTGCCTGACTTCCTGACCTTTAAGTTGTGTGCTGAGAAATCCATAGTTACTGTATTAGTTTGGGTTCTTTCAAAAGGCAGAATTTATAGAAATTATAACAAAGAGGATCTATTAGAAAGGTTTACAAATCCAAGGATAGAGATAGTTCAAGATGGTGGCTTGCACAAGCTAGAGATGGAGTGTCCGATGGCTGCTCAGCTGCAAAGTAGAACTCCCATCTGGGACTGCACGACAGCCAGTGAGTATCTGCTGCAGATATCGGTTGTTTGAAGAACAATGGCAAAGACCAAAGACTGAAGATCAGTGACTAAAGACCAGGGATGGCGGACAGGTGCAAGTCATCTGCACAGCTTGAGTCTGTTGCGAATCTGTGATGAAGATCTGTGGCGTGTAGCAAGTCAGCATCCATAGACAATAACAAAGGCGAGAGCTTTTCCAGAGGAAGAAGCTGTAGCGATCTTTCCTCTTCCTGTCTTTTATGCTGTTTGAGTTCCAGTTGGGCTTCCCACAACTGGATGAGTACTCTTCCCTCATTTGTTGGCCCACAAATCACTCACACTCATCCAGACTGGTTGTCAATTCCCAGTCTAGGCGTGGTTTCTGATTGCCTCAAGTTGACATAATCTCTCCAACGGTCACAGATATCCTGATGGGTTTGTGCTTGTAGGTTACTTTGTATTTTTCTCTTGCAGATTTTACTATTTTCTCTTTGTGTTGAATGTCTGGAATTTTGATCATGATGTGTTGTTGTAGAAAGGCTCTTTTCTGGTCAAGGTTCTTTGGTGTTCCATATGCCTGCAATACTTCAATGTTAATTTCCTAGATTTGGCAGATTTTCTGCTTTAACTTCAGTGAATATGTTGCTCATACTTTTTGTTCTGTCCCCTTCTTTTTTTTTCACTGCCATGATTCTGAAGTTGTTTCTCTTGTTGTTTTGTTGTTTTTATGTTATCACTGAATGTATGGCTCAGATTGTTGAATTTGTCTTCTAGATTGGTCACTGTCTTTACAGTGCTTGAATTATCTTCTAATGTGTTCAGTTGAGTTTTTCATATTCTGGAATTCAACCTGGAATTCTTTCAAATCTTCTACCTCTCTACTGAGATGTTTCTTTATGTCTTGTATTGCTTATTTTTTTTGTTTGTGTCTTCTGTATAATCATTAAGCTTTTTATCTATTAAGATTATTGTTTGTTGGCTAAATCCTCCTTGAAATCACTAATTTTTTTGTAATTGTTTAACATGTCTTGCTTGAGCTGATTTATTACTAGGGTCCATTTGTTTTTTGGCTTCCTTTCCTAGGGCTCCAATACTTCAGGTCTCATGATGTCAGTTTTGGGGAGGTAGGCATTTTTACAGATAACTTATTCCCCCATTTTCCCATAATGCTAGTGTTGAAGGTTGTAGATTAGATAGTATCAATGCACTGTGTTTTTACTATGAAGATTTCTTGTGTTCTACTGTATATTTCCTTGAAGTTGTTGAAATTGCTATATTTATGCTCATTTTTAGCTTACTCTGCTATTATTTTTGTATCTTTCCTTAATGATTTCTTAATAATCTACTGGTTATCTGTTTTCCCACACTTTCTACTTACGGAGAAATACATGACAGTACTGTAGGTGGCCCACAGACTTACTACCTGTTGGTATACAGTGGAAGAGATCAATTTCTTTGCCTTCATTAGCAATATGAATCAATGAAATCTTCAGCTGTATTGTAATTTAAGACTAATGAATTATTAATGAGACCTACTCTGCTTAGTACTGCAATATTCTCCATTGTTAGAGATGTAATCTTAACTATTAATGTATCTACCTAAGTAAAATCAATATAGACTTACTGGAAGGTTCTTGTAGAGTCAACACTATAGCACTGTCAGTAAGAAAATAGAAAATTATATTCCTTAGGCTAAACTAAATAACAAAATTTACCAGCACTATTTGTTAAAGAAGCTGTCTTTTATCCCGTGTATGGCTGAGGGTGCTCTCTGTTGTTTCTGCATCGTTACTTCTGTTCCGTTGCTTCACCAATTTGTTCATGTACAGTATTGTGATACTTCCTGCTTTTGTTTTGTTGTTTACAATTATTTTGTCTTTTCAGAATCTCTTCTGGTTCCATACAAATTTTGGGATCATTTTTCTAGTTCTCTTTAAAATGCTATTGGTATTTTGATTATGCTATAATTTAAACCCTTTGTTACATCCACTTTCAGAAGTTATTAGATTTTTTCCCCCGATTTTCCTTCATTACAGAGGGTACTACTGAATACATCCTTTTATATATCTTTATGCACTTTTAAACTACATCTTTAGGATAAATTCTTATTAATTGAAATGTGGGTCTCAGGGTGGACACATTTTATCTTTTATTAGATATTATAAAATCTACCTTAGTATTGTTTTGATAATAACTTAAACAACTAGAATAAGTAAATAAGACCACCCACTTATGATACCTTCACTGACACTGTTAATTAAATGGTTGAAATTATTATAGTCATTTGTATAAAAGGCAATTTTTTCCTCTTGTGGAAAACCCTTATGATTCAAAATCGTTGTACATATTTTTTACAAAAATAGATACCTGCTTTAGTTTTCCAAAATATGTTAGTACACGAAATGCATTATTTGCTATTTATCTGACCTCATCTGCATGGTGAATAACCACTATATTTGATCTGTCACATTGAGGAAATTACTTGTGAAATTCATGTAAAAATAAATTTTCTCTAATGTGTAGCAGATAGAAGGTTGTTTTACTGCTACTATTGTTTAGATCAGTATATATGTAATGTTATTCAAGTAATCAGTATTTAAATAATTGCCTTACTTAATGCAAGGAAATCATATAGGTAGGATACTTTAGCAGAAACTATGTTATTTGCAAAAATAAGTATATAATTTTTGACAGAGTTACTTCTAAGTTGTGAGATCTTTTTTAGAATGAAAGATGTTTACCACATCTATTCATACCCATGTAGCAACCAGTTTATTTTTCCCTCATTAGTTAATACTTCCCCAGCAACTTTTACCAGTATTTGGTAAAAGTAGGAAATATAACATGATCTCTTGTGAATTACTATATTATTTCTTACACTGTAACTTATGTTTTTTTTAATGTATGTATAAAGCTCTCTTTGTCTTTGCAAAGAATTTTAACTTGATATCCCATTACTAAAATACTATCTTGAGAGACTTTTAAATTCTAATATTTGTTTTATCAAATATCTCAAATCTGTTGGAGGAATTATGTCCCACTTTCCTAGGATTTTTGCTGTTATAAAATATTCAACATTTTATCTTGTCCACTTTTGTGTGCTACTCAGATGGCCTTAATTACTATTTATATTTGTACTTTAATACTCTACTATATGGATATCATTAAAACTGATTAATGCCAAGTTAACCCTATATAGTGACAGATAAATGTTTGCAGATTTGCCTACGTTTTATCTTCCTACATAACTACACTATGAAAGGTTTGACTTTATTTACTTGTATTAATTGCATTTTAGTCTTACTATATTTTAATTAAGTATTGTTTTTATAAACATTTTTGTAGGCCCGGATTTTGTTGTTTGTGATGAAGGCCATATTCTGAAAAATGAAGCATCTGCTGTTTCCAAAGCTATGAATTCTATACGGTCAAGGAGGAGGATTATTTTAACAGGAACACCACTTCAAAATAACTTAATTGAATGTGAGTTAATAGGTGAAGTTATGCTGCAGCATATTTATATTGCCTGAGATATATTTTTACAATCTTTGTCATTTGCTTTCTTCTATTCCCTGATTATGATCTATATAGATCTCTTTTGATCTATTTTAAAAGCATAGTATAATTTTCAATTCAATTGGTTTAAGCTATTTTATTATTTATTTTACTGATTAATTATTTACTGTGTATTTCTCCTTTTATTTCATTTTTAGAAATGTTCTTTCATATTTTGGTCTTGTTCAGTATAGTTCAATTGATACCCTTGTTAGACACTTCTGGAACTGAATCAGTTAATGTAAGCTTTTTCATAGTAGTCTATTACCACATTTTGTTATTTTTGTTCAGTATGTTTTCTTCCCCTTTTATGATATAGTTTGAATTACTCTTACTGCCCCTTTCATTATGGATTCAGTTGTATATCAGTAGTTTTTTGTGTCCTATATCTTAAACAGAATAGTGAGTTAGAATAAAATATCCTTCAGTATTTCTGTTTTCCTAATTCATGTCTAGAGCTGTAGCTATAGTTCAGTGGTGGAATATTTGCCCAATATGCATGAGGCACTTGGTTCAATTTCATGTACTAGAAAAAAACACAAGTTTCATGCCTAGTATTAAAGACTTAGTTTCAATTTCAACTTAGTTTAAGTAATCTATTTCTAGATTCAATTTATAACTAGTTATTATTCTATACTTAGTTATGTATTCTTTTTTGAAGTTTTAATTTGAGTCCTATCATGGAGTATGCATTTGATATAAGCAATTTATTTGGGGGTATTTTTGTATCTCTTAAACCATTTTTTTAATGCTGTTAATGAATGTCTTGTCTTTTAGATCATTGCATGGTTAATTTTATCAAGGAAAATTTGCTTGGATCCATTAAGGAGTTCAGGAATAGATTTATAAACCCAATCCAAAATGGTCAGTGTGCAGATTCTACCATGGTAGATGTCAGAGTGATGAAAAAACGTGCTCACATTCTCTATGAGATGTTAGCTGGATGTGTTCAGGTACAGTTATGCTGCATTATAAAAAATTTTACTTTGTTTTATTCTAATCCCAAATCTTTCCTGAGTTTTAACTCTATTTTCTATTTTCTTCCTTTCCTTTTTAATGTAGTTTTAATTAGATCTCTTTGCTTTGTCTTTAGGCATATGCAACATTCAGTATTTTTAAAAAGTTTCATTGAGAATTGTGGAACATGGTTGATTTATATTATTTAAACCTCATTTATTTGAAATAATTGTAGGAGAGGAGAATATGAATTAAGAGCGGAGTCATTTTTAAATTCTTCCTTAAGAAACAGTTTTATTACTTTCAAATGTAGACAGTGACCTAAACAGGTGAATAATGTTGCTTATAGACAGATCCTCTTTGATTCAACATTAATGTATAGGTAAGTATATAGAGACTTAGCCAGCAGTTTATATTGATCTCAAGGTCCAAATTTTTTATTCACGCCCTGAATACTAATAATAACTATAAGGATATCATTTCACATGAAACAGGTTGCCTTTATGCTTGTATGTACTGCCAACACAAGGTAAAGTCATCCTGTTTGGTCAGGTTGGTTACCGGTAGTGTTGTAAGTACTCTTTCACTATTGCTAATACTACCTGCACCAATTTTCTGATTTTAAATAGTATTTTGTGTCTAGTATATCCGTGTTCTCCCCCTATCCCTCTTCCTTTTGATACAGTCATTTAAAGAATACTTGTACTCGACTTGTTTTCTCAATTGGGCATACATTCTTTCTGAAGTTTTTGTCTTACTCTTTGGCATTTACTACAGATTACAGGACAACTCAAGACTTATTAGACTTTGATTTATAGGTTTTACTAGATGATTAAAGCAAATCTTGCTATTAGTATCAACTACATTCTTTCCTTCTTCTTTTCTTCCTTCTATACAGATCAGACTGCCTTGAAAATTTAAATTGCTTTAAGTATTCACTTAGTCACATGATAACTCCAACATAAAACCTTCCTGTTGTGTTGAAGTATCCTTTACCAATGTATCATAATGTGCAGTCTTATGAAATATATTGAATATATTTTATGGATCATTGTTGATTAGAGGGTAATATATATTTAAGAGAAAATATTTTTTAAAATTTGTGCCTATTTTTGTGTATCTTTTTGTTTAAACCAATAGGCATTCTTAAGGTTTTAATTCTTGTCAAATATTCAGATTAACTGATTTTCATTCTCTTTTTAATTACAGAGGAAAGATTATACAGCTTTAACAAAGTTCTTGCCTCCAAAACATGAATATGTCTTAGCTGTAAGAATGACTCCCATTCAGTGCAAACTGTATCAGTACTACTTAGATCACTTAACAGGTAACTAGTATAATTACTGTTTTCATCCTTTGATAAAGACATAATCCTTCCTTCCTTCCTTCCTTCCTTCCTTCCTTCCTTCCTTCCTTCCTTCCTTCCAACAGGGTCTTGCTCTGTAGCCCAAGCTGGTCCTGAGCTTACTGTGGAGCCTCGGCTGGCCTTGGAGTCATGTCAATCCTCTTGACTCAGCCTCCTGAGTGCTGGGATTGCAGGCATGTACCGCCATGACAGGCTTATGTGGTGCTGGGGAATTAAATTTGGGTATTAACGCTTGACTTAATGCTTGCTGGGCAAGCGCTTTAACAGCTAAGCCATTCCTGCAGGCCCAAAGACATATTTTCTGAAGAATATTATTATCCTGATACTTTTTGCCACGTCAGTTCTTTTGAATTTTGTAATTGAATAAAATGGGCATCATTATTAATTGAAATAACACACCAATATTTTAAAAATAAAATTAGATTCAAGGAGAAAGCTGATACAAAAATATAACATAACATATATGAATAATGTAGTTATATTTAGTAAGATCTATGAATATGGACAGAATCCATAAAAGCAGATATACCAAAATTCTAGAGTGTTTAAAACTATACAGTCGGCCGAAAATGGTATTGCGCACTTACAGTCCCAGTGTTATGGCAGGCTTAGGCAAGAGGATTACAAATTTGAGCCCAGCCTGGGCAACTTAGTGAGACTTTGTCTTAAAATAAAACTAAGAAGAGGCTGAGGATGTGATTCAGTGATGTGAATCTGGATTCTTTCCCTAGTACCACAAAATAAATAAATGTTAATCAAATTAAAATTACAGTTACATTAATATTTTAAAAAGACAAGTTAAATCCATATGATTGTTATCAGATTAACGAAGATTGAGTGCAAAAATGCAAAATAAAAAGCTGGGCTTGTGTAATGCTATATTATAATAAAAATACCTGTAAGTGCTTAAATATATCAAAATTTTAACAGAAATTTTTTCTGCGTGGTTTTATTATGAAGAGCTCATGGTTTGTCATTCTCTCCTTTTAAAAAATACAATGCATGGACATTGTTTTGTGATGAGTACACTTGTAAATGTGTATTCTTCTTTGTATTGCCTGGCCCTTCTGTGCAATACAAAACCTAGGCTCTGTATTTTAGTGAGATTTCTTAATTGTTGGCTGCTTATTTTGGTACTTCTCCCAAAATGATGTGCTAGATTTAGTTAATGGACACAGATTGGAAAATGGCATTCTGGCCATTGTGGATCTAATAATTGATTAAAAAATGAAAGAGTAGGAAAGTATGTACACAACTATTAAAAGCTACTTCACAATAGCTAAAGTGATACCTTTTTTGTTGTAGTATTAGTGCACTTCAGAGAATAAAATAATGATGTTCTTCAAGAAACTTATCTGCTTGGAGAAGATAGTATAAGAATCTTAGCAATTTTACAGAATATCTTTTTAGATATTTTATGAGAACAAAGTTTTCTCTCTGAGTTTGTGAAGAAAATCAATTCTGATGGAACACTTTTTTTTGAGAGAGAGAGAGAGAGAGAGAGAGAGAGAGAGAGAGAGAGAATATCTTTCTCTGCAGTCCAGGCTAGTCCTGTACTCACTATGTAGCTAGTGTAGGTTGGCCTTGAACTCACAGCAATCTTCTTGCCTTAGCCTCCTGAATATTGAGATTACAGGTGTGTGCCGCCATGCTTGTCATGTGTGATGCTGGGAAATTAAACTCAGGGCTCTGCACTTGCTAGGTAAGTGCTGTAAACACTGAGCTCTTCTCCAGTCCTGGTGTACACATTTTCACTTGTGTATTAGAAGCTGTTAGATTTACTATTCTATTTTCTTTTTACATCATCAGAAACTTTTATCCTAATGTGTGAGTTATAGTGTAAGATAGAGAAGGCTATCCAGATCAGTTCTTTTATTTGTCTCTGAGTAATTTTTTTTGAGACAGAGTCTCACTCTGTAGCCCAGGCTTGTCCTGAACTCACTGTGGAGCCCAGGCTGGCCATAGAACAATCCTCCTGCCTCAGCCTCCCAAGTGGGAGGAAGCTCAGCTTATGTGGTGCTAGGGAATTGAACTCAGGTACTTAGAGCTTGTGTAATGCTTAACCACTAAATGATTCCTTCTGCCCCATAGTGTCTGAGTAATTGAGAATTCTTTAAATTTTTGTTTCATTTTATTTTAGTTTTTGCAATATTTTCAAATATTTGTGAACCAGTGGTTTAATAGCCCATTGCAAAATGTGAACGGTGTAGAAGTGAAGTTGTACCTTTTTTTTCCCCCTGAGACAAGGTCTCACTTTCTAGTCCAGGATGGTCCTGAACTCACTATGGACCCCAGGCTGACCTCTAACTCAGAGTCAATCCTCCTGTCTCTGCCTTCCAAGTGCTGGGGTTATAGGCATGTGCCACCATGCCTGGCTTATGTGTTGCTGGGAAATGGTACCCAGGGTCTTACTAGTGAGCTATGCCCCAGCCCTACATCATACCATTTTCAAGAGCAATATGATACTTAGAATAGATAGAGGGAGAGCAGCAGCAGCCTCCTCAGAAGTTGCTGCTACTGCCACTGCTAAGTCATCCACAAAGGACCAAGTGCCTAATATTAAGAGCTACTAAGTCTTGATCCTGTCTACAGCCATCACATTATGTTCTCTTGAAGTCTTTCCTCCTGGGCTGCTGGGTGGGTAGCTCAGTGGCTAAAGCACTTGTCTAGCGTGTGCAAGACCCCGAGTTCAATTCCCCAGTGCCACATAAAAGGAAGCTGGGCATGGTGGTGTATGCCTGTAATCACTGCTCTTGGGAGGTTGAGGCAGGAGTTTTGCTGTGAGATTGAGTCCAGTCCAGCCTGGGCTACACACGAAGGAATTATAAGGGAGAGGGACAGGGAAATGCTTCATTGCTGTTGAAAATATTTAGTTTTTTGTCACAGATTTGAAAATTTCTGTATTAAATTTAGATTTTTAAGAAGTTCACTTAAAGTTTGCTTTTAATACTTCTAGCAGTTTGAAGGTGGTTGTGTGTGTGTGTGTGTGTGTGTGTGTGTGTGTGTGTGTTTGATGTTTTTTGCTGGAAATTGAACTTAAGCCTTTACTCTGAGCTTTGTTTTCATCCCTAGCTTAAAATTGTGAGATAGGATCTTGCTAAGTTGCCCAGGCTAGACTCAGGTTTTTAATCTTCCTGCTTTAGCCAGCCTTTCAGAATATCAAGATTATACTCAGCTGATTTTAATTTTATTAGTGGCAATTTGTAATATATTGAGTATTTGCAGGATGGAACCCATAAGTTACTGGAATTAAATTTTGAGAAAATATAAAATATCCTTCATTATTTTAGTTTTGATGTTTTCAATTATTTTTTGACTGACACATAAAATTATACATATTTATGAGGTATCATTTGATTCCATCAACATACATTATGTAATATTCAGATTGATGAAATATATCTTAAAACATCTATATTTCTTTTATGGTAAAAAGTTACAAAACCCTTCTAGCTTTTTGAAATACTACATTATTATCTGTAGTTGTCCTACTATGAAACGGAATATAAAAATTTATTTTTCCTAACTATAATGTAGTACCTGTTGGTCAACCTTTGTCCAAATCTCGCTTTCCCTGTTCTCCCTACCTTATTGGTGGAGTCACCGTTCTATTTTCAGTTTCTATTAGACCAACACTTTTAGATTTCACATGCTTTAAATTATATTGTACTTGTCTTTCTTTGTCTGGCTTATTTCCCCTAACATAATAACCTCTAGTTTTATTCATGTTGACATAAATGACAGAGTTTCATCCATTTTATCTGAATAGCATTTCATTGACTATGTGTTCTTCATTTTCTTTTCTGTTCATAATTTGATAGACACAAAGGTTGTTTTTATTTGTTGTTGGTGTGAATACTGCTATGGTAAATATGGCAGTGTTGATGTCTCTGACAAACTATGCCATTACTTTTGGACATACGTCTGATGATGAGATTACTAGACCATATGATAGTTCCATTTTCTATTTCTTTTTTTGAAGAACCTCTGTACTGTTTTCTATAACTATTGCTGTTGTAATTTACATTCCTGTCAAAAATGGAGGAAAGGTTCGTTTTTCTCAATCTTGCCAGAGTTTGTTATCGTTCATCTTTTTGATACTAGCCATTCTAACAGTAGTGACGTGACGACACATTGTGGTTTATACTTGGATTACCCTGGTGATTGTTCTCTTTTTTAGAGAAATTCTTTATCTTTTGTTATCAAGTATGAGAAGTTTTTAGTAAAAAGCGGTAAATACTTTAGGTCTTAAAAGCATGTGATTGCTTGATTTTTCAAATAACTAAATATTAGTCTGATTTTAGACTTAAATCATTATTAGAATTTACAGTCTTAAGCTATTTTCCATGCAAAAAACTGGAACACATAGGAAGGCAGTCTACATTATGAAATAAAATATTTGTAAAGCATATATCTAGTAATAGCATTAGTATGCAGAATATATAAAGAATATTTATAAATGAGTAACAAAGAAAGAACCCATTTCAAAAATGGAACTTTAATTGCCATTTCTTTAAAGAGAATATACAAATGGTCAGTAAGCACATGATAAGGAAAGCCACCTCACTAGATTTTAGGGACAAGAAATCAAAACTGCAATTTGGTATCATATGGTACCTATTAAGATGACAATTATAGAAAGGAGAAACAGGGAAATTTACGAGTGATGATGATGTGAAAAAGGTATAACACTGCATGTTCCTATTAGGAATGTCAGGTTAGGTACCTGCTATGGAAAAACAGATATGACAATTACATTATACTCAGCTGATTTTATTTTTACTAGTGTTAAATTACTGTATGATCCAAGAATTTTACTTGTACTGTGAAATTGTATGTGTATCCAAAAATTAAAAGAATTCAAATGGATGCTTAAATACGTTTGTTTACTTGTAGCCTCATTTTTTGTATTATAACCCCGAAGTGTGGAATTAAGCAAGTATCTATCTATTGATGGATGGCTTTAGGGATGAAAAAACATGATATAAATGTATAGTGGAATATTATTTACCTTTAAAAAGAAAGGAAATTGTGACACATGTTGTGATGTGGATAAGGTCTTAGTGTAATTTGCCAGACAAAATTACATTTGAACAATTCTTATCAAACTCAGACAGAAGATTCAGTAATGGTAACTATGGACTAAGGGGAGAATTACTTTCACTAAAAACAGCGTGTCTGTTTGGAAACAGTAATTTCTAGAAATGGAGAGTGGTGCTGGTTATATATCATGGTGGTTATATTTAATGGTACAGAATAAAATGGTAATTTTTATGCCATATATTTTAACACAATTTTTTAAACTTTTTAAAAAAATACATTGCATCCCTTTGTCATTTCTACCCTCTTCCTTCTACTTTCCTTTTCCCTGTCTATAAAGTTTGTCTTCTTGCTGTCTTCTGTGTCTCTTCCCTATTTTTCTTGTTTGGTTGTCTCTTATTAGAGAAGCCATACGATGCTTACCTTTCTGGGTTTGATTCATTTTGTTGAGCATAGTGGTCTTGAAGTGCATCCATTTTCCTGAAAATGACTCACATTTGTCCTTTATGCAGAGTAGTGTTCCATTGCCCAGGAATAGCATATCTTTTTATCCATTCATCTGTGGTTGGGCATATTGGCTTCTTCCAAGATTTGGCTATTATAAATTGTGCTGCTGTAAACATGTGCATGCATGTATCACTACTATATGCTTACTTTAACTATTTTGGGAAGATACCAGTTAAAGCTGGGTCAAATGGAATATTGGCTTTCAGTTTTTTGAAGAACCTTCTTACTACTTTCCATTGTGGTTGTGCTCATTTATGGTCCACCCAGAAATACGGGTGTATGTTTTTGGCTCCTTTGTTTTCATTTTTCCTCTTAGCCTCACCAGCATTTGTTGTTCTTTGAGTTCTTAAGGCCAGCTGATCTTACTGGCGTTAGATGGAACATTGAAGTTGTTTTGATTTGAATTTCTCTGGTGGCTAAAGATACTGAATTTTTTTTTCATGTATTTACTGACCATTAGGACTTCTGAGAACTTTTTTATTCATTTCAGATTTTCATTTTTGATTGGGTCCTTTATTTTTGGAGGCTCTTTTTTTTCAGTTCATTGAATATTCTTGACAATAGTCCTCTGTCTGAGGAGTAGCTGGCAGATATTTTCCCCATTCCATAGGTGCTCTCTTCACTTAGTTGATTGTTCCCTTTGTTGTGCAGAAGCTGTTTAATTTCATATAATTCCATTTGTTGATCCTTGATGTTACTTCACATGCTTTGGGTGTTTTATTGAGAACGTCCTTGTTTACACTTATGTCTTCAAGGGATTTGCTATATTTTCTTCCAGGTTCAGTGTTTCCATTTTAATGTCTAAGTCTTTGATCCATTTTGATTTTATTTGGTATATGGTGAAAGTTGTGGCTCAAGTTTTCATTTTCTGCATGTGGGCAGCCAGTTTTCTCAGCAGTATTTCTTAAGGAGGCTATCTTCACTCCAGTGTATGTTTTTGGCTCCTTTGTTGAAGGTCAGATGGCTTGAAGGTACTTTGGTATGTATCTGCATCTTCAGTTCTATTCTATTGATCCACTTGTCTGTTTTTATGCCAATATCAAGTTGCTTTTATTGTTGTTGCTGTGTTATATAATTTGTTATCTGGTTTTGTGATGCCCCCTGCTTTTGTTTTATTGCTTCGTATTATTTTGGCGATTCTGGGCCTCTTATGATTCCATATAAAGTTTTGAATTATTTTTTATAGTTCTTTGAAAAATGCTGGGGTTATCTTCATTGGGATTATATTGAATCTGTATCAGTATGGCCATTATCCCAATATTGGTTCTGCCTTCCAGGAATAAGGGATGTCATTTCATTTCTTAAAATTCTCTTTGATTTCCTTTACCCTGGAGCACTGTATATTTCAGTATAGAGGTCCATCACTTGGTTTGTTAGGTGGATTTCTAGGTATTTTAATTTTTCTTGAGGCAACTGTGAATGTAATTTTGTTCTTCTCATGTGTTTTCATTGTTACTGTAAAGGAATGCTACTACTGATTTTTTTGTATTAATTTTATATCCTGGGACTTGGCTGAATTGATTAGGTCAAAGAATCTTCTGGTAGAGTTTTTGGGATCTTCTATGTCATCTGCAACTAAGGATACTTTCACTTTTGCCTTTCCTCTTTCTTTTCTTCTGGTTTGTTTGTTTGTTTGTTTATTTATTTATTTATTTATTTTGAGACAGTGACTCACTCTGTTGCCCATTCTGGTTCTGAACTCTCTGGTATAGCCCAGACTGGACTTGGACTCAGGATAATCCACCTGCCTTAGCCTCCTGAGAGTGGGGATTACAAGCATGTGCTGCTGCACCCAGCTTTATGTGGTGCTTGGGAATCAAACTCAGGGCCTTGCTGCGCCATTCCTCCAGAGGGCTTCTTCCCTTCTAAGCATATTTTCTTTATTCCAGTCTCTTACCTGACTGCTTCAGCTAAGATTTTGAGCACTGTGTTAAGTAAAAGTAGTGAGAGTGAATACCCTTATTTGTTCCTGATTTGAAGGGAAATGCTTTCAGTTTTTCCCCATTTGGGATGATGTTGGTTGTGTGATTGTTATATATATATATATTTTATCAAGTTGAGGTAGGATTCTCCCGTATCTGTTTTCATCAGAGTTTTTATCAGGAAGAGATGTTGTATTTTGTCAGAAGCTTTTTCTGCATCTGTTGAGAGGATCGTGTGGTTTTTAATCCTTGCTTATGTTAATGTGGTGCATTATATTAATTGATTTGCTTATGTTGAACCAGCCTTGCATCCCTGGAATGAAGCCAACTTGGTTGTGGTGCATGATCTTTTAAGAATTTGTTACTTTCAGTTTGCAACTGTTATTGAGGATTTTTGCATCCATATCCATTAAGGATATTGGACAAGTTCAAAGTCTCCTCTGAAATTCAAAAGAAACTCTTAGCTGTGAGCTCCTGTGAAAATCAAAGCAAGGTTAACTACCTCTAACATACAATGTCATAAGATAACCATTTCCATTCCAAAAGGAAGGAATAGAAGGATAGAGAGCATTGGATCAAAGCAAGGTCTAAACCCCGCAGGCCAAGGGCTAAATCCTGTAGCTCCATGTCCAGCCCCCGGTGTAAACTGTTGTGGGTATGAACTCTTAAGAACTTGGATTTCTGCTGGCTTCAACCTCCATATTCTCTCCTTTGAGTTGGATTCACTCTTAGCCTGCAGCTTTTCTCAGCTGATGATCCATGCTCTTGGCTTCTCCAAATTTGGGGGGTCTCTGTTGTACCTTACTCTTCTTAACTTCTATCACTGCCCTCCCGAGGGAATAGTGTTTGGCCTCCACGGCCTTCCTCTGATATTTGTGTGGAAGCCTACATGACCCTGCAACAGCTCTTGATTCTGCCTGCCTCTGAAGCCAGGACCATGTGGATGTCTCCAAAGTCTGCCATTGGCTTGTGCCATGGCTGCAGCAGCTTCTTGGTGCCTGGATTGCTAAACTCTGGGGAGCCAAACTCTGGCAAACCCTTTCTTCTTTGCCCCTACAGGGATCCCAAAGGTACTTTGCTCATTAAAAGATCGTTTACCTTTACACCCTTTTATTGGTAAAGGGTGGACTTTCACTAATTCCTGACACACACCCAAGGCCCCCCCCCCCTTTTTTTTTTTACAGTCCTGATTCCATGTACATGGCTTCTTTTAAATGCTAGTCTCTTTTACTTCCCTGTGCTCTTTGGCCCCAGCACTGCAGGCCATTTTAGCCTATGACTGCAAACTAATTGTAACATTTTTCTCTGCCATTTTTTCTGTTTTTCATCATAGAGACTGCTGAAAGCCACAAACAGTTCCCTAGTGGGAGCCTGAATATCGGGCTGCCTTGAGACTTCCTCCTTCAGATTAATTAGTCCCCTGCTCTTATTCTCAGTTTCTTAATCTCAGTCTCTGGACAAGGGCAAAATGCCAACAAATATTTTTCCAGTGCATAGCATTCATGGTTTGTAGGCCATTTGTCAATACACTTCTTCTCATCTAAAATTTCTTGAGCCTGGTCTTTCCAATCCGCACTTCTATCAGTGTTCTTATCTTCTGAGCTCTGATGAGAATCTCCCATCAAGCTCAGCTCAGAATACTCCAAAGCTTCTCCAGCCATTGTCCTCAAACTTTCCCAAACTCCTACAAACCAGTTATAAAGGCTTCCAAACTACATGGTCAGGTGAACTCACAGCAGTGATCCCACTTTTGTGGTTCCAATTTCTGTCTTAGCTACTTTTTTGTCGCTGTGACTCAATACCAATATCCACAGATTAGGGAGGAAAAGTTTCATTTCAGCTCACAGTTTCAGCCAGTCACAGTTAACTAGGGTGGCTGGCAACACTGGAAGTGCATGATAGAGCCAGAGGTGGCTGCAGTTTCTCATAACAAAATGTATTCCACCATGCGAACGTGTTTTTTTTATTTGATAATATGCTTTTTAGACATTCTTTCTTTCTCGATCATACTTCTGAAAATCTTTTATATTTCTCATCACTTTAATTCTGCATTACCTTAAGTTATATTTTGATATATACTTTAATATGACTAAATTTCTATTTTGGTATATGTTGAAGCTCCCTGTTTCCTGATCAAAATTTAAACTCAGAGGCCTCCCTCTCTGCTTTGGGACAAAACAAAGATGTCTTCTCTTACTTTTTCTATTCAACTCATACTAGGGTTTTGGCCTGGGCAATCATAGAACAAAATGAAATAAAAATTCCCACATGATAGTGAAAGAAATAGAACTCTTTGTTTCAGATGACATGATGTTAAATATAATGAGAATCTTCAAAAATATTTGGAGTAAGAAGCAAGTTCAGCTGCATTGAAAAATATAAGATTAAGGTACAAAAACTTAGTGTGTTTTTACATAGTAACAATGGGTCATCTAAAATATAGTAAAACCATAAAGATATAAATTAAGATAAGTATATTTATTAGAAACAGAAAGTATTGTTTAAATATTAAATATAGAGTAAAATATCTCATGTTTATGAATGGGGTAGTGAAAATCATTAATGTGACAGTACTATAACCCCCCAAATTGATCTGCAGATTCAGTGCTATCTTTCACAAAATTCCCATGTCCTTTTTTTGCAGAAATGTAAATCAGTCCTTAAATTCATATGGAATTGCAATAGACACTGGAATATCCAGAACAGTCTTCAAAGAGAAAAAGCTGTAGGATTTTTACTCCCTGATTGTAAAATTTACAATGAAGCTATAATAATTAAAACCAGTGTTATACACTTACAAAGAAGACAAATGGATCATTAGAAGAGAATTGGGAGTCCAGAAATAAACACATTATATGTATGTGCAATTGATTTTTAGCAAGGCTGCTGGGACCTTTTAGTGGAACAATGTTCATTCTTTGGCATTTTGCTCTGCATTTAGACTTCAGTCTCTTGTATTTTGGTGGCTAGTTATCTGGATGTCAAAATGCAAAAAAGATCTGTTTGGATCTCTATTTCACATTATATATAAAAATTCAAAATGAATGCCTAAATTTAAGAGCTGATTCTATAAAACTCTTTAACAGTAATATAGTATATGCATCTGGAATGTCTCCCAAAAGCCTCATGTATTTGGATGTTGTGGAGTACCTGTGGAACCGTGTATCATTCAGAGGTAGAACCTGGTCAGGAGAGTAGATTACAGGCAAGCCATCTGGTGGATTATGGTCATTTAATAGATTATGGGTGTGTTGCTCATTACTGAGCGTGTGACCTGGAAGGGGCAGGCTACTGGGGATTCACCTAGAAGGGGCAGATTTCTGGTACAGGACCTTGAAGGGTTTACGTTAGTCCTGACCTGCCTCCCTCACTTTGCTTCCTGTCTTCTACGCTATGAGCAGTTGTCCTCCAGTTATGAATCTTTCATATGCTTTCATCATTGCTGCCTGCCTATCAATGGACTAGGACCTTCTGAAAGCATGAGGTAAAATAAATCTTTCCTACTGGATATTGTGGATTTTGTCACTAAATGTTCTCTTGTCAAGACTTTGCTAATTATTGGTGAGCTTATATTATTTAAAAGTGGATAGGTGGGCCAAGTTGTGGCAGCATACACCCCTAATCTCATCGCTCTGGGAGGCTGACCAGGCATGGTAGCATACACTCATAATTCTTCAATTTGAGAGACTGGGAAAAGAGGATCTCCACTTTTTTTCCCCATTGCATTAAAATATGTGATACATGATATTTACATTCAACTTGAGTATTTTGTGCTTATATATATCATGATAAAATTATAGTTCCTTTCCCACTCCCTTTTTGATCCTTACACAACTGCCCCTACCAGCTCCCACTGTCACCCCCATTTGGTTCTCTCTCTCTCTTTTAACATATCTCTTTCCTTTCTTCTTCCCACCTTCTCAGTCTCCCCCCTTTTGTTTTCCTCTCTACAAAGTCCATTTTCTTCTTTCCATATCTCTTACATTTTTTATGGTTTGTTTTTCTCATATTAGAGAAACCATATGATATTTAACTATCTCGGTCTGATTCATTTCGCTAAGCATAGTGGTCTCAAGGTGCAACCATTTTCCTACAAATGACTCAAATTTGTTATTCTTAATGGCATAGTACTAGTCCATTGTGTATATATACCACATCTTCTTTATCCATTCATCTGTGGATGGGTATATTGATATTGATTTCTTCCAAGATTTGGCTCTTATCAATTGTGCTGCTATACAAAAGACATTCAGGCATTGGTACACCAATCAGATTTCTGAGGCTCAAAGACTGAATAGATGAATCACTACATTAAGTGAAATAAAGTCTGTATTGCAGAAGTATATTGCACATAAAACAATAGGTACAATGGCTTACTTAGTTTTTTCAGGATTTTAAAAGAGTTCTTTCCCAAATACATCTCTTACCACAGGTAGAAATGAGTAAGATCATTATTACAAATTTGGTTACAGAACATGAAATTTAAAAAATAAAATTCAGGAGTCATAGGTTGAATTGATGGCCAACTGAGTTCTTAGCCAATGGACTAAGGTTACATGATCTTTTATCCTTACCACTCAATGATAGCTTCAGGGAAAAAAACGCAGAACCACTTATTTACCAACTTTTACTGTTTTTAAAACTAGTATTATCCCAAATCAAAACCACTGCCATCTGGCACACCACTCCCAGCTAAATATCTGTATACATCATATACATTAAAAATGTTTCACAAATTAAATTTTTATACCAATTCTCCATGTAGAATATTATTGTTGGTTTACAAACTAATACACTAATAAAAATAATAATTATGGGGGAAGTTACACAGTTTTTATGAGAAAGTTGATACTGTTTTATTGGGGTACCAATCAGATGTTTGATATCAATTTTTTTTACATTTTCTCTTTAGATGTTTCCTTTTCTCCATGTTCTTTGGTGCTGCTTGTGTCTCTGTCTCTCTGAATGATTCCTCCAAGTATTTTCTGCAATGCTGGGCTAGAAGTTGTGTATTTCTTTAGGGATTCTTGGTAGTGAAAAAATTTTTCTTTTTCCTTCAATTTTCACGGATAATTTTGCTGGATACAACAACCTAGGTTGACACTTGCTGTCTTTTAAAGCTTGAAAGGTTTTGCTCCAGGCTGTCTTGGCCTTTAAAGTTTGCATTAAGAACTATGTGGTAATTCAAATGGGTTTGTCTTGGTAGAATAATGTCTGGTTTTCTTTCATGCTTTTAATATTCTCTCTTTGTGTTGTATTTCTGAGGATTTGATTATGGTATTCTGTGTTGAGTCTCATTGCTGGTTGAGGTTATTTGGTGTTTTATGAACTTCTTGTACCTGCAAATTAATTTCTTTTCCTGGAATCTGAAAAATTTTCTTGCATGATTTCCATAAAATTTTTTTAGACCTTCAGTGCTATTTTGTGCTCTTTCTCCCACACCCCTAATTCTACGATTGATTATCTTGAATCATCCATCAGTTGTTGTATCCAGCTACTTTGCTCATTTTTAATTTTGGAGTCATGCCTGATTATAGCGTTTGTTTCCTCAGCCTTGTATTCAGGTCTGAAAATCTGTCCTCAAAATGTTCAAGTCATCTTCTCCTGCTTTCAGATGTATATTTTATATCCTAAATTTCAGTTGGATTTCTTTTCAAAATTTCCACTTCTCTATCAAAATGTTCCTTCAAATCTTGCATTTCCTTATTTACCTCAGCCAACTTTTTTTTTGTTACTTCTATATACGCTGTAAGCTTTGTATCCTTTAGCATCACTGTTTCTTTAGTAAGTTCCTCTTTAAGCCCTCAGACCAGTAAATGCATTTCTTTAAGAATATCTTGTTTGAAATGACTGTTCATGGAAACCAACTCTTCTGTTTGCTTTTTGACTTCTTATAAGTTCCACTATTTCAGGGTCCATAGCCCTAGTCTCTGGGTTCCCAGCTGTTTCTCTGGGTGTCCTGTTGCCTTGTCTATTCCCATGTTTTTGTTGTTGAGGGACTTCACTTTAAAGTCCATGAGGTGTGGGGACCAGGGAGCCCAAATGCCTCAGACTTCTGTGCTGGGAGTATGCAGTATGTGAGAACCTAACCATCTGATGGCTTCTAAAGTGTGTGGTTATCCTCCAGTCCCCTCAGCAAAGTTCTGTCACCTGTCCTGGCTTCCATCCTCTAAGGGTTGGACTCTCCACACTTGGAGGTGCTCCCATTACCACCTGAGCCATTCCATGGGTTGGCAGCCTTACTTTGCTCTCCACAGCTCTTTCTTGTGTCAGTTTCTTCCTAGCCACTGTTTAAGACTGACCCCAAATTCCCTGATGTGCTTTTCTGAGCTTTCTTTTACTCTAAACTGTTCAGTATTGTGCTTTCTTTCTTTTTTTTAATGGCTCTTGCTTACATTACTGCCAGTTGTGGCTGCTGAGTACTGCTTCTGATCTAGGCTCTAGAGGCTTCGTCTATCAGGACCTCTCATTGGTTTTGCACCGCAGGCTGATTTTTGGAGGCTGGGGCTATCAGCTGCTGTGAATTTGCACTTTTCCTGGATGCCTGAATACTTTAGTCTGAGGTTCTGGGCTCCAAGCTTTCCTCCATCTGTGGATGCTGCTGCTGGGTGCTGCTTTCTGTCAGCCTGGGGCTGTTTCCTGAGTTGCTGTTTTCCTCTGTTCTAGATGTGTTTTCAGGATTCCTGACCTTTCCATGGCTTCCTTTCAGTTGTTTGGATGTTCTTTCCTTTCCTAGCTCAGTCAGAGGTTCTGGGCTCAGGGTGGGCTTTCTTCAGTCTACAGATGCTGGGGCATCACAGCTGTTCACTCTTGGCTTTCTGGGTTGCTGTTTACCTCTGCTTTTGATGTGTTTTTGGAGGGTTTTTTTTTTTTTTTTTTTACTTTCCCGTGGCCTCCTTTCAATTTTTGCGGCACTCCTCCCTGTCCTAGCTACATGGAACAAGCGGTTTTTTACTATACTCTCAACTTTTTAGTGGGTCTGTGAGGTAATCTTGTGTAGCTCTGTTACTGGGCTACTATTTTGACCATAAGTCCAGGATCTCCAGTTTGAACCCAACACTGGCAATTTAGCAAGTGAGTGAGACCATGTCTCCGAAATTAAAAAATAAGAAAGCTTTCCACAATTGTAGCTCAGTGTGAAGACCTTGGATTTGATTCATCTCCTAGTATTAGGGAAAAAAACATGAATGGTGGGGTAGAGATAGCTCAGTGGTAGAGCACTTGATTAGCATGGCTATGCTCTGGGTTCAATTCTCAGCCTGAAACCAAAGCCAAAACAAAACTAGAGGTAGGACTAGTGTAAATGCTACTATGTTTTATTTTATGTTATGTTATTCTTTTGCATTTTACTTCCTGGGTAATTGTATTATTGAAATGTACTTTAGTTTCCTTTTCAGTTTGCTTTTATAGAAAATATCCTGTTGAAATTCTGGAGAGGAAAAAAGGGTAGTATTTATATTTTGTACTTCAAAAAATTAATTTTACTTTTGTAAGTTAGCATAGTTCAAGAGAGTTGCTTTTCAGAACTATACATAGAATACTAATTTATCAAGAACAGAAGTTTGTAAACTAAGACCCACAGATAGCATTTGAGTTAAGAAATAGAATCAAAGAAAAATAATGTTTTCAGCAACTTCCAACTAAAATGACAGCAGTTTTTGTAATTGTATAGTCACTGAATTGCAGTAGAATTATGATAAATTGTAACCGTTACCAATAGAAATTAGAAAATATTTTATATATTGTTTTTGGTTTCTCCAGATAGTTTACATGATCATTACTTACAAGTTTCAGGTACTTACTAGAGTTGTTGCTGTATCTTGTTTCCAATATATATTTTTTAAAAACCACATATATTTCTGTATTATGAGTTTGTTTTTAATATTCTGATAGTTGTGTATAATGGATTTCTCTTATAATCTCAATTATGAGTTTCAGATGTTATTCTGATAAACAACTTTGTGCGCTTTTCCACACTTTCCAGAAAGGTTCCATGTCATACCTAAGGTTAAAACTCCTAACCTAGAGGTACCATGGTTTAAATAGAGAATCTTGCTTATTCAACTGTTTTTTTTTTTTTCCTTTTTTGATCAGGTGTAGGTAATAGCAGTGAAGGTGGAAGAGGAAAAGCAGGTGCAAAACTTTTCCAGGATTTTCAGATGTTAAGTAGAATCTGGACTCATCCTTGGTGTTTACAGCTGGACTACATTAGCAAAGAAAATAAGGTAAATCAGATACCTAAGATTGTTTCAATGGTATCTGTTGGAAGCAGGATAATCTTAAGGAAAAGGTACATTTTGGCTTAGTATGTACTCAAATATTTTTTCTATCTCATTAATTTACTCATTTTTATATTTAACGTTTCTATATGTTCTGAATGCATTTATGATTATGAAAGTATTTTTTAATTAAACACATTTTAAAAACTTTATTTTGAGCTGGTGTTTGGTGCTTGCCTGTAATACGAGCACGTGGGAAGCTGAGTCAGGAGGGTTGTCTGTCTGTGGTCAGCCTGAGCTACCCTGTGACTTCAAATCTAGCCTAAACTGCATAACAGGACTGTCCCTCTCATAAAATAATTATTGAAATAATTGAAATATTCAAAAATTGTTGAAATAATGTAAAGATGTATGGAAAAGTTGCAAAAATAGCTTAAAAGTTCTTCTCCACTTTTGGCTGAGTTTTTCCTAGCGTTAACACCTTGCATGACCATGTTGAAATGATGAAGTGTAAGAGATTAAAACTTTGGTACAATTCTAAGGTTTTACTTGGATTTCATCTTTTTTTCTACTTAATGTCTTCTTTCTTTTCCATGACCCCATCCAGGAATTCCCATTTCACAATCTTGTATGTCTGGTATACTTTGTATTATTCAATCTCTGTTAATTCCTCAGTCCTTCCTTATCTCATGTCGGTTAGTTCATCCTTAAATAAAATATCAGTATAATTTCCAGTATACATTGAAATATAAGCTTCTGAAACCTTTTTCATATTTTTTTTCTTCAGGGATATTTTGATGAAGACAGCATGGATGAATTTATAGCTTCAGATTCTGATGAAACCTCCATGAGTTTAAGTTCTGATGATTACACAAAGTAAATTGTGTCTTATTTTGACACATTTCAAACTTTTAATTCTTAATTTTCCACTGATAATTCAATTTGTATCTTTATTATTATGCTTTTAAAAAATCCTTCTGAATTTTTTAGAAAGAAGAAAACAAAGGGGAAAAAGGGGAAAAAAGATAGTAGCTCAAGTGGAAGTGGCAGCGACAATGATGTTGAAGTGATCAAAGTCTGGAATTCAAGATCTCGTGGTGGTGGTGAAGGAAATGTGGACGAAACAGGAAATAACCCATCAGTTTCCTTAAAGCTGGAAGAAAGTGAGTCTTATGAATATTGCCTTTATTATGGTGCACTGATTTAGAAAATGTCCTGTCATAAGAGATTTTTCTAGTCGTTTATTATCCTCACTAGGTGACTCATAGGAATTTCATTGTTCAGTTATTAAGAGTCTAAGATAATCAATACACAGTTACAACTAATATGTGACGAATGTTTAATTATAGGCAAGCCACTTTGTGCTCTCTAGTATTTGAAAGAAAAGGAAATCATTAAAACTAATATGTGTGTGTGTGTACACACACACACACACACACACACACACACACACTATCATTCTGACTACATTTTTTAGCTAACAGCTCTTGAGTGGCCTTGTAATTAATATTTTTATATTATTGTTTATTTTTGTACACCACATTGGTCTTGAACTCACTGTGTAGCCCAGTTCAGCCTTGAACTCATTGCAATCCTCCTGTCTCAGCCTCCCAACTGCTGAGCTGGTAGGCCTGTGCCACCATGCCAAGCTTATATGATGCTGGAGAGTTGAAACCTAGTGTAGGCTAGTTAGGCAAGCACTGTGACCACTGAGGTTTGACCCCAGTCCTGCCTTGTAATTAATAGTTGATAATCTTTAGTTTTATAAATGAATGGTGGAAATGAGATTAAGACCAATGTGTGAATAGTCTGAAAGCCACCAACCTATTTTCCTTTAACTATATTGGAATAACTAGTAGCATTTCAAGAAATGAAATGTGATTGTAGTTAATTTTATATAATAGGAGAGTTTTAACCCTTTGGTCTTTTTCTTTTCTAATTCTTATAATCTGCAATTGTTGTATACTTTTTTTTTTTTTTTTTGCCTCTGGCTGCTGTTGGCCATTTCAAAGCTGTCCTCCAACAGACTAGTGTATAGTGAACTGAGGATTGAACTCAGGACCTCTCTGAGCCACATCCTAAGCCCTCTTTTATTTTCTGACAGAGTCTTGCTAAGTTATCCATGCTGGTGATCCTCCTGCCTCGGCCTCCTAGAGAGCTAAGATTATAGGCATGTGCCACTACACCTGGGTCCTGTTAACCTTTTTAAATTCTCTGTTCTCCTCTTTTTTTGTATGAAGGTAAAAATCTTACCCTGAACTCTCCAAAATCTGAATTTGTCTTTACTGTTATATATGTTAAAAGATTAGTAGAGTTGGGCCTCTATATCCTCCTAGTGCCCCCTGCCCCTTCATTGTATACCTTTAAATTTGAAATACCAGGATATTTGAAATATCAGTTATCTAATGGGAACACAGTGTAATAACTAAGTGCTGTCCTAGTCCTCCAGCCTAGATATAATTTTTTTGAGATAGAATCATTGTTATTATGCAGAGAAGTGGTCTCAGGACACTTTGATAGCACGGTCAGGTTTGATTGAAGATATTTCTCCCAAGGAGGTAGAGAGAGCTACTTCCTATACACTAGTGTGTTGGAGAATAGCTTTGAAAAGGCCAGCAGCAGCCAGAGGCAAACAGGGAGTGAAGCTCTGTCTCTTCTTAGATCATCAATTGATTTAAAACCTAAAATGAAGGTCCTGATGGGAGGGCACAGAGCTTCCCTTGCAGCTCACCTTATCAGAGAGGTCTTATCAGAGTGGTCCTTCCAAGGCCATGGACTGGTTCTGATCCAAGGTCCTGGAGTTGTGGACCCCTGATGTAGAGCAGTAGTATTAGAACTAATATATGGACAAGCGGAACAGCTCAACGGTTAAAGCTCTTGCCTAGCAAGCACTTGGATAAGCATTAAGTACCTGAGTTCTATTTCCCAGTACCACATAAGCTGGGCATGGTGGTGAATGCCTGTAATTCCAGCATGAGGAGCTGAGACGGGAGGATTGCTCTGACCTATGGCCAGCCTGGGCTCCATAGTGAGTTTAGGACCAGCCTGGGCTATAGACTGAGACCCTGTCTCAAAAAAAATTAAATTAAAAAAGACTAATATATATCATATGTCTCTATTCAGTTAACAGATAATTACTATATATTGACTATGTGCTAGGTACTGTTCTAGAAGTTTGGATTTTATCTGTGAACAAAACACATTTGTGGAGTTTACCATTTTTCTTAGTCTTTTGTTGTTATAACAAAGTGCTCAAGACTGGGTTATTCATAAGGAACGTAGTTTATTTGAGCTCACAGTTCTGGAGGCCAGTAAATGAGTGTTTTTTGACTAATTCATCGTACACACCATATACATAGCAGAAAGTTACAAGATGTTATGACTAATCCGTGTTGATGATGAAATTAGGAAATTCAGAATGAAATGTCCATGTGTATGCTTTAATTTCTTATAATAGGATATTTATAAGATATTTATTAGTTGGAGTAGCCCATATTTCTGTAGATCATGTTGTATTTCTTTTTCTTTTTTCTTTTTTTTGTGAGATAGGGTCTTCCTCTGTAGCCCATTCTGGTCCTGAACTCACTGTGGACCCCAGGCTAGCCTTGGACTCATGGCAATTCTGCCTCGGTCTCCTGAGTGCTGAGATCACAGGCATATGCCTCCATGCCTGGCTTTATGTAGTACTGGGGAATCAAACTCAGGGCACTTGCCCTTAAGCCAAGTGTGTTAACTGCTGTGCCATTCCTCCAGCCCCACATTGTAGTTTTTACTTAGCTATAAGGTATTGTGATTATATCCCATAAGATAAAAATTAGAGTAGAAGCTTTTGGCTATATAGATCAGTGGTAGAACTTATAGTTACCATGTGTGAGGCCCTGTACTCTTTGTCCAACACAAGGAAACAAAATTTCAGTAGAATCTGTTGAACTTGGGCCTAGGAACATAGTTCAGTGTTAAAGTGCCTGCCTAGCAAGCTCAAGGCCCTATGTTTGATTCCCTAGCAGCACATAAAACTGAGCATAGTAGCACAAGCCTGTATTCTTAGCACTCAGAAGGCTGAGGAAGGAGGATTGGTCTAAGTTCAATGCAAGCCTGGGCTACGTAGTGAGTTGAAGATCAGCCTTGACTACAGAGGGAGACCCTGTCTCAAAAATACAAAAGAATCTATTTTACTTATAGAGAAATTATCACCTCTTCTAAGCTTGAGACTTCTGCTGCTATATTTTTTTTAGTTCTGATACTTTCACCTGTGGTAAATTATCTTAGTGAAGAATTCTCCAAAGGCCCTAGTTATTTGCCATTTGGCTAATTGTGAAAAGGAGTTAGTTAATATTTGCTTGATAAGCTATGTATCAGGTGTCCTAAGACACCAGCTTGAGTGATTCACTCAAAGGTCTTGTAGTATTTGACATATTGTCATATTTAGGGCTATAGTTTATTACAGTGTAAGGATACAAAGCAAAACCAACAAAAAGGAAAAAAGGCATATGGGATGATATACAGAAGAAACCAGACATAACCTTCTAAGTATCTAGTTCCTGTGGAGTCACACGGGGTGAAATGTTTTCTCCATCAGTGAATTGTAAAAACATTTGTAAAATTTTGTCTACCAGAGAAACTTAGTGGAGATTCAGTGCTGACAGGTCTTATTGGAAATTGGGCATACGGGGAATATCTTCCTGGCTATTGCAAATTCTATACTCCTGTAAGGAAAGTAAGTGTTAAGAATAAACTGCATTTTTTCCCCTTTCTAAACAAACTAGGCACTGTGAGCCATTGTTATTAAGGGACATTATAGTAATGTAAGGGACTATTCAGCATTTATATTTCAAGAACCACCTCAGAGTCAATAGCTATATTGCAGCTTTTCAAAAAAGATTCGATGAGTAGACTCCTGTAGGATAGTAAGGCATGAATAGAATTCTGCCCAGCAGAAGAGAAGAACATCACATAAGAAATTCAAGGAAAGAGCCAGATATGTACATATCTGTAATCTCAACACTTTGGGAGGCCATGGCAGGAAAATCCTGAGTTTTAAGTACATAGCAAGTTTGAGGTCAGCTTGGCATATAATAGGACTTTGTCTCAATAATAAAAATTCAAGGAAAGAGAAATTTTATAAATATGTGGTATGCTTAATCATTGTGATTTGAATATAAATGTTGATTGAAAGTTATGGAGACCCCTAGGATGTAGACGCAGAGAAGGAATTCATAAACCTAAACAGCAAGTTTAAGAAAGTGTGGTATGGAAGCTCTAGGGATGTTCTACTGTTGAGACTAGCACCTTGGTTTGTACCTACCTAGGGACAGAGTACAAGGCTTTGATTCTCTATAAGGTTAAGCCCATTCTGTAAGTTGTCTCCTCTGTTGATTGTGTGTTTTTGTTTTTAGACTGGTTCTGAACTAACTATATATCCCATGCTGTCCTCAAACTCACTGCATTCCTTCTGTGTTAGCCTCTCAAGTACTGGGTTTACAGGTATGCGCTACGATGTCTGGTTTATGTGGCGCTGGGGAATTGAACCCAAGCCTTGCACTTGCAAGGCAAAAACTTTAATCACTGAGTTATGCCCCTAGCCCTTCACAGAAGGTTTTTAATATTTTTAAATAATTTTATTGTAAAAAATTCACATGGAATAAAATTTAACTTTTTTTTGTAAATATGTGAATTCCAAATTCTGTAACACATTAGAACCTTGGGATTTGGTCAATCAGTAAGCATCTATGTTCACCCCTTTTTCAGAGGTTCACCCTTTCCTATCTGACCAGTGCCTCTCTTTTTATCCTGTTATTCATTTTGGGGCCTTTTTATGTCATTCTTTTTGTACATTTCAGAAAAGGGACACCCATGTATACTTAATCTTTTGGCTTGGTCCATTTGGCTGGGCATTATTGATTCTAGGTGGCCCCATTTTCCTTCAAACGCTTCACATCTGCCTTTCTTTATGGCTTCATAGTCTTCATTTCTTTTGGGAACATACCCAGTAGAGCAGTAGCTGGATCAAATGGGATTTCCATTCTCAGCTTTCTAAGAAGCCTCCAGACTTCTTTCCATAATGGTTGTACCAGATTGCATTCCCGTCAGCAGTGAAGTACAGTTCCTTTTTTTCCTCATCCTTGCCAACAATTGTTGTTTTTTGAGTTCTTGATATAGGCCATTCTCACTGGAATGAGGTGGTTTTTAATTTTTTATAATCCAATTTTTTTATCTTCGTTAGCATGTTTGGTTATTAAAAGAATGGTAGTGAAAACAACACAGTAAGAATGGCTACATCAAGAATTCTAAAGTAACAAATGCTGAGAGGCTGTGGGGAAAAAGGAACCCTTGTACACTGTTGGTGGGAATATAAACTAGTACAACCACTATGGAATTCAATATGGAGATTTCTCAAAAAATGAAGTGAAAATTTCATTTGACCCAGCTATACCTCTTCTGAGTATCTTTCCAAGACTATTAAAGACATCATGTAACAGTGGTGAATTATTTTATGGCAACGTAATTCATAATAGCTAAATCTTCGAAGTAGCCTATATACCCATCAACTGATGAGTATTAAAGAAATGTGAACTATGTATCGTCTGCCATAAAGAAAAATAAACTTGAGGGTTGCAGGACTAGTTCAGCAGTTAAAGTGCCTGCCTCGCAAGCGCAAGGCCCTGGGTTCAATTCTTCAGCACCATATAAGCTGGGCGTGTTGGCACATACCTGTAATCCCAGCACTCAGGACTCAGATGCAGGAGGATTGCCAATGGTTGGAGGTTGACCTAGGCGTCATAGTGAGTGACTTCAGGACCAGCCTGGAGTACAGAGCAACACCCTGTCAAAAAAAAAAAAAAAAAAAAAAAAAAAAAAAAAAAAAAAAAAAAAAAAAAAAAAAAAAAAAAAAAAAAAAAAAAAGGAAAAAAAGGAAAAAGAAATCTGAATGATTGGTAGGGTAATTAATGCACCTTGACATCATAGTGCTTAGCAAAGTAAATCAGACCAAACACAGAATGTTAAATACTTCATGATTTGCTTTAAACGAAAGACCCAAAATATAAATAATTTAATGTTGAAAATAAAAGAGTAAAGATGGAAACTGGGTGGTAAACTCTGTGGAGATGGGAAGGGGAGACAAGAGAGTGAGGCAGGGAAGGAGAAATAAAAATGTGTTAAGATGTTATATATATATGTACCATTTCCCCAAGTTGGATCTAATTATTATGTGTCACAAACATATACTGATAGAGAAATAATTATGGGAAAAAATAAAGTTGGGAATCCTTCGATCTCCCTTTATAAAGTAAATCATTTTAGCAGGTACATTTTTTTTTTGAGATAGGTCCTTGCGCTGTAGTCCAAGCTGTTCCTGAATTAACTATGTTTGGCCTCAAACTCACAGCAATCCTCCTACCTCAGACTCCCAAGTGGTGGGATTTGTGGCATGTGCCACCATGCCCAGCTTATGTGGTGCTGGGGAATCGAACCTAAAACCTTGTGCTTGCTATGCAAATACTCTAATTGCTTTGTTATTCTTGCAGCCCCAACAGGTACCTATTTCATGGACGAATAGGATGCAAAAATTACTCCCTGTCAGTCCAGCATATTGATAAGGAAGCTTATCTTTTTCAGCTTAAGTTCTTGGTTGATGAAGGAGAAATTCATGTTGGAGCCCAACCTGGACAACTTAGGATATGTCACCAAAAAAAGGAAAAGAAAAAAAAAAAAAGAAAAAGAAACTGACAGGCGATTTAGCTCAGTGTGATGGCCTTGATTTCAATTCCTAGCATGACAATAGGCAAACAAAGCCCAAACAGAAATATTAACCTCAAAAGTATTTTTGGGTGGTGATCCCCTGGGATACCCCACAAAGGTAAATGCGTGATCACTCTGGAGATGCATGACTTCAATCCAGGCTACTTGGCATTCTCACAGATTACAGCTATGCTGAAAATAAAATGTCAGCAAAAATTATAGAATACCTCAGGAAACAACCTTATCAAAAGCTAATAACAACAATAAAAAGATGTTAGCAATAGCATAAAAACAATTATCATGGTGATATACTCAAGAACATCCAACAATAGAACCAGTGGGTAGAGATTGTAAAACATGTATGTCAAAAGTGATAATTTAAAATTATAACTAATTTTATGACCTAAAATTGAAGACTTAGATTAAAATGACAGCATTCAATAAAAATAGGAAATATTAAAAGATGAACATTAAATGTTCATTGCAGTAATTTCATAGTAGCCAAGGTAAGAAACAGTCTAGATGTCTAGGAGCAGGAAAACTATTAAATGATAGTGTAGGCATGGTACTTGGAATGTTTGAACGGGATGTCAGTGACAAGTGTGAAAACTCCTTACGTGAAAAGGTAATTTATAGAATGATACAAATTAGTGTGGTTGAAAAACAGGCAGAGATGATACATAGTTTACAGATAACATATAGTGAAAATATAAAGTATGCATAGAAATGGTAAATAATAGAATTTAGGGTATTACATCTTACAAAGGAGGAAGGTAAAAAGAATGATATTGGATAGGGTTACATATTAGGCTTTATTTGCATCAGAACAAGATTTACCAGTGTAAAAATTTGATAAAGGTGGGATGGTGAAGTGGATCTGTTCATTATATCATGCACATCTTTTTTAGTATTTAAATATTTTAGAACAAAAATGTTAAAATTTAAAATACTTTGCATTACAGAATAGCTGAAAGAAAATATGTAACCAGTTCAACCTCTATTTTTTCTTATAAAACAAACTATGTTTAAATTCTTCAACTGGTTATTTTATGTTACTTTCTTCTTACACTTTTTGTAGGCAAAGTGTGTAGGAAAAATAAGATCAAAATTATTTAACATAACAGGGCAGTTCTTATGTCAGTTATTGATAGAGGTTTCCAGAAATCTATTTGCACCTTGAAATGTTTTCTGCCCTGAAGGTCTTTTCTCTGTTGATCTGAGTTTCTCAGTCTCAGTCTCTTGCGATATGTTTGGTGGGTGGATTCTCTCTCTTAGGATGTATGAAATTTCTGTCTCTTGGAGTCGCTTTCATAGCTCCTCACCCCTACTTCAGGGTCTGTCTCTTAAACTTGTACTGTCAGGATCCCTTGTTTGCTGCCACTCAGCATTTATCCTAATCCCCTTTCCCTCTACTTAATGTCTTTCTCTCTTGGTGTAGAGCTGTTACTCATGGGATTTTCTTTGTCTCTGTCTTCTTGCCTGCCCCTCCCCCTTCAACCCTCTCTCCTCTCAGATCTCTTAACAGTTTACTTGGTATTTTTTTATTTCTCTTGGTCATTCTGAATTTTTTTTCCTGATTTACTTACTTATTTATGTTGCTTGTATTTTGTTTAGGTAAAACCACTTCTTCTTCTAATCCAAGCAGTCCAGCTCCAGACTGGTATAAAGATTTTGTTACAGATGCTGATGCTGAAGTTTTAGAGCATTCTGGGAAAATGGTACTTCTCTTTGAAATTCTTCGAATGGCTGAGGAAATTGGGGATAAAGTGTAAGTGCTTCCATTTATATGAAATTCATCATTATTTAAAAATTTTGAGCACAACTGTTGTTTTCTTTCTGCAGGTATAATATCTTTGATTATTGTAGTGGTAGACCAATACAAACAACTGTTTTCTTCGTGAGTAGTTCTGACTACATATTCAGGCAATTCCTTCAGTGTTGTTTTTCACTTTTAGCTACTACACCTTGAATTTATTTCCTTGGCTGAAGCTTTTAGTTGATGTGCTTGTTTTTCCATCAACAAAATTATTTTCCTGGGATGGAGGAATAGCACCATCGTTAGAATGCTTGCCGTATAAGTACAAGGACCTGAGTTTGATCCCCCAGCATCACATAAGCTGGGTGTGGTAGCCCATGCCTGTAATCCCAGCACTTGAGAGGCTTAGGCAGGAGGATTGCCTTGAGTTCTAGCCCCTCCTGGGCTACATAGTGAGTTCAGGACTGCTGAGTAGTACATAGTATGGTTTCTGCTCTTTCGCTTTCCTCCATCCCAAGTCACTGGTAACTTTCTAATCTCCAAATATAGTGGAAATCTGTAAGACTTCATTTTACCTGTTTAACTATTCTTTCTTTTTGTGTTTTTGTTTTTGATACTGGGGATCCAGCCCAGAATCTTGATATCCTCAGCCCATTTTTATTTTTGCTTTTGAGACAGGATCTCACTAAGTCGCCCAGGCTGAGTTCAAACTTGCAATCCTCCTGCCTCAGCCTCCCAGAATGCTGGGATTATAGGTCTATGCCAGTGGGCCTGGCTTAGTTACTCTTAGTTATTATTTTATTTCTTCCTTGTGTTTTGTTCCTGTTTGTTTTACATCAAATGTTTATGCTGCCATTCTCTTCTTTATACCTCTATCCTTAATCTTACTTTTCAAATTAGTATTCGAAAACTTTAAAATTTTTAAACCACACTGCCTAAGCTATTACAAGGTCCCAGCATATGATCATAGAATATTTTAAGATGTATTTTTGATTTCTATATCAAGAGTTCCCAGCCTCTGCCTGCCTTATTTTCCCTTGATTTTTTGTTACAATAAAAATATTTTAAGAGTTTTATTGCTTACATACATTAACTATACAGTATGTTACTTATTTTATGTGGACCCATACAGTTATTCTTTGTTAACAATAAATGGGCAAAAATGGCCGTAATTTAGGCACACCTGCTTCAGATCATTTAACACAGTGACTAAAATGAAATAATCTTTTACCTTAAAATTTTTTGGGTTTATTCCTCTAGCTGCCTTGAAAAGAGGCCACACCTCTGTTAGATTCCCCTATCACCTTTGAGTGTACTCTAGTCTTAACATTCTGGTATACCTGTTTATGTCTTTCTTTGGGAGAGTAAGCTGTTTGTAAACAGAAGTTGTCTTTTATTGTTTTTTTTTTATTAGTCACTGTGCCTAGAGCCTTGTAGGTATTTAGTAAAAGTCTTACCCTTTTTGGTTGTATATTACCACTTTATTTATAGAGAAGCAAATGGTTCAGGTCAGGGATGATGTTGGCTTAGGCTAGAGTGGAAGTAATGGTAAAAAGTTAAGTTTTACTGCAATATCATACAAGAATTTGAAGAGTGTTAGAAGGATTTCAGTGGTCTTTTAGTTTCCTACCCAGTATAGGAATTTTCTTGCACTATGCTCAGTAAACGTAGCTTCAGAGCCTTTCCTGTGATGGGATATTTGTGTTCTCAACAGACTACTGATTCTTGAATACTTCAGATTGTTAAAACATGTATCCTTATCTTTAGTTTATACCCTGTTTCTACATCTGCTTCCCCTATGGTCTAAAGTAGAACATGTCTGTTTCTTTTTATTCTCACAGTGTGACCATTTTTATCTATGTGCCAAACAGGTTAAATCACTACACACTATAAAACTATGTACTTCTGGAAGAACTGCAATTTATGCTAGTATCCGTCTACTATTTCCTTAGGGAACATTTTATAATGAATAACCATATATGCGTATTTAATTATCCTTCCCTGTTTAGAACTCCATCTTTTCTACTTTTTCCTTATAATTTCTATTTTTATTAGTATATGTTTGTGATACATGCTGATTAGATACAGCTATGGGAATTATTGCATCTTAATCATTTTTATTTAATTTGTCCATATTCTCATTCCTTTCCTTTGTCCATTCCTCTCATTTTCCTAATGCATTTCACTGTAGTTTACAAACATTACTACTGTTTGTTTGCAAACAATATTAATGTTGTTTCAGCTCATTGTGGTTCAAAGATGGTATGTTTATTTCTCTTGTCACTTTTAGCCTTTTTCCCCTTGATTTCCTTGATCTATTCTAATGTTAGTTCTGACCACATGATTATGCATATACTTCATTTTTTTTTACCATACATGTCAACATACAATCTCAATGAGGACAACACTTAAGGTAAAGTTTTTAACACAGTTATAGTCTGAATTCTGTGTGTCCATTTATATAGTTGAACATAAAGGTGTTTAACATCTAAATGATATTATTGCTTTATTGTTGGTATTGAACTTGGTCAACTATGTCTTTTTTTCTTTAGTGCATAACCACTGCGAAATCAGATGTCCCTATTCTCTGCTTTAAACAGAAGTTAAAAATTTATATTTCACAGAGCAAGCACTGTTATTTTTGCCAGTAGTGTGCTGTTAAGTGTTTAATATCTGCCTCCCCCCATATAAAAATAAAAAAGAAAAGGCAAGTAATCTAGAAACACCCTAATTCATAACATTTACCAATTTCCAGGATATAAGTACTCCCACCATGTATAATTTCACATTAACAACATTATATTAGACATGAGAAAGGATAATAACAATCAACTTTCCCATTTTAGATTATAGTGAACTCCAACATACCACTGGTTTTTAGCACGATTCTTCTGATTTGTTTTCTATTATTTAAACATTATATTTTGTTTGAATCTTCTCAGCTTTTTGTTAAATATGAATTTGGCAAGTATTTTATATTTTCATATGACTTGGTAATGAACTTTATAAAATCAAAGTGGTTTGCACTGGTAGGAACATTTTCATCAATCAAGATAACATTCATGTATTCTGTGACTAGAAAATGTTAACGGATATAACATTCACTATATTCTTATGCAGATTTCTTTTGCTTTTTCACAATAAGACCTGTTTGAGCTTAGGGGTTCCCAGATCAGCTTTAATTGTTAACTGGCTCAAATCAACCTCTTTTTCCAGCACCGTAGCCAGAATTCCAGATTAATTACAGTTCAATAATTTATATCCTAGAAACTTAGTTTTAGAATCATCAAGGACTGATCCTTATTTTGTAGCCTAGAATGCCAATTTTGATTCTGGGATAGATAATGAAACTATTGTTAAGGCTAGATATATAGACTTTGATCAGGTACCCTGAACACCAGAAGTCAATTCATTTCCTTATCAGTGTTTAGTAAGTTAGAAAATAGGAGACAGTGGATTCCAACAGTGCAGAGCTCAGGACATTTTAGTATAGAAAATGTGTGTATTGTTAACTCCAACAGCTATTTCATAGTTCAGTTGTTCTTTTATTTATTTATTTTTTTCTTTTACTAAAATCTAAAGACTTCTAGCAGTGAGTATTGAGGGATCTTTTGGATACAGAAGCACTTCCATCTCCTATAATATAGCTAGCAGAATTAAAACAAAATTTAAGGAAAACACACTTGCCATAGGTATATAGTTTTTTATATGCAGACCTACTTTTTTTTTGCTTTTGCAAGGAAGATGAGACCTTCGTACATTACCTTTCTAGATACTTATTTCCAGTGTATAATTAAGTGAAGTTATTTCTCAATTTACTAACTTGAGTTTCTCATTTCCTAATCAATGGGTTAGATCAGAGTGTTGATTTTCTAACTACTTCTCTGAGCCTCTCCGATGTGGAGACCTAAAGAAAAGGTTGACAGATCAATGTTACTTTTCTTTCTTTTTTCACAGTTCCTAAAGCAGTTACTGTTGTTTTATTTTTTTCACCCATTTTATTGATATGTATTAGTGCAAAATTTAAGGTTTACAATGAAGTTAAGGATTTTGTGCACATACATATCTTGTCAAGGTGACAAAGACTTTCCCATTCTCCTTTTGTCCCTCCCCTTCCCCTCCCCTCCTTCCCCCTCCCTCCTTCTCCACCCTACCCCCCTGTTTCACTTTGTTTTTTGTTTTAAGTTCCGATCTGGGTCTCCCATATCAGAGAGAACATTTGATGCTTACTTTTGTTTTTTAACTCTTATGAAAGACTTTATGATAACAAATAGTTTTCATTGCTAATAAGGAATTGAATTATAAGACCATAAGGATAGCTGGATGTGGATGTGGTGGCTCATGCCTTTATTCCAGCACTCTAGACAGTTAAGGCAGGAGTATTGCAAGTTCATTCCCACCCCAGGCAAACTGGTAAGACCCTGTGTCAAAATTTAAAAAAATAAAATAAAGGGCTGGTGATACAGCTTAGTGCAAATGTCTTGGGTTTAATTCTTAGTACTGCCAAAACCACACAAATAGCCCACTACGGTAAAGAACCAGGAATTTGCAGGTGTACTTGAAATGGAATGACAAGATATTTTAGGATATATTTGAATTATTGGGATACTTTTAATAGAAAGAATTTTTTTATATTTTCTAAATAGTAGTTTTTGTACAGCAAGAGTTAGTAATTTTGATGAAATCCAGTTGTGTTTTTGTTTGTTTTTGTATTGGAGTTAAATCCAGAGCTTTTGCACTGAGCTACATGTCCACCTCTTTCTTATTTTGGTACAGGTTCTCCCTACGTTGACTAGGCTGGGATTACATGCACCACCACATCTGTAAAGAAGTCTAGTTTATTAACTTTTTTTCACCAGTCTTACGTCATCATGTCTGAAAGGTTGTTTAACACTAAGTTATAAAGATTTTCCTACATTCATTCTTCTAAATATTTTGTTGGTCATATATTTTACCATTAGATGTATGTTCCATTTTGAGTCAATTTTTGTTAAAGGCATGAAATTTAGGTCAAAGTTTCTTGTTTTTCTTATGGATGTTCAATTTTACCAAGATCAGTATTGAAAAATTATCCTTTTTTTCATTGAGTTTCCTTTGCCCTTTTGTTGAAAATCAGTCAACCATGTTATATGACTCTAAATCTGACCTCTTTTGTTCCATCATTGATCTATTCCTGTCCTTTTGTGAACACTAAACTGTCTTGATTACAAAACTTCAAGTGTTGAAATAGTGTAGACTTTGGCTTCCAGCTTTGTTTTTCTTACTGTTTTGGGTTATGTGCTTAGCATTCCCACGTGAGTTTAACAATCAGCTTGTTAATTTCCGTAAAATTTCTTTTGTAATTTATCGTACAGTTTTATTCAACTATGATCAATACCTTTACTAGGTGAAATTCTAAACTATGAACACTAATCTCTTTTTTTAGTCTTGTTTTTAGCCAGTCCCTTATATCACTGGACTTGATTGAAGATTTTCTTGAATTGGCTAGTAGGGAGAAAACAGAAGATAAAGATAAACCTCTTATTTATAAAGGTGAGTTACAAATATTTATATAGTGTAATTTGTAACATACTGATTTAAACATAACAATATAATAATATAGAAAACAAAACTACTCAATATCATAACTCTTTATACTTTTTTCTGCAGTATCTTTTTATGAACATACATCTGGCCTTTTTCCCTAATAATAGTTAGTTTTATTAGTATATATTTGCCATAAATAGTAATTATACTCAATTACATTCAACTTGGTGATATTGTGCTTATACATATTACGTCTTAATCATTTTTATTTCTCCTTCCCCTTTCGTCCTTCCCATCTCCTCCCATCACCTGGCCACCTTTCCATCTCCACAATCTACTTGCCTGTTTTCCTGTGGTGTCTCTTTTTTTGTTGGGGGCAGGTACTGGGAATTGAGACCAGAGCCGTTATCCTGAGCTACATCCCTGCCCCAATATTAGTTTTGATTTTGAGATACGTTCTCAATAAATTGCTAAATTGCCAAGGCTTGATTGGGACTTGTGATCCACCTGCCTCAGCTTTTCAGAGGCTGCGATCAGAGACCTCTGCCACTGGGCCTAATGCTGTCACGTCTTCTTTATTGTTCTCTTAATTTTTTTTATATTTTGAGTTTCTCATATAAGAGAAACTGTGATATTCATGTTCTGTGTTTAGTTTATTTCCCTTAGTATTGTGGTTTCAAGGTGCAGTTGTTTTTCTGCAAATGACTGAAATGTATTGTTTATAGGAGAGCAGGTACTTCATTGTATGTGCATACCACGTTTTCTTAATCCATTTATCTTTTGGTATCCTACATCCATGGTGTTGCTATTATGAATTATGCTGCTGTAAACATGGGTTTGTTTATCCCACTGTAATGATATCTTTAACTCTTTGAGTAAGACATCCAGAAAAAATACAGCTTGGTCAAATTAAATCTCTTTTTTCAGTTTTTTGAGACATCGCCGTGCTCATTTCCGTAGTGATCTTACTAGTTTGCATTCTCATTAACAATGTAGAAGGGTTCCTTTTGTCCTGTAACCTTGCCAGCATTTGTTGTGTTTTGAGTTTTTGGTGAGAGTCGTTTTTACTGGAGTAACATGGAATTTCACTGTTGCTCTAATTTGCATTTCTCTGATGGCTAAAGATGTTGAACATTTTTTTGTGCACCTATTGGCTATTTATATTTATTTTCAGTCATTTCTGTTCATTTCAATTAACTGATTTTTTGATTGAGTCTTTTATTTTGGGTGCTTAGTTTTTTAAGTTCTTTATGTATAGTGCATATTAGTCCTTTGAGGATTAGCTGGCAAAATATTTTTCTATTCTCTAGGTTGCCTCTTCACTCTGCTTGTTATTTCCTTTGCTGTGTAGAAGCTTTTAAATTTAGGGTAATCCCATTTGTTAATTCTTAGTGTTTGATTGGTGTTCTCTGTAGGAAGTCCTTTCCTATGTCTATATCTTTAAGGATTTTACGTGTTTTTATTTTTCTTCCCACAAGTTCAGTGTTTCTGTCTTAATATTTAGATCTTTGATCCATCTTGATTATGTTTTAGTATAGAGTGAAAGGTAAGAGTCTAGGTTCATTTTTGTCTGCAGATGAGTAATCAATGTTCCCAGCATCATTTGTTAAAGAGGCAGTCTTTAAGATTCCTGGGGCTGTGTATACTGAGTTTTGTGTGTTTCATTGATCCAACTGTGGTGGCGGTTTTTTTTTTTTTTCCAGTGACATGTGATTTTTATGACTGTTGTTTTGTAACTTGAAATCTAGGATTGTAATGTCTGTTACTTTGCTCCTGTTCAACATTCGTTTGTCAATACGTTTGTCTTGTGAATATTTGATGTTTACTACATTGTATAGAGATACAAATACTAAAATGGTAATGATAATGAACCATATCATCATGTTTATCATCTCATATAGTTAACTTTTTTGTGACTGCACTAGCTAAAATCTAGTAATCTTTGTCTTTTTTTGTGACTACATCAGCTAAAATCTAGAAATGTTGATTGGGATAAATTAACATTTTTTAAAAGCCTTGAAAAATTTTTATAACTTTTTGGTAGTACTGAACTACATCACCAGTCCCCCATGTCCCTTAATTTGAGACAGAATCAGGCCTTTACATTGAGATCTAGCCTCAGCCTCCTATGTTTCTGGAATTATAGGTGTGTATTATTGTATAGTACTTATTATATAGTACTAAAGCTAAAAAGCTTTAGTACTATATAATTCACATTCTGTACACTTTACACATCTAAATGGTAGAATCCAGTGGTTTTAGTATATTGATAGATATGTGCAACTGTCACCACAATTAGTTATAGAACTTTTTTTTTGATTTGAGACAGGGTTGCATTATGTAATCCATGTTGGCTTCAAACTCATGATCCTCTATCCTCAGCTTCCCATATACTGGGATTCTAGGCATGTACGCCATACCTGATGGATATGTTAACATATAATTACCACCGAATCCCTGGAAATTGTGCTATCACTTCCTTCCTCTGCCACTCAGCTCCTTCACAGCTAAGTAACTGCTAATCTACTTCACGTCCCTAGGGCTTGGCTTAATCTGGATCATTCTTTCAAGTGGAAACATTTTGTGATTTACTTATTTTACTTTATATAGTATTTTAAGGTAAATTAATTTGTAGCATATTATATACTTAATTCCTTATTATGGCCTAATATTCTATCATGAGTAATACTATGTTATTATCTATTTTTTCATTCATGGATCTTTGTGCTATTTCTTTTAGCTGTTAGAAATAGTGATACTATAAACATTTGTATATACATTTTTATTTGTTTGAATGCTTGCTTTCAATTTATATTCTTTTGAATATAATATGTAGGAATGGAATTACTGGGTCATAGGATAATGTTTGTTAATCTCACTGAAGAATTACCAAATTATTTTTTCCCATATTGGCTATATTTTATACCCCGATAGCAGTGTGCATGTACAAGCATCTCAACTTCTCCATATCCTTGTTAACACTTGATATTTTTCTGATTTTGATTTTTATTACAACTTTCCTGTGGTTGTAAAGTGCCATCTCTTTTGTGGTTTTGATTTGCATTTTTCTAGTGAGTAGTGATGTTAAGACTTTCTTCCTGTGCTTGCTCACTGTTCATGTTCTGTGGAAGAATGGAATCTTTCCCCACTTTTTGACTTGGATTGCTTGTCTTTCTTGTTGTTGAGATATGTGTGTTTGAAAAATATATTTTAGGTACTAGTCCATTTCCATTTGGATTACTTACAAACGTTTTCTCTCATAGCCCGTGTTTTTGCTTTCTTCATTATGTTCTTTAATGTATAAAATTAATTTAATTTGATGAAGTCCAGTTTATCTATTTTTTAGTTGCTTGTGCTTCTGTTGCCATGTCGAAGAAACTATAAAAAACTACAATCTTAAGATGTAGCCCTATGTTTCCTCATAGTTTTATAGAATTAGCTCATTCCCCCCATTTCATATATATAGATACAAAATGGTTTCATTGAGCTCAGATATTTAGTGCACATATATTTTGTGTCAACATTACAGTCCCTTACCCCCACCCCCACCCCCTTTGGGACCTCCCATACCCCCAGACTCCCATTACCATACCCATTTCTGTAGAGTGCCTGTATTCTGGCTTTTTCATATCAGAAAGTGTATGTGAAATTTAACCTTCTGTATTTGACTCATTTCATTAAATATAATGGTCTCAAGTTGCATCCATTGATCAATATGGATGAGTACTGTTCCATTTTGTATATATACCACAATTTTTGTATCCATAGAACTGTTGATGGGTATTTTGCCATCTTCCACATTTGGCTATGGTTAGTTTGGCTGCTATAAACATGGGTATGTATGTATCTCTGTTACATGTTACTTTTAACTGTTTGGGCAGAATACCTAGAAGAAGTATTGCTGAATTGAATGGAATATTTATTTTCAGCCTTTTGAGGAATCTCCATACTGCTTTCCCTAGTGGTTGTACCAGCTCACAGTCCCACCAGCAATTTAAAAGTTTTCCTTTTTCCCCACAACCTTGCCAGCATCAGTTGCTGGTTGAGTTCATGATATACACCATTCTCACTGGGGTAAGATGATATCTTAGTGATGTTTTGATTTGCATTTCTATAATGGCTAAGGATGGTGAACATCTGTTTATATATTTGCTGGCCATTTGAACTTTTGCATCTGAGAACTGCCTATTATTTTCACTTGCTCATTTTTTTAATCTGGTCTTTGATTTTGAGGAGTCAATTTTTCTTCAGTTTGTTGTATATTCTAGTTATTAGCTTCCTGACTGAGGTGTAGGTAGTAAAAAAATTTTTCCCATTCTGTCAGTTATCTCTTCACTCTGTTGATAGTTCCTTTACCATGCACAAACTTTTTAATTTACTATAATGCCATTTATAGATTCTTGGGTTATTTCTTTTAGATACGGTGTCCTATAAGAAAGTCTTTGCCTATGCCTACATCTTCTAGATTTTTGCCTGTTTTGTCTTCCAGAAGGTTCATTGTTTCTGTTTTACTAAATAAGTCTTTGATCCACTTTGATTTGATTTTGGTACGTGGTGATAGGTGTGTGTCTAAATTCATTCTTCTGTATGTGGATAACTGATTCTCCCAGCACCATATATTGAGGAGACTATCCTTTTCCGGTACATGTTTTGGGCCTCTTTTTCAAATACCTGTTATCTGAGGGTACATGAGGTTGTCTATGCATCCTCAGTTCTGTTCTATTTGTCATTGGTCTGTTTTTGTGCCAGTACCATATAGTTTTTTGTAACTGTTGCTTTGTAATATAATATGATGATGAATTGCAATGCCACCTGCTTTTGTCTTGTCACTTAATATTGCTTTAGGTATTCTGGGTCTCTTTTGGGTTCTATATAAATTTCAGGATTTTTTTCAAGTTCTGTGAAAAACATTCTTGGTATTTTGATAGGAATTGCATTGAATCAGTATATCAGTTTTGCCAGTATAGCCATTTTGACTATATTAATTCTGTCTATCCAGGAATAGGGGTACCTATCCATTTTCTAATGTCCTCCTCAATTTCTGTCTTCAGCATAATACAGTTTTCATTGTAGAAGTCCTTCACTTCTGTAATTAAGTTTACTCCTAGGTTTTTTTTTTTTAAGAGCTATTGGAAATGGCATTACTCTTGTGAGCTCTTTCTCAATGAGTTCATTATTAGTGTAGGGGAATGCTATTGATTTTTTGCATTAATTTTGTATCCTCCAATTTGCCTGATTTTGTTTATTAGTTCTAAGAGTTTCATGGTGGAGTTTTTTTGGGGTCTTCATTGTAGAAAATCATGTCATCTGCAAATAAGGATAGTTTGGCTTCTTCCTTTCTGTTACATGTTCCCTTTGTTTCACCATTTTGTCTGATTGCTCTAGTTAGGGTTTCGAGATTATGTTTAATAGGAGTCGTGAAAGTGGACAGCCTTGTTGTTCCGAATTTAAGAGGAAATGTTTTCAGTTTATCCCCATTTACTGTGATACTTGCAGTAGGTTTGGCATTTATAACTTTGATCAGTTTGATGTAAGGTTCTTCTATACCTGTTTTCCTCAGGGTATTTATTATGAGCGGATGTTGGATTTTGTCAAAGGACTTTTCCACATCAATTGAGATGATCATTTGATTTTTGTTCTTGCTTTAATTAATGTGTTGTATTACATTAATTGATTTATGTGTGTTAAGCTAACCTTGCACCCCAGGAATCAAGCCAACTTGATCGTGGCATGTGATTGTTCTAGTATCTTGCTGGCTCCTATTTTCTAGAATCATATTGAAAATTTTTGTATCTATATTCATTAAGGAGATTGGTCTATAATTTTCTTTCTTGGGTCAGTCTTTGTCTGGTTTTGGTATCAGGGTAGTGCTAGCTGCCAAAAACGAGTTTGGCAATGTTCCATCTCTTCTGGCCTCATGGAACAGTTTGGCATGCAGTGGTGTTAGCTCGTCTTCGAAGTACTGACAAAATTCTCTTGTGAAACCTTCTGGTCTTGTACTCTTTTTGTGGGTAGAGACTTTATTTTTGCCTCAATTTCCATGTTTGATATGGGTCCATTCAGGATTTTTGTGTCCTCTTGGTTCAGTTTTGGTGTTTTGTAAGTGTCTAGAAATTTATCCATTCTTTCCAAGTTCTACAATTTTTGAAGTATAAATTTTCAAAATAGTTCTTTATAATTCTCCGAATTTCAGCAGTGCCAATTGTGATTTCCCCTTTTTTTACTTTAATTACCTTGATGTGGGTTTTTTTCCTTCCTTCTTTTGGTTAGTTCATCTAATGGTTTACCCATCTTATTTATTCTTTCAAAGAATCAGCTCTTTGATCATTGTTTTTTCTCTCTCTCTTTTTGAGACAAGGTCTCACTCTGCAGTCCAAACTGGCCCTGTACTCACTATGTAGCCCATGCTGGCTTAGAACTCACAGCAGTCTTCTTACCTCAGCCTCCTCAGTGCAGCCTTATAGGTGTGCAGTACATGTGTTGCTGGGGAATCAAACTCAGCACCTTGTGCCTCATAAGCAAGTGTTGTAACTGCTTTGCTGTTCCTATAGCCCTCATTGATTTTTTTGTACTGTTTTTTTTTGTTTCAATTTTGTTAATTTCTTTTCTCATCTTTGTGATTTTTTTCTTCTTATATTTGATTTAGATTGTTCTTGATTTTCTAGGACCTTGTGGCACATCATTAAACTGTGTATTTGGGATTTCACTGTTTTGGGATGCATACATGAATGTCCTGATTAGGACTGTTTTCATTGTGTCCCACGGGTTCTGATATGATCTGCTTCCTTCATTGTTTAACTTCAGGAATTTTTAAATTTCCTCCCTGACTTCTTCTATCATTCAGTGTTTATTCAGTAGTAAGTTATTTAGTCTCCTTGTGATTATATAGTTTCTGTAGTTTATTTTGCTGTTGATTTCTAGTTTTGTTCTACCATGATTTGAAATTAAGGAGTTATTTTCACTCCTTTGTAGTTATTTAAACATGCCTTATGGTCTATGATATGGTTTATTTTGGAAAATGTTCCATTGCTGCTGAGAAAAAGTGTACTGTGTTGATTTTGGATAGAACAATCGTTAGATATGCATTAAGTCCAATTTTTCCTCACTGTGGTATAACTTTAATATTTCTTTGTTGATTTTCTGTCTAGTTGTCTATCTGTGATAATGGAGCAATGAAGTCTGCTACTATTATTGTATTAGGATTTACATGGTCTTCTAAGTCCAGTAATTTTTGTTCTACATAATTGCATGATCTGAAATTGGGAGCATATATGTTGATAATTGTAATTTCTTCCTATTGAAATTTCCGTTAATCACTATATAGTGTGTGTTTCTTTGTCTCTTGTAGACTGATTTGGTTTGAAATCTACTACGTTTCAGGCTATAGTTACCCTTGCTTGTTTCCTGGTTCCAGTTGTATGGAGTATTGATTTCCACCCTATTATTTTAAATCTCTTTCCTTCTGTGTAATGTGTCTTGCAATTACCAGATTATAGGGTTTTGTTTCAATATGCAAATGAAACATCAACATTCACTATTGGTATAGTGGTATATTTGTTGCATTTTGCCATCTTTACAATGCTTCAGTGTTGTTTCATTTACACTCTTGTGAGTTCATTTTCCTCTTTCTGTTGTTTCTTTTTCTCTTTTTTTCTTGGTGCTTTTGGTCTGCCTATTTGTCTCTTAAGATTCTCTTTTTTTTTTGTCTCTAAGATTCTTATAAGTATTTTCTGCAGTGCTGGTCTAGAGGACATGAATTTCTTTAGGTTTTCCTCATCGTGAAAAAATTTAGCTGCTTCTATTTTGAAGGATAGTTTTTGCAAGATATAGCTGCCTGTGTTGGTATTTATGTTCTCTTAGCACTTGCATGATGTCATTCTCTGATCTCCTGGCCTTTAGAGTTTGTGTTGAAATGTCTTCAGTTATCATGATATTTTCATCCTTGTAAGTCATTTTTTGTTTTTCTCTTACAGCTTTTAATATTCTCTGTTTGTTTTGAGTCTCTAGGATTTCAATTATGATGCGCCATTGATAGGTTCTCTTCTGGTCAAGGTTATGCCATCTTCTGTATGCCTGACATAGCTCAATGTTCATTTCTTTCCCTAGATTTGGGGCATTTTTTTATGTAATTTTATTGAACTTGTCCTCTGAGTATTTTGTTCTTTATTTTCTCCTGCACTTCATAATTTTGAGGTTGTTTCTCGTTGAGCCATCCATGAGCTGTTGCAACCAGTGTCTTTCTTGTCTTTTGTTTTGTAGTCCCCACTGACCATATGATCCAGTTTCTCCACCTTATCCTCAAGATCCTGTAATCTGTCTTCAAATTGTTCAAGCTGATTTCCTGTTTTTACTTTCTATGAATTTTTCATATCCTGGACTTAAGCTTTCATTCTTTGTACTTCTCTACTGAAGTATTCCTTAATTTCTTGTACAGCCTTCTTTATCTCTTTGTTTCTTCAAAAACCTCTATCATTAATGGCTGTTGTTTCTTTCGTTATGTTCAATTTGAACTCCCATTGCATCTCTAGCATCTCTTGTTTCATCTTTGTAGCCATTAGGTCTACTTCTGTTTTGATTTCATTTTCTGTAGGCTCTACTTCAGGACCTTTGTTTTTGGCTTCTGAGGTGTCAGGCCTTTTGCAGGTGATTTATTGCCTCCTTTCTTGTGTATTTACTGTGGTGAATTGTAGCTCATGTAATGTTTATGGATTCCATCTCTATTAGACAGATTATTTTCCTGGACTCTTTCTGCCCTTAGAGTTTTCTTGAGTTTATTTAAGATTTAGAATTTATGACTATTTTCAATTTATTTAGGTATTAATTTTGAAGGTATATTTAACCTTCAATAATAATATTTAACCTGTTGATTCTCTAATCTCCACAACTCTTTGGTAAAGAAGGAACAGATCAGAGAAATGTATATGGTCTGTAGACTAAATATTTGTATTGGATATGAAGATCACTATGTCAACATCCACACCTTGAATAAAGATTTGCATTTACATTGTCACCTAATATTAGCAACTTACTGGCAGAACCTAGTAGCTAATTTAATTTTGTAATATTCTACCCGTAACATTAATAGGTATAGTATATGTTCTCAATATATCTAGTTAACTAAAACTAAAATTGACCTATTGAGATATTTTATTAATATCAGCATTATATGAAAGCCATTAAAATAAAAGAGCTCTGTATTGCTTATCTAGGGTAAACCACACCACCAGATGTTATCCACCTTTATTAAGCTCTACCCAGTATATCCTCCTTAACAATGTGATGGATATTTACATCTGTGTTTATACTTACTACCTACTAGCTATACATTTATGCTAGCCAGGCATTGGTATACATACCCAATTCCCAACATTCTAAATTTAATCTATAGTACTAATGGAGGTTTCTAAACAAATTGTTTGGTAGCCTATTAGAAGAATTTACACATGATGCCACTATATTATCCATGATAATATAGAGAGAATTCTACATTATTGATCTATTTCTAGGTAAATAGTATACAGTTATTGCATCCTTGCTAGTCTATCTGTATGACTATGTGTTATTGTTACTTAATGCTTCTATTAATACAGGAAATTTGAGTAGAGAGAGAGCAGACTAAGACTAGGAGTTAGCTTTGTGTATGTAATAGAAAGCAGGGAATTATTTATATGATAGGGGAAAACCTGATCGAATACCCCTACCCAAGTCAGAGGATAGTAAATAAAGTATGTATGAAGTGAGACTCTAAGATCTATAGAAAGATTTATGTAAAAGGGCATAAAGAATTATCATGAGAGAGAGAAAGTAAAAAACTAACAAATAACAGAAATAGAAGAAGGTGGAAGGGAAGAAGAGGAAAGGGGACAAAAAAACAAAGGAAAATATTTAAAAAGATCCCAGTCAATTGCAGAAAAACATAATAAACTAAATGACGCAAAGAACAATTGCCTCCCAGTGTTATATATGATGTCTCTATTTCCAAAGCCCTGGATCTCGCAGTCTGTATCTCTGGCAAACAGACCTTTCTTGCTGCTGACAGTTTGACTTAGATTTCAGTCAGTCCAGTGGTCCTAGGGTTTTCCCAGTTGTCCTTGTAAGTTCCCTGCCCTCAGCTGTTTTTATTGACACTCATGGGGTATAAGTGATCCAGCTCTCCTCCTTGCACTCACCATGGTTTGATTTAGAGTTCTGTCAAGCCGGTGGATTTGATATATGTTCTTTTGTACCCTTTATATTCCCTTGTTTAGGTATATACTGGCATTCTTATCTTTCTCATTCTTCTCTGTGTCTCTTAGATTTCCTTTGTACTGGTATATCTATAGCATTTGTGTGTGTAATGTGTCTGTATTTATTGATTTCACTATAGTTAAGTTTAATCTTAGTTTACTATAATTTTTATTGTCACTGTATTTATTTCATTACTCATATTCTGTGTTTGGGCAGTGTTTCATTATCAGAAAGCCTATGTTATAAAAATGTTCTATCTCTTTGGTAACCCCAGAAGGGAAAATGCCCAGTTTTATATGTAATTGTAGATTGTAATTACATTTTGCATATCTTTAAAGGATGAAAGCAGTTGTCATTTGTTTTAATTTATATTTCTCTGGTCACTGATGAAGTTGACTTTTTATGTGCAGTAACTAGTTTATTCTGATCTTATAAAATGTCTTTATCAAATGTGTAACTATCATTTCAGTCTGGATTTTAAGTTATTTCTATTAGTACAACTACTGTCACTCCCACTGTGTTTTGGGTACTGAGGTATGTTCAACGGGTACTACAAGGAATCACAGTGTACAGGTCGATCAAACATAATTTCACATCTGAAAATTCAGCGTGTTCTGAATTTTAAAACAGTTTAAACACTGACATGACGCAAAAGTTTCAGATTTTGGAGCAGTTTGGATTTCATATGGTTAGATTGGGAATGATGAACTGGTACTCTGTAAATATTTGAAACTCCAGAAACCTGAAACCTGAATCACTTTTGGTCCCAAGAATGTCAGATAAAAGATACTCAATCTGTAATATATGCTGTAATAAAGACAGGCATAATTTATGGTCAGATCTCAAGTGATGATATTAAGTATTAACATAATTTCTGTGCGGTAGATACTGTCCTGTTTTTTCTTACATTACTTTATGTAATCACAAAAACCCTGTGTAGTAGATAGTCTGATTATCCTGTTTTTTTATGGAGTTAAAAAAAAATGAGTTACCAGGAGTTTAATTATTTGCCTTATGTGAAAATAATTGAAAATCATCCAAATAATTCAGGGAGTAGGTAAGTCTATTCATAACTACTAGCTTATATTAGCTATCAGATTTCATTTGTTGGTTTCATGGAAGTGGTATTAGAAATTATTCATTTGCAATATCACTGAAAGTGTGATAACATGCTTTTAAAAATAGTCATATCATTTGCATTATTTTTGCTAGCATATTTGTTTTAATAATTGTCCTGCTGAAGTGACTGATACCATAAATGCGATTCTAGCCTCTTGCCTTTTTATTTACCCATTTCTTTCAACTTAGATATGCATGCCTTTTTTTTCTAACTAAAATAAATGAAAACCATGGATAAAATGATTTTCTTAGGCATTATTTACCATTCAGCAAGGGAATTCTACGTTTTTAGTGTAAATAAACATGAGAATAAATGATAAACCTGAGGGAAAGTACTTTTTAAAGAAAGATACCAAAAGAATTTTGTAAAAGACCTAAATCTGTTTTACTAACCTATTTTTATGTTAAGATTTTGGGTCACAATAATATGATTCTTGCTTGGATGAGAAACATATTGCATCTGTAGTTAAATAATTGGAGTGGATATTATATATGGTAAAATATTAAGATATCATAAACAATCTCTTAGTACTGTATCAATGCAGGCCTTTATAAAATATCAGCTCACACTGTCCAAAACTTGATATGTTGAACTAACTATTTTACTTGTCTCCATAGTTTGCATGCACACATTCACACACACAAATAATACTCATGAAATGGGAATACCTGCTGAAATTTTTGACCAGCCAGTAGAAGTTTTTGACTCTTAGCAGGTACTCAGTATAGGTTAGGTCAACAAGTGAATGAAAGCATTCTTTTGTCTTTGGTTTATATCTCATTATTATGTAGTTGTTAAAAATAGGGGCAAAAACTTGGTTATTAATAAAATCAAGCCCCATGAACGAAGTACAATTTAATCATATTCTGTGCACAGTTTTAAAGCATTTTAATTGAACAAATGCTTTTAGTAAATTCTCCTCTACATGAAACACATTTTTGAAATACCTGTTTGTGAATATCTATTTGAAAGCAATCTGTGGTGAATTTATTTTTATACAGTAAGTGCCCCTTTATTGAGAAAATTATGTGTTACTACACAAATAAATACCCATAGCTCACTTTTAAGTGGTGAACGAAGAAATTTTTCTATAAGCAGAGCAATATATCACATCCTTTTTGTGTTTACTTGTTGATTTTTTCAGGTGAAGGGAAGTGGCTTCGAAACATTGACTATTACCGTTTAGATGGTTCTACTACTGCACAGTCGAGGAAGAAGTGGGCTGAAGAATTTAATGATGAAACTAATGTGAGGTATGAAACATTTCCTTTTCCATAGTTCTTTTTGTTGTTGGTGGTGGTTGTACTGGGGATTGAACCCACAGTTTTCAACCTACACAACATCCTCGATTCTTCATTTTTCGAGATAGGGTTTTGATAAGTCACTTAGTTACTTCAGCTGGTCTTGATTTTACAGTTGCAGAGTGCTGGGATTACAGGTGTGTGCCACCATCCCCAGCTATATCTGTGGATTTAAAAATTTTGTTTTAAATTTATATGCAGTAAAAGTTCACTTGTTAGTACATATTGCTATGATTTTTGACAAATGGAAGATGAAAATCGAGATACCTAACAGTTTCATCACACATACATGTGCTTATCCTGCCCCAGATTCATTAGTAGAATTTCGTTTTGGTTGGGTTTGGTTTTCTGCAGTGTTAAGCATCAAATCTGGGGCTCAAGCATACCAAGCATGTGCTCTGCCACTGAACTATATCCCAGCCTTGGTATCACACATTTTATAAACTCTTTCATCTTTCTCTTATTTTCCTGTTTTGAAGTGTTGAATCCAGGGCCTCAGGCACACTACACTAGTGCTCCCACTGAGTAGCTTTTAATGTTAATGAGTCTCACTTGTTTCACTTAGTGAAATACATTTGAGATTCCTCCCTGTTGCTGCAAATGTGAATAGGTAGTTCTTTATTATTGTTTAAGTAGTATTCTGTTATAGTGGTATTTCTTAGTTACTTTTTCATTGCTAGGGTTAGTATCCACAACACGATGGAGAAAAGATTGTTTTAGCTTACAACTTCAGAAGGTATCAGTCCATTCATGGGCATTTGGAAATGGAGAATGCACTTGGCAGAGGCATAGCTGGAAGGAAAGCTGTTCATGGCATGGCAGATAGGATGCGAAGTGAGGAATGAAGGGCAGAGCTAGCATATACCTTTCCAGATTGTGTCCTAGTCATCTGCCCCTTCTAGTTCAAGCCACGGTGTTCTGCCTCTTCTGAAGACCATATGGTTCCATAGATACTCTATTACTCCAAATACATGATGTTTTTTAGGGACATTTCTAGATCCGAGTCATAACAGTGATGTATCACAATTTGTTTAGCTAGTTTCAGCTGAGCAATGATTGATTTGTTTTCAAGTTTTGGAGTTAAAATTAAAGCTGCTTTGTGCATTAATGTACAGTTTTTTTCTGTAAACACAGATCTTTTAGTTTAATGAAAATCTATATTTGTAATTGCTGGAGTATACAGTAAATTTATGTTTGCCTTTTTAAGAAACTGTCAGTTTTCCAACGTAACTATACAATTTTGCATACCCATCAGCAATATATAAGAACTTCCACTTGTTTTGCCACATTGTGAACACTTAGTATTTTCATGTTTCAACAAAAAGATTTAAACAACAATAAATTAAATTGATCATCTTTTCATGTATATATCAGCAATTTTAATACCTTTTTAAATGAAAAACCATTGAGGATATTTTAGTTTACAAAGTATTCCCGATCTCTTTTTCTATTCTAGAAATCTGAGTTATATTCATTAAATAATTGTAGATATAGGGTATTTTATGTTGCATTATTGATATTATTTTAACAGTTATTGTTTGACAAAACTGTGTTCAGAAAAATAAAAATATGTAGGCACATGCACATGTAAGTGTACATATACACATACATGAAGGAGTAAAGGCATGATATTTGAAAAAATAACAGAAGAGATGAGTAGTTTAATGAAACAATGACTAAGTTATGATATAATATTTTAAACTTTCAAGGATATTATATGTTAACATTTTAAATTTTTTATCCTTTTAATTCTAGAATAGTCATAACTAGATCAAAGCTGAAAGGTAGAGATGTTCTATTAAGTTCATATAAAGAGAATTATTTATTGAAAAGCTGTAGAGGGCTAGGGGTGTAGCTCAGTGCCTAGGAAGGGCAAAGCCCTGGGTTGCATCCCCCAGCATCACATAATAGCTGGACATGGTGATGCATGCCTATAATCCCAGCACTCAAGAGTCTGTGGCAGGAAGAATGTGGTGAGGTTGCAGCCAGTCTAGGCTACAGAGTGACCTCAAGATCAGCCTAGACTATAGAGTGAGACCCTTCTCAAAAAAGCATTAGAGAAGAAAAGCTGTAGAATCAGAGAGGGATATTTAGAATATAGTTTAGTTAGAAAATTATATATAATATTATCAAACTGCCTACATAATAGTTTCATTCTCTTTATGTTTTTTAAAATTGTATGTGAATATGAAGACATAATTTTATTTTCATAGATCATTGTTTATGTTTTCAATTTTTAAACACTTGAGATGGGGTTTCATGCTGAGCATGGTTGCATATACCATAATGCAATGGTAAGAGAATTGCAATTTGGAGGCTACCATGGGCTTCATAGCTAGTTCAGGGCCAGTCTTACATTGTAAGACCTTGTCTCAAAAAAAGTAAAGAAAAATAGAGAATCTCACTATGTTGTCCAGGCACACCTGCAACTGCGCACACCTGCAACTGCTGTGCTAAAGTGATCCTTCTGTTTCAGTTTCCCAAGCAGCTGAGTCCACCACTGCACTCAGCCAAGAATAATTTTATTAATTGAATAACCCCAGCTTTTCAAATATTGTTGAAATCTTTTGCTTTCTCAGTTTCCTAAATGTTTAAATATCACAGTAGGGTATGATCTGATTTTTACATTAATACCTGGCACTTGTGGACAAGGTGATGGCCAAGTAGGAGTCCTGATCAATGGCTCCTTAAACCCTCATCCAAAAAGTTGGGAAATAGTTTAAAAACTGCCTGCTCAGCTTAACTTGGAGAGGAAGGAGAGCTCTACTAACTGAAAGGAAGCCACAGGAAAGTTGGAAACCCCAAAGAAGTGTCAGAGGCTAAAGAACACTATAGTGTGAGAAGCTGCCCCAGATCACATGAGAAGGGCCATTAGCAGCAGAAACATCCAGAAGCTTCAGACTGAGGAAAGCCCGAAGCCATTGGAACTATGGGAAATAACTGCAACTGGCAGCCCTCGCCTCCAGAAACAAGCTTGTGCAGACTGCAAACACACTGCATGCTTCCCCTTGAAGAGGCCTCCCTGCCGCTCAGTAGACCAGCTTGAGTGAAACAGATTTCACCAGAACCATACTGGGGAGTGACATGGAAGGAGTCATTTTGAAAAGAACCTGAGTCTGAACTGTTTTGGGCAAAAGAAGTTATACAGGTTCCATATACCAGGGATATCAAGGATACTCTTTACCAGTACCTAGGAGGGAACTGGCAGTAGAGACAATTGCAGAGAGTGGAGAATATCTTCTGACCTATTGAGTGGTTAGAGGTGTAGTGAGAGCAGACCACAGAGAACAGAGAGCCCTACCTTTGGGGGAGAGAAGCCAGGACAGATGGGAGAACTTTGCTGAGGGGACTGTGAATGAACAAGACACGTTGGATGCCATAAGATTGTTAGGTCCCCCTTACTGCCTACTCCCAGCCCAGAACTTAGTGGGCTTTCAGCTCCCCAGACACACCCTTATACACACTCAGAAAAACCTCTCATCTAGGCCATAAAAAGTGAAGTCCCTCAAGAATAGAATCATGGGAAGACAAGGCAATGGGACGCATGCAGAAATGCCTAACTCCCTGGAAGGCAATATCATGGGCCCTTAAATAGTGGAACTTATAGAAAAGGAAGTCCAGAAACAAGTGGGCCAAATAGTCATTGTAAACAAAACAAAATTAACCTAATGCAAGAAATGGTTAGCGAGCTTAAAGGGAAATTTTACTAAACAAATAATGATATTCTTTGATAGGAGGTTTACTGAGTTTATAGACAACACAAATAAAAAATTTGCTGTGGTAAGCAAGGCAATGTAAACTTTGAAGGAACATTTCAGTATAAAGTTGGAAAATTTAAGAAATCAAACTGAACTTTAGGATATGAAAAATTCCATTCAGAAGCAGAGGAAACCAGTAGGAATGTTAATAAGAACAGAATTTCAGACTTTAAAAACAAGGTAAAACAAAAGCTGAGCATGGTAGCTAGATCCAACAACTGCTAGATGACTCAGAGAGAACCAGCCTCAGAATGGGTGTTAGAGAAAGAACCGATGACAGCACAAAAGGTATAAAGAATTTATTTACTGAAATCGTGGTAGAAAATGCCTTGTATCTAGGAAAAGAAATTTTCACGTAAAAGAAGCATATGGAATGCCGAATAACCTTGATCAGAAAATAATCTTTCCAAGTCGCATCATAATAAAAATCTCAGAAATTCAACATAAAGAGAGAATATTAAAACAGAGAAAAATAAACTTAAAAAAATTTTAAACAAGGCAAGCCCATCCCAGTAACTGTTCTTTTCTCAATACAAACCATTAGAGGCCAGAAGAGCCTGGAATAACACCTTTCAAGCTTTAAAAGAAAGCAAGTGTCAATGCAGTTTATTGGATCAAGCAAAATTATCCCTAAAAATTGAAGAATAATGTTTTATGAAAAACCCTGAAGAAATTTTCAACTACTAGGCCAGCATTGCAGAAAATACTTCGGGTACTTGAGGAATGGCTCCAGTGGTAGTCAAGTGCTAAGTACCTGAATTCGGTTCCCCAGCACCACATATTCTGGGCGTGGTGGTGCATGCCTGTAATGAGCACTAGGGAGGCTGAGAAAGAATTGCCATGAGTCCGAGGCTTAGCCTAGACTACATACTGAGTTCAGATCAGCCCGGGCTACAGATAAGACACTGTCTCAAAAAAAAAAAAAATAATAACACTTGGAAGAAGAGTATTACCAAAGAACTCAGAAGAAAGGAAGCATAGAAATGGAAATTATAACAAAAAGAAAAAACAAAGAACCAGTACTAGAAAAACAAAATGATGACAGGATGAGTAAAAATCGTACAGTAATTATTCTCAAAGCTATTAGTCTTAACTCACCAGTCAAAGGACACAGGCTGGCAGATTGGATCAGAATAACAAAACCCAACCATTTATTGTCTGCAAGAGAAACACTCCATCCATAAGTAAGCATATAGACAGAGGGTAAAAAGATGGAAACTAATATTCCATGTTACTAAAGCCTGAAAACAAGTAGTAGCTGGTATTCTCAGATACAGCAAAATTCAAACCAGAACAGACCAGAAGAAACAAAGATGGATACTGTATACTGGTAACAGGAACAATCCAACAGGAAGAGCTCACAATTACAAATATGTATGTACCCAACAGAGGTGCACCTAGTTACATAAAACAAAAACTTCTGGACATAAAAGGTCAAAAAGGCTCCAGTACAATCATACTAGGGGAGCTGAATAACCCACTCTCACAAATAGGTCAAGTAGACCAAAAAAAAAAAAAAAAAATCAAAGAAACATCAGAGCTGGCAGTGGTAGAAGCACATGGGTGAGGCAGGCGTGGAGGCAGCCCTCACAACATTGCAAACGGAAAAGCCCAGTGGGGGTGCAAGGGCAGAACTAGTGTATAGTCTTCCAAATCCTGTTCCAGTGATAGATCCTTTTGGGTCAAGCCTCAATGTTTTGCTCCTTTTGGGTTAATCCCCACGTATCCATCCCTTCCAGCCAGGCCCTACCTCTCAACTGCACATTTCCATAGGTATCCCACCACATCCACACATGTGAGGCTGCTGGGGGCATGCCAGATCCAAACCACAACAATAGCTAATGTGTTTTTTTTTTTTTTTTTTTGACCTGGAAGTAATTTTCAGAGTCTCAGCATTCCTTATGAGTTTTTTTTTTTCCTTTCTTTCTCCCCTCGATGGGCCTACAACTCTGTACTGAGTCACATCCCTAGCTCATTTTCAGTTTTAAATTTTGACAAACGATCTGACTAAGTTGCCCACACTGGGCTCCAAGTTGTGATCCCCCTGCTCAGCCTCTGAAGGTGCTGGGATTATCAGCTTGGACCATCAGGCCTGGGTCCTGGTTAGCTTGATACAGTTTTGTTCACTTTTGTTTGTCAGTGTTTCTCTTAGTCACTTTTTCGTCACTGAGACACAATACTGGCACCAGTTAAGGGATGAGAGGTTTATTTAGTTCATAGTTTCAGAATGTCTCAGTGCATTTATAGACAGCTGCAGTGGCAGAAGGGCATGACAGAGAGTCTATCTGGAGAAAAGCTGTTAATCTCATCATTGCCAAGAAGCAGGAAAGAGTGAAGGGTGGAGTAAGTGAGGGAGGTTTACCATTCTGTGTCCTGCTCCAGTGACCCACCCCTTCTGATAAAGCCGTACTTTTTAACTGAATATAAACTCATCCATGGATTATTTTACTGATACTAGTTCATCTCCCTTGTCTAATCACCTTGCAAATATATGAGACCTTTAGGGGACATTCCAGATCCATATCATACCAGTGCTTTTATTCTGAGTCTTGTGTTGTCAAGCAATCCTCCTACCTCAGACTCTCCAGTAGCTCAGACAAACAGGTGCACCACGTCCTTTGGTTTTCTTTTTATTTAGAAATAATTTCTCTTTCACAGGAACTTGCAGTAATAATACTGTGTTTCTGTAAATGTTTCTCCTAATTTTCTTCATTTTTTAGATGTTACATATATTAACATATCAAAACGAAAAAAGTGACACTGTTTCAGTGTAATATAGCTGCTTTTTGTCACATGTGTAGATATTCATATAAAATATTGCAGTCTTGTTATAGGAATATTAGAGCAGAGATATCTCTTTGTAACCAAATGACTATTTTCATCTCTATAATTTTGTGTTATTAAGATTGTTACATAAAGAAGACAGTATCACAAGACTGTAATCCCAGCTAGTCAGGAGGCCAAGATAGGAAGGTTGCTGATTCAAGGTCAGCTTGGGCAATTTAGGAAGAACCTGTCTCAAAAATGCTCAGCACTCCCTTGGTTCAATCTCCAGTACTACAAAACAGCATGCGCTACAGAGCAAGACCCTGTCTCAAAGAGCAAAACAGAACAAAAAACAGACCAGACTATTCTGTAGATGACACCGTATTATATATGCAATCTTCTGAGGTTAGCTTTTTGTTTTACTCGGCACAGTGTCCTTAAGGTCTGAGTTGTTGCATGCATTAATATCTTACTCCTTTTTGTCACAGAGCAGTATTCATCCATTTACTTATTACAAGATATTTTGGTTTTGTCTAGGTTTGGCTACAGATAAAAGCTGTTAAGAACAGTATATTTGGTTTGTTGGCCTTGGTTTTGTTTTATTTATTTTTTTGGTACTGAGATCAAATGCATGGTCTCTACATCAAAACTACACCTCCAGCCCCTTTTAGTTTTCTTATTGTGAGATTGTTTCTCATTAAGTTGGCTAACCTGGACTTGAATTTGAGACCCTTGTTTCTCAGCTTCCCAAAGTGCTGTGATTACAGTAGTTTGCCACTGCCCCTGATGTATATTTAGGTTTTTATGTGGACCTAAATTCTTTTCTCCAGAGTAAGTACCCAGGAGTATTATGTATATGTTTAAGTTTTAAAAGAAGAGTGTCCTACTCTTTATCTAGAATTGCTGTGTAGGTTTTTATTCTCACCAACAATATGTAAGAGATTGAGTATTTCTCTGTCTTCACAAGTATTTGGTGTCATCAGTATTTTCTATTTTAGTTATTCTGGTAGATGTATAGTAATACAACATTGTGATCTTAATTTACATTTCTCTGATGGCTAGTTATGTTAGATACCTTTTTGTGTTTAATTGCCATCAAATATTATGGATCCCTAAATGTGTTTTCCCCAACTGTTTTCTAATTGAATTATTTTAGTGGAATTTTAAGCATACCTTGCATGATATTGGTAGGAGTCCTTTGTGGGATATATAATTTGCATATGTTTTCTGTCAGCTTAATACTTACTCATCTTGTCACAAAGTCTTTCACCAAGCATAGTTTTAAGTTTTGATTAATACCACATTTTTTGTATCCATTGGTCTGTTGATGGGTACTTTGTCATCTTCCACATTTTAGATATTGTTAGTTGTGTTGGTATAAGCATAGGTACATATGTATCTCTGTTGTTACGTTACTTTTGACTGATTTTAAAAGATACCTAGAAGAGGTATTGCTGGATCAAAAGAAATATTTGTTTTCAGCTCTTTGAGGAGTCTCCATACTGCTCTCCATAGTAGTTGTACCAGTTCACAATCCCATCAGCATTATAAAGGCTTTTTTCCCCCCACAACCTGGCCAGCATAGATTTCTGTTTTTCTGAGACAGGGTCTTGCTCAGTAGTCCAGGCTGGTCCTGAACTCACTATGGAGCCCAGTCTGGCCTTAGACTCAAGGCAATCCTCCTGCCTCAGACTTCGGAGTGCTGGGATTACAGGCATGCCCCACCATACCCGGCTTTACATGGTGCTAGGGAATTGAACTCTAGTACTTAGTGCTTAACTTAACGCTTTTTAGTCATGTGCTATAACCTGTGAGCCATTCCTCCAGCCCAGATTGCTGTTCGTTGCTGCTGTTGTTGTTTTTGTTTTGAACAAGGTCTCAGTCTGTTGCCTAGGCTGGTCATGAACCCCTGTGTAGCCCACGCTGGTCTTGGACTCAGTGCAATCCTCCTGCCTCAACCTCGTGAGTGCTGGGATTACAGATGTGCACCACCATGCCCAGTTTATATGGTGGTGGGGAATTTATCTCAGGGCCTTGTGCTTGCTAGGCAAGCACTTTAACTGCTGTGCCATTCCTTCAGCAATCAATTGCTATTTGAGTCTTGATATATCCTGTTTTCACTGGAGTAAGATGCTATCTTAGTGATATTTTGGTTTGCATGTCTGTAATGGCTAAGGATGTTGAACATCTTTTTATGTATTTACTGGCCATTGAACTTTTTCATCTGAGAACCACTTATTTGTTTTCCAAAGTGAATGTACCCAGGTTACAAAATCAACATTAAAAAATGAATAGCTTTTCTGTATACCAATGATAAACTGATTAGCTGTGAAAGAAATTAGGGAAAACAGTTCCATTCACAGTGACTTAAAAGAAATAAAGTACCTAGGGATCAAGCTATCCTTTGAGATAAAAGATTTCTCTAGTGAAAATAGTAGAACTCTGAAAAAAGAAATTGAAGATGTAGCCAGAATATAGAAAGATCTCCCAATGTTCATAGATCAGTAGAATTAATATTGTTAAAATGGCTATTTTACCAAAATCTATAGATTCAATTCAATTCCTATCAAAATTCCAATGACATCCTTCACAGAACTAGGAAAAAGTCCTAAAATTCATACAGAAACAGAGAAGACTTAGAATATCCAAAACAACCCTAAGCAAAAAAGTAGGACTAGAGGCATCACAATCCTCAATTTCGTATTATGCTCCAAAACATAGTACTGGCACAAAAGTAGACACAGTTGGCCAATAGAATAGAGAACACAGAAGCAAATTCACATATTTAGAGCCCTCTGTTTCTTGACAATGGGACTAAAAATGTTGAAGAAAAGACAGCCTTTTAAAAAATGGTGCTTCACAGTATGGAGATTCCTCAAAAGCCTGAAAATAGAAATTCTATTTGTCCTAGGTGTCTGGGGATTTTTCCCAAAAGAGTTAATTTAAAGTCATCACATAAGTGTGATACACACATACTCATGTTTATAGCAGCACAGTTTATAATAGCCAAATCTTGGAAGAAGCCAATATACCCAACCACAGATGAATGTTTAAAGAAGATGAGGTATATATACACAGTGGAGTACTACTCTGCTATAAAGAAAGACAAATCTGAGTCATTTGTAGTAAAATGGATGCACCTTGACACCATAATGCTCAGAGAAACGAAAAAGACTCAGAAAGTTAAATATTGTGTGGTTTCTCTAATATGAGAACACCAAACCATAAAAAAGTAAGAGGGGAGAAAGTAAGAAGATAGCTTTGTGGAAGAAAGTTGGGAGGGGGGGGAGCTCTCAGAGGGTATGAACAGGAAAGACATGATATATAAGTTTAAAAATGTAAAAATAGTACATCAAAAATTGAATATTCATGTATAGAAGATTAAAATTTGATCCCTTTCTCTTACCATGTAAAAAAATCAATCAAAAATGTATCAAAGACCTAGGTATAAGACCTGAAACTCTGAAGCTGCCAATAGTAAACGTAGGACATGATTGAAGCCATAGACCCAGGCAAAAACTTCCTGAGTGAGACTTTAATAGCACTAGAAATAAGAGCAAGAATCAATGGATGAATTTGCATCAAATTAAAGTTTCCATATGGCAAGGGAAACAACAGAATTAAGACAGAATTGAGAGAAATTCTTTGCTAGCTTGTTATGATGAAATATTCCTCAGAATATGTTAAAAGCTTAGGATCTTTAGCACCAAAAAAATCAGATAACCACCATCAATAAATGGACGAATGAATTAGACACCTGTCAGGAAGTACTGATTGCCAACAATTATATGATAAATATTCAGCATCTTTTGCTGTTAGGAAAATGCAAAACAAAACTATATAAGAATTCATTTTACTCCACTTAGAATGACTGTCAGCAAAAATACAATAAATAAATGGATGAGTGAATGAATGAATGCTGATGAAGATGCAGGGAGAAAAAGGTACCCTTCCACACTGTTAGTGAAAATGTAAATTAGTACAGTTTCTATGGAAATTCATATGAAAGTTCCCTAAAAAGCTGAAAATAATGCTGCCACTTATACTACTTCTTGGTATATACCTGAATCAATTAAAATCAGCATACTATAGGGATACCTCCTATTTTAGTCAACTCTTTTTATTGTTGAAACATAGTACCTGACATTCACAACTTACGGTGGGAAGGGCTTATTTTAGCTTACATTTTCAGGAGGTCTCAGTTCTTTGATAGGCATCTGACAATGTTAGAAGGGCATGGTAGAAGTTGTAGCTGGAGAAAGGCTGTTCGTGGCATGGGAAGACAGGAAAGAGAGAAAAGAGCAGAGCTAATGAGGGAGCTTTATCCTTCCAGGTGAAGCTCCAACTTTCTGCCCCTTCCAACCTGACCCCCTTTCTTAACAGCACAGAAAATCAATAGATTAACCTCTATGACTGAGTAACCTTCCATACGTGAAGCGTTTGGAAGACATTCTAGATTTAAACCATAATAATAGCTACATACCTATGTTTATTGTAGCACAATTTACAATAGCCAAGATATAGGACCAGCCTAGGTGCCCAATAACACATGAGTGGATAAAGAAAATGTGGTTTATATAAAGGGAAACTAAGAAAATGTGGTGTACATATAGAATGGAGTGTTTTTCAGTTGTAAAGAAGAAATCATGTCATTTACAGGAAATATAGATGGAAGTGAAGAATATTATCTTAAGTGAAATAAGCCACACTAAGGAAGACAAATATTCCATGTTCTCCTTGCTTTGTGTGATATAAAAAATATGACATGAAAGTCAATCTACTTTTGTTAGACAAGAGGGAAAGCATGTAGAAAAGGAGCATGAAAGTGGATAATGGGGGCTATGATCAAAATATATTAATTGTGTTATAGCTTAATACTTTATAAATTTAATAGTAAGAACATTTTAAAAGTGATTGTACCGATTTGTCCTTGTATCAGTGTAGTATATGTATATTTAGGTTGTTCTCTGTGCTTACCATCACTTGATACTATTTGTTCCTTCTTTTTCCCATTGTGATGAATATATTGTGATAAGACTTCATAGATTTAGTTTGTAATTCCCCAGCAAGTTAAGTGTAGGGGTTTTTTAGTTTTAAATGTGATAAGGTTGTTGTGGTTAGGATCTGGAGTGTCCCCTAAAAGTCTCATGTATTTTAATGTTATGGATTGTCTATGGAGCCATGTAATGTTGGTGGATTGGGGTCTGACCTGGAGGGGTGGATTGCAGTCGTTGGGATTAGGGGTGTGTGAGTTAAGACTAAGGGCATGTGACTTAAAACTAAAGGCGTGTGAGTTAAGACTAGAGGTGTGTAGTGGCCACACATCCGATACCTGGATGCAGGAGAGACTAAGACTGGGACTTGGATGAGTCTCACTTGCCTGCCTGTTTGTGATATCCTGAGAACCTGCCTCCACCTTTCTGCCTCTGCCATGTACTTCAGTTGCTGCCAGCTGCCCCTGAATGGACTGTGACCATCTGAAGCTGTAAGCTAAAATAAACCTTTCCTTTCCTAAAATTGTGGTGTCAGGTGTTGAGTCACAGCAGCGAAAAAGTAACTGAGACAAAGGTATTGTGGTTTGGATCTGGAATGTCCCCCCCCAAATTGTCTGTGGAATCATGTGAGGTTAGGAACTGGGGGCCTGGTCTGGAAGGGTAGATTATGAGTGTGTGGTAGATTACAGGTATGTGATGGAAGACAGGTGTATGGTAGATTATACATTACAGGCCTGTGGTGCATTAGGGGGCTGCTGTAGATTATAGTCGTGTGGCATATTACTCTGCAAGTGACCTGGAATGGGTTTAGACCCAGAAGGAACACTGGGATAGGACTGGGGCAGATAAATGCTACTTCCTTCATTCTTCCCTGACGGGGCTTCCTGTTTGCAGTGCCTTGAGGAGCTGCTTTCCTCTCTATTGCCACCATGTACTTCCACTGTGGTGGCTGCCGATGAATTGACTGTGACCTTAAACTGTGAGCTAAAATAAATCTTTCCTCTTTACAGTTATGGATGTTGAGTATTCTGTCCCAGCGATGAAAACATAACTAAAACATAAGATTTTAGAAGGAAATAACAAAGATTATTTTCTTGATCTTTCAGTAAGAAAAGTTTTCATAATTAAGATTCATTAAATACTAAGTATAAGGGGAATGATTTTTATGTTGAACTTAAGGAAAATTAAGAACTTTATTATCAAAGTTGCTATGGCTATTTGATGTGTCAAGTTGACTGGACTGTGTAAAACTTTAAATATATATTATACACATAAGATTGTTGTGTCATCAGTTTTTATAGTTTTGTTTTGTTTTGTTTTTGGCACTACTGGAGATTCAAGCCAGAAGTACTCTTTCACCAAGATAGATTCCTAGCCCTTTGTATATTTCTTACTTTGAGTCATGATCTTTCAAAAGTTGCTCAGGCTGGCTTTGAACTTGCTGTGCTTCTGCCTCAGCCTCCCAAGTACCTGAGAGTCTGTGATCTGAGATTCCATGCAGTAATGTGAATGGCCTCCATATTCAGTTTTATTCTTAGGTTAGACTTTCATTTTCAGGCAATAGATTTCTTCTTAGGCATATAACTCATAAATCTGATTCCTTAGATATGTATTATTATCTTCCAAATGTAAGAAATGAATTCTCTGAACTTCTAATTGTTTAAAAAACAGTCTTAGAATCAAAAAGTCATATCATAATTTAAATATCAAAACGGCATTAATTACTAAAGCATTCTATATTTTCATTTTCAGAGGACGGTTGTTTATCATTTCTACCAAAGCAGGATCTCTTGGAATTAATCTGGTAGCTGCTAATCGAGTAATTATATTTGATGCTTCTTGGAATCCATCCTATGACATCCAAAGTATATTCAGAGTTTATCGCTTTGGACAAACTAAGCCTGTTTATGTGTATAGGTTCTTAGCTCAGGTAGGTTTATAATTTATGTTCAGTTTTTCATATTGAAAATTTGGATGAAACTAGTATTTTAGAGGTACAGAACATACATGTGTTATAGACAGGTAAATAAAGATAAAAACACCATTTCTTTGAATAAATCAGAAGAAATCAAATTTGGTCTTCTTTTTGATAGTTCATCCATTTCTATAACGTCAGCCTTTTCGTGTTGAGATGATTTTGCACGAATAGGCAAATTTAACTCTTTTCTTGCCAGTTCAGGGAAGTTTAAACATATATAGTTCATTATTACTAATCATATGTGTAAATCCAATTTGCTTATAGAGGAAAAGATTGTTTCTCGGTAATTGTCAGTATTCTAATTTGAAAAATGTGGGTAAAAAGTTAATTTATTGTACTAACACAGATTCATTACAAAGAATATATAATACTTATAAGCAAGGGTATTAAAAGTTTTTTAAAAATATAATCCCAGAAAGAAACTCAAAAAATAAGTAAAATCAAAAGGTATATGCATTCAAGGCAATTTGGATTTATAGAATCAAGTTTCCCTTTAAATTCGTACATCTGATTTGGGAGCATGTACTGCCCCTTTCCATCTGCCTCCAAATTCAAGCTTCTCAATTAGAAACCAAATTTTTCCTAGTAAATTCTTGCTTATTTTTCTTTAGTATTTAATAAGACTGATAATCTCCTTGTAAACTCTCCCGTTATTTAAATATCGGGCTTTTTAAAAGCTGTTTGTGTAACACACATGGCACTTCAGTTTTCTCTATTGAAATTACAGAAATTCATATGTAATGTTTATAGCAGCACAATTTATAATAGCCAAATCTTTGAAGAAGCCATTGTGTCCAGCCACAGATGAGTGGATAAAGAAGATGTGATATATATACACAATGGAGTACTACCCTGTCATAAAGAAAGACAAATTTGAGTCATTTGTAAGAAAATAGATGCCCCTTGAGATCATGATGCTTAGCAAAATGAATCAGACACAGAAGGTTAAATATTGTATGGTTTCTCTAATATGACAAAACCAAACCATAAAAAAGTAAGAGAGAGATGGAAGAAAGTAAGAAGACCGACTTTGTGGAGTGGGAACTGGGATGTTGTGGCGGTTGGGGTTGTTGAGAGGGTGGAAAGGAACGTGATACATACATAATAAAAGTAAAAGAAATTAACGTGGCAAAATGTGGTTGATGGTGATAATTACATTAAAAAGGAATTAAATTGCTTACTTGCATTCTAATTTCATTATCGACCTAAATTCTTATTTCGTGTTCCCCTTTATCTGGATCTACCCTGATGTCTGCATGCTCTTTACAAATACAGAAATATATAAAGCACGATATGAAATATTTTGGTCAGATAATGTAGAATTATCAGGAATGCAGTTTTCTTGATTTGTCATGGTAAACTTGGCTGAACAGATAAATCTTTCATGTATTAAGCAATATTGTTAATGAATTTTTGTGACTTATTTTGATATTTCATATTAACCTGTATTTATCCTTAAATATAATGACTCCAAGATTTTTATTTATTTACATATTGCTTCTTTTTACAAAGGGAACCATGGAAGATAAGATTTATGATCGACAAGTGACTAAGCAGTCACTGTCTTTTCGAGTTGTTGATCAACAACAGGTTGAGCGTCACTTTACTATGAATGAGCTTACTGAACTATATACTTTTGAGCCAGACTTACTAGATGATCCTAACTCAGAAAAGAAGAAGAAGAGGGATACTCCCATGCTGCCAAAGGTAAACATTAGCTATTAATTAACATTAGTTACTAGCTTCAAAAATGATGAAGAAATTGGCCTGATGGAAAGATGTTTGAATGAGTAGGTTGGGGCCAGTATTTTAGAGCTGTGAAAAGGCAAATGGAGGCATTTGGATTTAAGATAGTATTCATTGTTTGGATTTAAGTTAATATTCATAGTGCTCATTTAAGGTAATATTCATAGCTGAGAGGCTGAGACAAGTTCAAGCCATTATGGGCAATTTAGTGACTTAATGAAACCCTGTCTCAGAATCACAAACAAAAAGTAGGGTGAGGATGTACTGCAGTATTAAGGCCCTAGGTTCAGTCTCCTATACTGCAGAAGTAATAAATAAATAAATAAATAAATAAATACAGTATTCACTCTTAAGTTCTTGTGTGGCACTGTTGTATGATGAATGGGAAGTTTTCAGTAGCCTGGCAGTAAAATCCATGATGAAGGCATATAACAGTGTAATGATGAGCAAATCAGCTATTTCAAGAAAATGGGTGGTTGAAGTCAGTAATTGTAGTGTATAATTTTTAAAGGGATACAGAGTGGAAAAATTTTAACTTAAATTATGAAGCTTATTTACTCATTTATTGACTAAAAACTTTTAGGGTATTTATGTTGTGTTATGATGGTTGCTAGGGATTGATCAATAAAACTGAGATCCCACTCTTAAGAAGTCTAGTTTGATAAGCATACCTAAAGCAAGTATATATAATAAAAGTATGGATCCCAAGATAGGCATGTTGGCAAACACCTATAATCCCAGTACTCAGGAGGCTGAGGCAGCAGGATCACAAGTTTAAGCTTAGCTGAGACTATATATATATAGTGACACACTGTCACAGAAGAAAAATGTGCTGGGTCCTATAGTAGAACTTTACAGACATTGAAGAGGGAGTATTCATTTCTTCCTTGGAAAAGTTGAAGATTGCAACTTGATATTAAGAGAATTTGAGAACATTTTGAAAATAGAAGTATGTAGCTGTTTGCTTTGCTAGGAATGCAAAAGGGAATAGAAAAAAAATTAAACATGGACATAAAACAGCATGATAGCATACCTTATACTCCCAGCACTGAGGGAGGCTGAGGCAGAAGGATCTCAAGTTCTAGCCCCACCTTGACAATTTAGCAAGATCCCTCAAAATTGTGTGTGTGTGTGTGTGTGTGTGTGTGTGTGTGTGTGTGTGTGTGTAAAAGATGATGCTGGGGATGTAGCTCAGTGCAAAGTGTTGTGGGTTCCGTCCCTGTAATAATAATCTAAAAAGCATGACAAATTTGAGGAGTCTTAAGTAGGTAAAAGTAAGTAATAAAACTGTATGAAATGTGGGTAGCAGAGGCAGAGAGAGATTGTAGGTTTGAGTCCATCCTGGATGAATCGCTGAGACCCTGTATCAAAATCAAAAATAAAGATAAGCTGAGGATGTGACTCAGTTTGAAGGCACTGAGTTCCATCTTCAAAAGAAAAAAGTGTATGGACTGCCAAGTTTGGTGATACATACCTGTAATCCCGGCTAATAGAGAAAATGGGACAGGAAGATCAGGAGTTGAAGACCCACACAGACAATTTAACAAAACCCTTTTTAAAATTAAAAAAATAAAATGATTCAGGGGTATAGCTCACTGATAGGCTTTTTAGCAACTTGTACACAGCTATGGGTTCAATCCCCAGCATCAAATAAATTAATAAATAAACAAGTGAATGCATTGTAGACATGGTGGGACACACCTGTGATCTCCATCCAGCACTTGGGAGGCTGAGGCAGGAGGATTCAGTTTGAGACCAGCTTGGGCCATCATATAGGAAGACCTGTCTCAAAAAATAAAAGTGTAGGGAAATAGTGGTAGTGTAGCAGTGAGAATAGGTGAGAATCACATTGGAGCTGTTCATTCATATGTTTAGGCTGTGGATCTGTTTAAGAATTTAAAGCAAGATACGTTAGATTTTCATTTTAGAAATATTGTTTTTGTGTCAATGTGGAAATGGACTGAAGAAAAAATGAGTGTCAAAATACTCATTAGGGTGCTATTAAAATGATTCAGGTAGGAGAGGTAATGTCAACCTGACATAAGGTAATAGCACTAGGACAGAGAAACCCAGTGTAGATATTCAATGAATGATAACTTGATTCCCTAGATTTCTGGTTAGATTTTTTTTTTTTTTTTGCCAAGACTTGACTAGAATTTGAAAATTGGTCCTCTGAAATGGATACAAATAAATGGCTTGATATTTATGGTGAGAGGTTTCTTGGTATTTTAACCTGGTTATATTAGACATTTCAAAGTTTGTTCCTATTATTATAGTGCCATTGCAAACACATTCCTTTTTATGCATAGTTTTAAGATGAAAGACCAGTAAAAATGATATTTTCATTCCCCTTTCCAGTTGCTGTTGTCTAAATAGTGACAAAATTGTATGCTTTTGAGTTGATTTGTCTTTTGGTAGTAGTCTTGAAAGGACTTACCACCAATTTACTTACTATGTGATGATTATTACATCTTTCTGTCTTATCACTGTCTCTGTTTACTGTATAATTTGATCCTGTGTTTCTGTTTAATTTTTTACTTTTCTACTTTATGATTAGTTTTAATATCATGGAGTTACTTTATTAGCCACTTAGCGATTTTGGTCTTTTATCTTTGCAGCTGTTGATTAATTGATAGTGGAGGTCTAACCTCAGGCCTTCACACTGAGTTATATCCCTAGCCTGTTTTTTTATTTTTTGATTTTGAAACAGAGTCTTGTTAAGGCGCTAAGCTGTCCAGGCTGGACTTCAACTTGCTCATCATCCTGCCTGAGCATCCCAAAGTACTGAGATTAGTAAATGTATCATCAGGCTGGATTTATTTTATTTTATATTTTTATTTTTCTAATTGGTACTGAGGACTGAATCCAAGCCCTTCACACTGAGTTGTATCCCTAGCCTTTTAAAAAAATTGTTTTATTTGGAGACAGGATCTCACTAAGTCACTCAGTTGCCTGGGCTGGGTTCAAACTATGATCCTCTTGTCTTGGCTTCCCAGAGTACCAAGATTACAGGGGTGCACCATGACACCTGGCCTTTGTAGCTCTTTAAAGTTAATTACATTTTTTTTTTCTACTTCTCTAACATCCATAGTCAATACAATGCTACACATTTCGATCTAGTCTTCTTTGGTTTTTTTTTTTTTTTTTTTTGCTTTTGTATACTGAGAGAATTGAACCTTGATCTCTGGCCACTCTATATCCTCAGACTTTTTGTTACTTTTTCTTTTAAGACAGAATTTCACTATCTTGCCCAGAATGACTTTGGACTTGGAATCTTCTTGTTTCTGCTTTCTAGTAGCTGGAATTACAGGTGTGTAGTACCACATCTGACATTCAACAAATGAAGAAACTTTACTCATCTATTCAATATCACAGGACTAGAGCAGAACAGAATTAGGCTTCAAGTCATATCTCAGTACTCTGAGCCTTGCTTGTCAATTACACCAAGGAGAACTTTCAGAGGCTGCCTGGTCCTTTGCCCTGGTCCTTTTTTTTTTTTTTAATAGTGATATTTAACTGGACATTCAGCATTTTTTCTTTATGTATCATTGGAAAGTGATGTTAAATTTGTGTTTCAAGTGATAAAATTTAAATTACAAGTGGTTAGTCTGTCACAGTGAGTTTGTGAATGAAAGATAATTGAGGCGCTGCACTGTAATCTTAAATTCCATCTACAGTCTACCTTTTTAGTCAGGTTGATTCACCATCCTGCACCTTTGCTTAGATTTATTCACTCATTGGATTCTTAATTGTTGCTGGTGATGATTTTCCTTTCTTAAAATATAACAGACTTACAGTTTTGTTAAAATATATATAATACATACTGAGCATCTCTTAGTATTCAAGGTAATGTTCCTCAGCCATTTTGAAACTTCAGCAAGCTTAGTTTAACACAAATTTCTGGTGAAAGTAGATTTGTTGACCAATTCTTAACTTGTTTGTTTCTTTGTTTGTTGTGGTCCTGGTGATTGAGCCCAAGTCCTTTTAACTGTTTACATTTGGTTTTGAGACAAAGTCTCTGTAAGTTGCCCAGGTTGGGCTCAAACTTGTGATCCTCCTGCCTCATCCTTCTACAGTGCTGGGATTATAGGTCTTCACTACCTATTTGATGTTAAATATGAAGTAATGTCTAACTTCTGTTAGCATTTATGTAAATTTTATTTAGGAAAACATCTTATTTAGTAATAAATTTATAAACAACATAGACCTCAGAGACAAATCTTGGTCATGGTCACATTTTATAATGTGACAAGAAAGGTGGAAGAAAAGGGTATATGAAGTTGGTCACTGTCTTAGTTACTTGTTTGTTGCTGTGACTCAATACCCAACATCCACAAATTTAGGGGAAGAAATGTTTATTTTAGCTCACAGTTTTAGAAGGTCACAATCCATTCAGGGGCTGCTGGCAACAGTGGAAATACATGGCAGAGGCAGAGGTGGAGGCAGCTTCTCACAACATCACAAACAGGAAGCCAAGTCAAGGCAAGTTGAGACTAGTCTTCTAAGGAAGGCAGGATGCAGCTTATATATCCTTCCAGGTCTCATCCCAGTGATCAGCCCCTCCTGGATCCAGGTGTGGAAGTTGTGGTAAGACCCCACTACACGCCTGTAATCCAGTTTACATACCTGTAGTCCAATTTATATGCCTGTAACCCACCCCTGCAGACTAGGCCCTAAACTCCCAACAACACATGGTTCCATAGACAATCTATAATATTCAAATACATGAGACTTTTGGGGACATTCTAGATCCAAACCTCAATATGCAGTATATGTGTGCATAAAATTTTCTAGTTTAATCACTGTGTATGACAGACTCCCACCAGTAAAAATGGGGAGAATTTTAAAAAGAAACAATATAGTATGTTAAAGTGGGCGTTTTGTTCCACTAAATTATAGTGTACCCAGGCTAAGCTTTATACCCTTTATTAAGAATACAAAAGCCAGTAAAACTGGCATAAAAAGATTTTGCACTTCCCTTTTTTTAGCACTACACAGTACTACTTATGTCTTTTTAAATGTTGACTGCTGCTGATAATTATAGGGAGAACAAAGCAGGGATTTAAATTAAAGTACCCTAAGTGAGGCTTTAGGCTTGCTTTTTCCACCCTGATTTTGTGTGCAATTTTCTCCCCTTATCCTTTACCCCTTTAGCCAAGCTATACCTCAAAGCATAGTTTACTGAACAGAGATGTTATTGTATAGTTGTATTAGCCAGAAGGTTGTAATATAAGGTTTTACCTTATATTCTTACCACTAGATTTAAAATACTCCCTTAAAACAATTTGATGTATAGTATGAAATCAAACATTTCAAAAACCTTCTCTGAATTTCCATACCTTTACTTGTGAAAATAAAAGCTTGAAAGGGCCTGTTGAACTGTAAGGAAAGTGTTAGTAACCTGTGGCATATGTTCCACATGGTGACACATGAACCTGACTTTTGTTGATATTTGCCTCTAAGAAGATATGTTCACAACTGTAATGTGAGGCTTGATGTCCTTGTCTCCTATGCCTTTGTCATCACAAGTTTAATGTATTTTTTTTGTTTAATAAGACAAATTCTGGTATTGTTTCTACATTTGTATTTATTAACATAAAACTTTTAATTATTCATCTGAACAAAAATAGGCCACCAGAAAATTTAATAAGCTTCCAAAAAACTTTTAATTCTACCATTAGTTTGTAGGTTATTAAAGTCTCTTGTTTGATGTTTGCTGGGATGATTTATACCTAGTAAAAACAACAGTTGACTTAAGCCTTGTCCCTTTCCCAGGTAACCTGACAATCATCCTTTTCGGTGTGTAATCTTAGGCAGGCCACATAAGTTTTCTAAGCTTCACTTTTGTCAAGAAAATTATAATAATACCTAGTCACAGAAGTTATAATCTGTGTAAAATATATTGCCTAACATAATAGTAAGTGCTAAAATGTTAGCTGCTGTTTTGATTTCTATAATTTTTTTATGACCATTGCTATTATTCTAGGTTCATTTCTCTGAAAGCAATATGGACTTAAATTTTGGGGATTTTAAGGTCCAGATCTTTAAGACTTCAAAGAAACCTTTTCTAGAAAGGACCTTCAAAGTCAATTTTTTTGTGTGTTTTAGGGGGAGGTAGAAATACTGGGGTTTAAATCCAGGGACTGTGCACTGAGCTTTGTATCCTCAGGTCATCCTTTTGTAAGATGGTTTCTTTTTCCTCCCATTTTATATGCACATACATACATACATACATACATGTGTGTGTGTGTGTGTGTGTGTGTGTAATATGTAATACATAATGTTTACATTGAACTTGAGAATTTTGTGCACATATATATCACGTCAAAATTACAATCCCTTCCCCTCCCCTTTTTTGACCCTCCCACAGGTCCCCCCTTCCCCGTAACTCCCACTATCACCCCCATTTGGTCCTGTGGTTTTTTTTTTTTTTTTTTACATCTCCCTTTCTCCTTCCCATTCTCTCAACTTCCCCCTTTTCCTTTTTCTCTCCACAAGGTCCATCTTCTTACTTTCTTCTGAGTTTCTTACATTTTTTATGATTTGGTTTTCTCATACTAGAGAAAACATATAACATTGAACTTTCAGGGTTGTTTTCATTTCACTGAGTAATAATAGTCTCAAGGTACATCCATTTTCCTAAAAATGACTCAAACATGTCCTTATTAATGGCAGAGTAATACTCCGTTTTGTATATATACCACATCTTCTTTATCCAGTCATCTGTACTCAGCTTGTTGGCTTCGTTTAAGATTTGGCTATTATCAGTTGTGCTGCTATACAACAGACATTCAGGTTATCATTACATCAATCAGATTTCATAGGCTAAACTTACATCAAAGACCAAATAAATGAATCACTGAATTAAACGAACTTAAGTTTATTATCTCAAAAGTATGTCACACATAAAGCAATAATTATAATGGCATACTTAGTTATTTCAGAATTTTTAAAGATTTCTTTCCCAAAGATGAGCAGGAAGAAATAAGTAAGATCATTATTACAAATTTAGTTGTAGAACATGACAGTGAAACATAAAATTCAAGAGTAATACATTGAACTAGTAGCCAACTGAGCTCTTAACTAATGGACTAAGGGGCTATGTGATCTTTTATCTTTACCACTCAATGAAATCTTTAGGGAAAAGACCCCAAGAACTACATATTTACCAACTATTACTGTTTCTAGAACTAATAATATCCCAAATCAAAACCACTACCTTCTGCCACACCATCCCCAGCTAGATTTCATATACATCATACACATCAAAAAACTTTCACAGATTAAGATGTTACACTAATTCCCCATTATGTTTTGCAAACTAATATACTAATAAAAGTAATAATTATGGGGGAAAGTTTCACAGATTTTATGAGAAAGTTAGTACTGTTTTAGTGGGATAACAATCAAATGATTGATGTCTTTTTTTGTTAGACTTTCTCTTTAGATAAAGTCCTTTCCTCCATGTTCTTTGGTGCTTCTAGTCTCTCTGTCCCTCTCAAAGGTTCCTTCAAGTATTTTTCTGCAATGCTGGGCTAGTGGTCGTGTATTTCTTTAGGGATTCTTGGTCATGAAAAATTATTACTTCCATTTTAATTTTTAGGGTCAGTTTTGCTGGATACAACAACCTGGGTTGACATTTGCTGTCTTTTAAGGCTTGAAAAATTTTATTCTAGGCTGTCTTGGCCTTTAAAGTTTGCATGAGAAATCTTTGGTAATTTAAGTGGGTTTGCCCTAGTAAAATAATGTCTTTTTTTCTTGGTGCTTTTAATATTCTCTCTTTATGTTGTACTTCTGAGGTTTTGATTATGATATGCTGTGGTGAGTCTCATTGCAGGTTGAGGTTATTTGCTGTTCTCTAAGCTTCTTATACCTGAAAATTAATTTCTTTTCCTAGAATTGGGAAATTTTCTTTCATAATTCAGTGAAAAAATTCTTTATACCTTTGGTGCTATCTTCTGCTCTTTCTCTCACAGCGATAATTCTGAGATTGGTTCTCTTTGAATTATCAATCAGCTGGTGTATCCAGCTTCTTTGCTCATTTCTAGTTTTGGAACAGTGCTTAATTATGGCATTTATTTCCTTGGCCTTGTCTTGAAGTCCTGAAATTCTGTCCTCACAGTGTTTGAGTCGACTTCCTCTGCTTTCACATGTATTTTTCATATCCTGAATTTCATCTAGATTTCTTTTCAGAATTTCCACTTCTCTATCAAAATGTTCCTTTAAATCTTGCATTTCCTTACCTCAGCCAACATTTTATTTGTGGCTTCTGTATGCTCAGTAAGCTCTGTCTCCATTAGGACTACTATTTAATAAGTTCCTCCTTAAGCCCGTTGATCATTGCTTGCATTTCTTTGAGAATATCTTTTTTGAACTGGCTGTTCAACTCATTTATTTGGTTTTTGACTTTCCTGAATTCCACTGTTTCAGGGCCTGTGACTTTAGTTTCTGGGGTCTCAGTCATCTTTGTGTATATCTTGTTGCCTTGTCTTCTTCCCCATGTTTCTGTTGTTGAGGGAGGCCTAACTGAGAGGTTTTTTTTCAGTGGGTGCAAATGTCTGGGGAGGGAAATGGAAATTCCTGTGAATTCTGTACGAGGAGTAGGCAGTGAGGGAGGACCTAAGAGTCTGATGGCCTCTAAGGTGTCTTGTCCCCCTCTCCCCAGCCCCCTTAACAAAACTCCCCTGCCTGTCCTGGCTTCTCTCCCTGGAGGATGGGGCTCTCCACCCTCAGAGGTGACCCCACTACTATCTGAGCCATTTAGGGGATCAGTGGACTTTCTCTCCTCCCTGCAACTGTCTCCTGTGCCACTTCCTACCTAGGCACTGTTTAAGAGTGAAAATAAAAACCTTGATGTGCTCTTCTGATGCTGCTTTTAGTCTAAACAGTTCAGTCTTGGGCTTTTTTTTTTTTTTTTTTTTTTTTCCTTTCAAATGGCTCCTGTTTATGTCACTGCCTATAATGGCTGCTGAGTACTGTTTCTGGTCTGGATCTGGGAGGCCTTTTCTACAGCTTGCTTGCATTGCATTTATAGTTTGCACTAACTACTCGCTTGTTTTTGGAGGCGAGGGCTACCAGCTGCTGTCAATTCCCACTTCTCCCCAATCTACACTTAACCTTGGTTAGAGGTTCCAGGCTCTGGGATTTTTTTTTTTCCACCTGTAGATACCAGCAACTCAAGGCTGCTTCCTGGGCTGCTGATTTCCTCTGCTTCCGATGTGTCTTCAGGATTTATGACCTTCCCATGTCCTCCTTTCCATTGTTGGGGCACTCCTTCCTCTCCCAACTAAGTTGAACAGGCAGATTTTAATTATAATCTTAATTTTTTAAGTGAGTCCCCGAGGAGACATTGTGTAGCTCTGTTACTCTATTACTCGGCTGCCATCTTGACCATTAGGTTGATAAGTAGCTCAGTCTGGGCTCCAACATATTATCCTCCTGCCTTAGCCTCCCAGAGTGCTGGGCTTTGAGGCATATGCCATCATTCCTGACTCCACAAATCTTTTAAGGAAATCATTTGGGTTATAAAGTATTGTGCCAGTAATACCTCAAGATAGTAGCCTCCAAATAGTTTCCGGTGGAAATGTGAATGTATATGAGATAGCATTGCTGGCAATGTTGGGGATGATGTGTAAGATTCCGCTGAGTAGAGTTTAGGGTAGGTTTCAGAAAGTATTTCCTGATGTAGAGTTTTACACACTAGAAATACTTGCTACTCAAGATCATGGAAATCCTAAAATTAAAAATACAAGTTTCGAGTAACTGCAATAAGTGGTAGTAGGCAGGGTTTATTTTATTTTATTTTTTTGCTATATAGAGAAAGTATTTTTTTTCACTCAGTGTCAACTATAAACTTGCTATCATCGTGTCTTCGTTACTATAGTCCCAGAAGATGACATAATACAAATTACAGCACATAGCAAGTATTCAGTGAAAATGTATCACTTGAACAGTGAATTTTTGTCCTAAATTATAGGCTGACCATTGTGAGGGCACAGTTACATGGCTTCAGAGTAGTGTTTTCCTTCATGTGTAGTCTTTTGCCTCATCTTAACCAGAATCACCGGAGAGCGGGATAATGTATAAATTCTTGACTTCGTCTAAGACCTGCTAAATCAAAATTCTGTATATGTGCCCTGAGAACTATTTTTAACAAGATACACCATTCTGGTCTGTACACGGTATATTAATAGTAACAAAATTTCTCTTTAGCTATCTGCTAAACCTTTGAGCTATTAATAAACAGTACCTAACATTGATGGAATATTTTTTATGCCAGCCACTAGCCTAAGGATTTTATGTATTTTGCTTCAGCCTTCTAGCTATTTCTTTGTAGTTACTTCTAGAAATAGGCAGGTGCGATTTATTTCGGTTTTACAGATGATGAAATTATGGAATAGAGAAGCCACACAACTAATAAGTGGTGATACTTGTATTTGAATTCAAGACCATGACTCTAGCATGTAATCATTACACTATATGCCCTGACATTAATTTGTTTATGATTCAGCTTGTGGGACAAGTAAATTTAGCCACTCTTCTTTGATATGGCTTTATTCTTTCTTAGTACTGTGGGTTTATGAAAACATAAGTTCAATAATTGTCAAGGTGTATAATGTTGGAAAGTTGGGTTTAATCCTTTGGTTACTACAACATCCTAGGGCAACAAAATTGATCCTAGTCTCCTGAATTGTCTTTCATGCTGAACATCCTTGATCTTCAACCTGAAGTCAGGTTAACATAGTGGTTAGGAATGGCTCCTGTTGGGCAAGACAACTCAGGTTTGCACTGTGGCCTGGTCAGTATGTTTGATTTTTTTGTCTTCAGTTTCTTCATCTGTATTTCTAAGTAACGTGAGCCTGTTATTTCTCCACCCCCCCCACCCCCCCACCCCTACCCCGCCCAGAGAGTGTCTTGCTCTGTGGCCCAGGCTGGTCCTGAACTCACTCTAGCTCAGGCTGGCCTTGGACTCAGGGAAGTCCTCCTGCCTCAGCCTTCTGAGTGCTGGGATTACAGGTGTGTGCCACCATGCCCAGTTTACATGGTGCTGGGGAATTGACCTCGGGTACTTAGTGCTTGCCAAGCGCTTTAACCTTCTGAGCCATTGCTCCACCCCAAGCCGTTATTTCTTGAAAATATAATCTTTTTTGTGACTCTTAATTATCAGAATGTGTGCTTTTATTTATTTTTTTATTTGGAGGTTGTTGGGGATCAAGTCAGGGCCTTGTGTGTGCACTCTGCTGCCGAGATACCCCACAGCCCTCTTTGACCATTCCTACCTTCTAGGCTTTTTGTGGTCCTTTTTCTTTCTCCTCCTCTTGTTCTCTTGTCCTCCTTGTCTTCCTCTTCTTCCTTTTTCTCCTTTCTCTCTCTTTCTTGCTCCTGCCTTCCTCCCTGCCTGCCTGCCTTCTTGCCTTCCTGCCTTCCTGCCTTCCTGCCTGCCTGCCTGCCTGCCTGCCTGCCTGCCTGCCTGCCTGCCTTCCTTCCTTCTTTCCTTCCTTCCTTCCTTCCTTCCTTCCTTCCTTCCTTCCTTCCTTCCTTCCTTCCTTCCTTCTTTCGAGTTTCCAGGCTGGTTCTAAACTCACAATGTAGTCCAGGCTGGCCTCAAACTCTCAGCAGTGCTCCTGACTCAGCCTCCTGAGTGTTGGGATTACAGCTGTGCACCGCCACACCCCAGCCATTGTATGGTGCTGGAGGATTGAATTTGGGCCTTCCTAAGCAAGTGCTTTAGTCACTGAGCTGTGTTCCCAGCCCTCTTGATTTTTGTTTGCTGTCTGTTGGAAGAGTGCCTCAGTATGATTTAATTCACTAAAGTAATTTTTCAACTGTACGCCTCTTGCTTTTTATACTGTCAATTGAGTTATTTCATTTATCTCATTTATCTCTCATTCGTTTTGAATCTTTACTTTTGTTTAAATTTCATATTGGAAATATTTTAATAACTGCTTCACCTGGCATATGGTGCCTGTTGTCATTCCAGAGGTGTCTGTGCCTATACATTTCTTGAATTCATATTTACTTACTGTATGGTTTCTGTAGAACTGATCTTGGAAGAGAGAACCAGCAGTCCATATTCACCATTTCTGTAATCTAACCTATGATATGGAGTTATTAATGTGTACTTTATAGAGATAGAAAAAATAAATTAGATATTGCATGTGAAGTTCTTACAATAGTGCTGGCCTGCAGCCATGCATTGAATTTACCTGTAAAAAATTTACAGAGGAGGAAGTCCACATTTCCAGGTACCCCTTCTGACTAGCAGATTTACCATACTTCTTTCCCATTCTATATTTTTCCAAAGAAAGTGTCCTCTAGCACAAGCTGAAAAAACAAACTGCAGGGGCTTTACCTGTGCTTTAGAATACTACTTTGGTAGAACAAAATGCAGAACTAAAGGAAAGGGAATTGATTGCTTCTGTTAGAACTTGAGATGTCTCAGGATTGTGCTACATTGTCCAATGAGGTATCTTATTTATTGCAAAGAAAATATGAAAAAATTGAGTAGTTTTCAAAAAAGTTTCCTATTGTGGTAGACTTTGTGGAGAGTGAAAGGGAAGGGATATGAGGATGGAGAAATGAGAAGATAGGGAGGGGTGGGAGAAGGAAAGAGGATTAAGATACAATATGTATATGTACCAATTCCTCAAGTTGTGTGTAGTTACTGTGTATCACAAACATACACTAGTAAAATTAATAATTATGGGAGACATAAATTAAAATGTAAGCCATTAGAAAAATATATATAGTCACGTACCTGTCACCTGAGTTTAGCATTTGTTACTCTTTTTGCTGCACTTTCGACATCTATTTTTTAAAAATATTTTATGATCCAAGAATTATGATATTGTATTTGGAAATAGTTCAGTGTATACTCTAATAAATTATTGACATTTCTTATGTGATCAGAATATCATAAGATGAATAACAGTCCTCTAATGTCATCTATTAACATTCAGATTTTAAACTGGAAGTTAAGTCTAAAGGATTAGATTTATGACAGATACTTTTGGTAGGAATATTTTGTTGAGGGACTTCACTTTAAAGGCCTAGCCAAGAGGTTTCTTTGAATCAGTATGAGGGTATGGGGGTGGGGGAGCCAAAATTCCTCTGAGTTCTGTGCTGGGAATAGGCAGGTAGGGAGGACATAACAGCTTGATGGCTGCTAAGGTGTCATGATCACCCTCAGCCCCCTCAACAAAGCTCTCCCAACTGTCCTGGCTTCCCTCCTCTGAGGGAGTGGCTCTTTACCTTTGGATGTGGTCTCACTACACCAAGCTGTTTGGGAGGGTCGGCAGCCTTTCTCTACTCTTCATAGCTGTGTATTGTGCCAGTTTCTTCCTAGGCAGTGTTTAGGAGTGACCCCAAAAACCCTGGTGCGTTCTTCTGAGCTTTCTTTTACTCTAAATAGTTTAGGCTTGTGCTCTTTTAAAAAAAAAATGGGTCTTGCTTAGGTCACTGCCTGTTATGGCTGCAGAGCACTGCTTCTGATCTGGGCTCCAGGAGGCTTTTTATAGGGAAGCTCTCATTGCACTTATAGTATGCCTATCCACAGGCTCGTTTCTGGAGGCTGGGGATACCAGCTGGTGTCAATTCCCATTTCTCCTGGTTCTGCACTTACCTAGGTCTGTGCTTCTGGGTGGGGTTTCTTCAGTCTGTGGATGCTGGCAGCTCAGCGCCATGTCTTGGCCATCCTTGGGCTGCTTCCTGGACTGCTGTTTTTCTCCACTTTGAATATGTCTGTGGGATTTCTTACCTTCCTGTGGCCTCCATTCAGTTGCTGGGGCACTCCTCCTAGCTCAGTCAGAGGCTCAGGGATCTGGCTGGGCTTTCCTCCATCTGTGGATGCCTGTGGCTCCCAGCTGTTCACAGTCCCCTTGGCTGGCTTCCTGGGCTGCTATTTTTTCCACCATTTTTCTGTTGTTTTTTCTGCCCCTTCTGTTGTTTTTTCAGGTTTCTGATCTTCCCCTTTCTTCCTTTCAATTGTTGGGGCACTCCTCCCTGTCCTAGCTATATTGAACAGGAAGTTTTTGACCAAATTCTCAACTTTTTAGAGTGGGTCCAAGAGGAGATGTGCAGCTCTGTTACTCGGTGGCCAGCTTTACTGGAAGTCTTGAATTATTTTATTAGGAAAATTTGACTACGTTTTTAACACCCTTCTGCCCACCCCACCCCCATGGGGACACATTATTGGTGTTTTTTTTTTCTTTCAAAGTTAAGGTCTGCTTTAAGACCTTTAGAAAAGGTGTCAGAAATAAGAGAAGTGGTAAATAACAGCAGTTTACAGTTCTACAAGTAGTTTACTAAGAGAAGAAAGTATTTTGGGGAAGAAAATGATTAAATTTTGTGAGATATTACTGATAGGTGAGATTAGCTCTGGTCTGAGAACTATTAGATTTAGCAATACAAAGGTCATTAGTAAGCCAGGTACCATACTAAGCTCTTCATATATAATATTTAATCGTTATTATAATCCTGTAAAGTAAGTATTTTCTAGGCCTATTTTATAGACCAGGAAACTTAGGCTTGGAGAGGCAACTTGCTCCAGGACATAGAGCTAGCAAGTAATAGAACTCGAATTTAAGTCTATGTAAGAATTTAGATCTGCATTGTCCAGTATAAAAACCACTAGTTATATGTAGCTATTTGCATTAAAAATTAAAGAAAATTTCAGTTATTCAGTCACACTAGTTGTATTTCAAGTACTTAGTAGGCACATGTGGCTAGTAGCAAACATTTCCAAAATTTTAAAGACAACTGTAATAGCAATATGCCTGTGTTCTTAACTGCTGTGCATAAATCCTTGCAGTTTTCAAAGTTACCACCGTGTGTGTGTGTGTGTGTGTGTGTGTGTGTGTAGATAAGTTTTTTAAGAGGGGGACAGGCTGTTACTTTGTAGGCCAGGCTGGTTCAGAACTCACTATGTAATTCAGCCTACTCGTGTAGCCTGAATTACATAGTGACAGTCCTCCTGCCTCAGCCTCCTGAGTGCTGGGATAAAAGGTGTGTGCCACCATTGCTGGCTTATGTGGTGCTGGAAAATCAAACTTTAGGGCTTGCTAGGGAAGCACTTTAACCACTGAGTTATGCCCCCAAACTCTACATATGTAATTTTATTTAAGTTTTGTCCTTTAACTTTCATTTGAATTCAGTAGATCTTTTTACCAAACAAATTGATTTCAATAATATTGTGCTAGTGTTTATATTTAAAGCAGCATAGTCATTAAATTGTCTATTATAGGGAGAAACAAAGTTGTATATGCATTCACTTTGAATTCTCATGGGAAATCAAAAGTGTATAAATGGAGACTGGGGTTGTAACTCAATTGCACAGCACTTACCTAGCATGCATGAGGCCCTGGGTTCAATCCATGACACTGCCCAAAAACCAAAAATAGAGGTTGGGATGTTAAGTATATTGATATAGATCCTTAGTATAGGTACCTGAGAGCCACAGTATCTGTGTATTAATAACTTAAAGTGGTGTTACTCTGTTGGTTAGATCAGCTAGCTCAGATATCATTTATATTTTCACTGAGCAAGAAATTTAAGACTGTGATACTTTTAGGCTAATTAGGTAGATAAACATCTCACTTTTCTTTTCCTAATTACTAGTGTGAATGGCCATATTTTTATATCATATATTGTTTTGAACCTTTAAAATAATATAAATTGCAGGAAGAGATATTTGATCAATATTAGCACTAACCTTGGTTTTATCATTTAAAATGACCTTATAATTTACTTCTTGTGTTTTCATTCATTTATCCTTTTTTTGTGGTACTGGGAACTGAGTCCAGGGCCTTAAAACTAAGCTACATATCTAGTTCTATTTCGTTTTGGTTTGGAGACAGAATCATGCTAAGTTGCCAAGTTTCCCAGGCTGAGCTTGAACTTGTGACCCTTCTGCTTCAGCCTCCCATAGTACTGGAATTACAGGGCCATGTCAGCAAGCATGGCTAATGTTTTCTTTCTTTGAGATATATCTTAAGCTAAACATGGTGATACACAGCTGTAATTCTGTCACTCTTGGAGAATGAGGCAAGAGAATTGCAAGTTTAGCCCAGCTTGGGCAACTTAGTGAGACCCAGTCTCCAAAAATAGAAAGGGTCCAGGGATGTAAGTGCAAAAGCCTCAAGTTTAATCTCTAGTACCACTCAGAGAGGGTGAATTTTCAGTTCAGGTTTTACTTGGAAAGTTGCAACCTCTAGAAAATCAATGCAGTCATTATAAAACTTGGAATGACCACTGTGTACCTTTGTGGCTTGTGTAATTAAAATGGATAACCAATTGTAAGGGTTAAATGTTAAATACAGTTCTTTAAATTTCAGGAAAAAATTATTCTTAAGCCTCCAACTTTACCCTTCACCAAAATCTCTTTAGCAGGCCTTCCTTTTGTGTCATTGAAAATGACAAGTTCTGTAGTTGTCACTATCTTATTCACACAAACAACTTGGGAATCTGATATATTTATAAATGCTCTTTGGCAAAGGTTATGTGCTTCTGACCCAAAAATTTGATATGAAGTGTAATATGAACTTCCCTCAGAAAGCTCTCTAGTTACTTACCAAGTATACTACATTTTTTCCCAATATAGTTTGGGTAGAAACAGGCTTTAAGTTTGAATGTGGAGGCTTTTGACCAGGAATATTAAATTTCTTTACTAAGAATCTAGGTTTATTAAGAAACAAAAAGAATTTTTATAGTTCTTCGAATGAGTCATGTGACAGTTATGTATTATAGTGACATTATATTCTATATACTGTAAAACTCAAAACCAAAGTGATGGCAAACAAAATACTTTGGAACTTGCCAAACCCCTTACCTTACTGTTGAGCACAGCCTTAATTATTGTTAATGATTTTATTTTCAAGGTTGAGTTTCAGAAATAATTAAATAGAAATTTTTGTCAGCTTGCCAAGTACTTTAAATATCTAAATAAATTGTTTATTATTAATTTTTCAATGAATTGAATTGTCACTTAAATCCTAAACTAGCTTATGTTGCTAGTTAAATATACACCATGCTTATTTCGGTTTTAGGCTTTTTTACTTATTCATGAAAAAATAAAGTTTAGATAAAGATACACATTTGGATGTAATTTAAACCTCATTTTCATGACTGTTGGCTCAGTGATTATAGCTTCTGTTCCAGTATTGTTTTCAAAAATATCTTAACTATAGCATCTAATCCAAATGTTGTTTGAAAGAAGAAAAACAAAAACCTCCCCACTGGCTGTTTTGTATATTGAGATGAATTTTTTTTCCTGCTCATTTATGGACTTAGCAAAACTGATTTTCCCAAAGAATGAGTCTGAGGATCTTATTATAAATACTTTTTTGCCTTTTATTCCTTGTATTGATAGAATGCTGCAGTTAGTTTAAAAGGTGAACATACAGCAACAGTCTGTATCAGAAATCTCAATCCGACCTTATTTAGGTAGTCATGTTTAATAGGGTGGATATTTTTGAAGGTACTGAGGATTGAAGCCAGGGCCTTTACACTGATTTAAAAATAAATTCACTTCCTAGTACATAGTTTTCTTTGCATTTTGCTTATCTGTCTTTCAGGGTAGGGTTAAGGTATCACTTATTGCCAGGCAGGAGTAAAATCAAAAGCTATCCAAAGAACATATAAGCCTTGTTAATTTGTTTGCTATATTGTAGAACAGCTGACTATTCTAATTGTATTTGGCATGGTCACTTGCTAAAACTAGTAGTGTTGTCTAGTTTTATTGATATCTCTCTTCAGCCTTATTTTAGAAGTTCATAAGGTGGACATGAAAGTTGTACCGAGAGAAGTATTATCTGGCCTTGCATGCGCTAGACCCACTACCACTGAGGTACACCCCAGCCCCAGGAAGCATGTTTTAATGGAATGAATTAATGCAGATTGGCATATCTCCCTTACCTACCTAGTCAGTAGCTCTACTTTAGAGATTGATCTATGGATGATAAATCTGTCCACTATGACATAGTCCAGAGAAGCCAGCTATGGGGGATGGCAGATTTCTATATTGGACAAAGATAGAGGTATTAAGTTAACTTTCAAAGTGTTTACTTAATTAGACTAAACGTGTTGGCACTTAAGTTTTCTACCAGTAAACCTTCTTGAAGCTCTCTCTTTACATAATCTTTCCCCTAACCCCAGAATTGAGGATTGAACCCAGGGTGCTCTATCACCAAGCTACATCCCTAGCCCTTTTAATATATTTATTTATTTTGAGACAGAGTCTCACTGTGTTGCCCAGGTAAGGTTTGAACTTTGGTTCCGCCTTCCTCAGCCTCTCAAAGTGCTGGAATTGTGAAGCGGCTGTGCCCTGCTTGTATGGTCTTTTAATGTTTTCTATGTTCAACAAAGGAAATAGTGTAATACTGCATGTCAAAATGAATCATTATAAAGTCTCATTTAACAATAGCATCTATTAAAATCAGTTCTAGTTCGTGCTTTGTCTATGCTAAAACTTGTACTGCATTAAGCATTATTAGATGCAAACTAAATGTGAATTTACTGTACTACATACCTGCCTCTATAGCTTTATTTATCAGTGACTGTGTTTATTCACTAATGTCACAGTTTAGAAAGTGTCTTCTGAACTTGTTAAAAACTGAAAAATTTCTTTGCAAAGTGAATTGGTCTATTATTTATCCAATTTTCATGTCATTTCTTAAGGAACATTTATGAATATTTAAATATTTTTATTAGCAAAAGTATCATTGGTTTACTTTAAGCCCCCACCACATCTGTCTTTGTATCTCACTCTCACATTTACATTTACACAGAAAAAGAATTTAGTGCTCTTTTAAGCATTTAGTTTTTTAACTTTAAATGACTGACTTTGGCCGCTATGATTGTTTTTTGAAAAACACTATGATAATAAATTGGTAAAAATATTTGTGTCAGCTTAAATTTGATCCATGAATCTTACAACGTAATTTAGTTTCCTGCAATGGAAATATGTGGGTTATATGTTCCAATTAAACTAACCTATGCCTGTTGAAATTAATTTGTTGTTGGCTTTTTTTTTTTTTTTTTTTTGGTTAGTGCAGTGGTTAGTAGTTAGTGATTGTGAAAAAAGTTATTAAATGTGTATAGACAGGAGTCACCATGATTTTTATCACAGTCATACAATGTAACTAATCAAACTTATATTAGCATTTATAAACTGAGAACTAAACACAAAGATGTATATAAGAATATTTTTTAAAATTTGGAACAAAAGACATTGAAAACTAAAATGTAAACTTAAAAACTTGACTCTACAAAACATATAAACATTAAATTCTGATGTATGATAGTACGTGTTTATGGCTTTTGTTAGGTGATTTATAATATATATTGGAAATGTTAAACAGTGATTAGTTTCTAGCCTTAGAGTTAAACAGTTAAACATAGAACTATGGAGATAAGATCCAGAGAGAGAAAATAATTCTCTATAATTTCAATCCCTTTAAACAGGATACCATACTAGCAGAACTTCTTCAGATACATAAGGAACACATTGTAGGATATCATGAACATGATTCTCTTTTGGACCACAAAGAAGAAGAAGAGTTGACTGAAGAAGAAAGAAAAGCAGCTTGGGCAGAATATGAAGCAGAAAAGAAGGTAGTTCATTCAAAATGTTTTTTGGAACAGTTGTAGTAACATGCACACATGTGGTGACTTACACTGTAGTCCAGTTTTGAACTCCTTGATACCAGGAGTTCAAAACCAGACTAGGCAACACAGCAAGACTCCCATCTATTTTTTTTTTTTAAAGAAAAGCTTTTTAGTTATAACGTTAGTCATTTGAAAGAACAACGAGGAAGAAAGGGTCATATTTGAAATGTGTCTTCAGGTACAACACCCATAATTAGAAGAGTCAATTTTTCAGGGTTCACTATGTTTGGTGCTAGACTATGTTTGGTAGTCGACTAGGAGATGACAGATGAAAACTACTCAGAGTAATAACTGTATTTCTGCTTAGCACTTGCTGAACTGACAGCTGAGTAGGAAACTCTCTGTATTTACTATCATTGAAGTCTCGTCCACATCCTCACAGTATATAGTCTCAAACATACAAGAGCTTAAGAGTTTGGAGACAGGAGTTGCTTTAGCATATATAACATAAGGTCTGAATTTTGGATAAATATCTGAACACGAGCATTTTTTTATTAGACATTAACGTGTCTCCAGCAGCAACTTTAAGTTATTCTGTATCTGTCTTAAACATCAGCCCACTTGAGTCAAAATGCACCCAAGCATGGGAAACCTTATCCTAATACCTGAATCCTTTTAAACTCCTCACGCATTGTACTATACTTCTTTAACATTAATGTGGTGTTAGGGGTGTCATCATAATTCACTGTCTCATTCTGTGGGAATTAACAGAAAAAAATACACCCTTAGGGGTTAACACTTTCTGTGTAATAAGATCTTGGTTTCGGGTGAAAAGAGTGTTTTGTTTGTGTGTGGAAGAGTGTTAATAATTTTCTACATCTGAAAACGTAGATTCTTTTCTTAACCAGTAGAGATGTAGAATTTCACGTTTTAAGTCACAATGTTAAAGTGCATAATTTTTTTTTTATTTTTAGGGACTGACCATGCGTTTCAACATACCAACTGGGACCAATTTACCTCCAGTCACTTTCAACTCTCAAACTCCATATATTCCTTTCAACCTGGCAGCCTTGTCAGCAATGAGTAATCAACAGCTGGAGGTAAGTTGTGATGTAGAAAAGCAGTTTTAACAGAAAGGCGCTTTCAAATGCCTTGTTGTTGAGGACCTCCTATATAGGAATATCATATTCTCTAAAGATTATCTGTGAATAAACCAAGAAACTTAGTTGTTGACCTTTTTAAAGCAGTATCATACAGCAAAATGCAGCTTTTTCAGAACACAAGGGAATCTGTTCTTAACGTTATTTGAATTATTTTAATTAGTGAACAGTAGGACAGCTGAATGAGTTAGAAACTAGCACTGTCCTCAGTTTTAAGCTATTTGAAATGAAAAAAATTACTTGCATAATGTTTGAAAGTAGGTTAAAAATGAAGCTGGTGTAATCCCAGTAAACTGGGAGGCAGGAGCGTTTCAGGTTCGAGCCTAGCCTGGCCACTTAGCGACTTAGTGAGACCCTGTCTCGAAATCAAAACTAACAAATGGACTGAGGATGTAGTTTAGGGTGAATGAACCTGGGTTCAATCCCCAGTGTCCCCTATCCTTCCAAAAATGAATTAAAGCTAGAATCAATTATGAACTAAAATAGGAAAGATTGGACTTTTATGCTAGTAGTTTAATAATTTAATTTCTGATTTCCTTTTTAAAATATGCTTATGGAGGGCGGGAGAAATAGCACAGTGGTTAATAAAGTGCTTGCTAGCAAGCACAAGGCCCTGAGTTAGATTCCCTAGTGTCACATAAACTGGGCTTGGTGGCACGTGCCTGCAATCCCAGCCGTTGGGGGTGGGGTTGTGAAGTAGTATTGTCATGTGTTCAAGACCAGCCTAGGCTATGTAGCAACTCCAGGACTAGCTGGACTACAAAGCAAGACCTTGTCTCTAAAATAAAAATTATTAAATTGATGATGTGAAAAAACCGAAATTTTTATTTTTCTAACAAGACAGTTTTGACATTAAGTTTTGCTCCACTTTACCGATGCTGAATTTTGCTCATCTTTTCAATTATTAAGGAATTTTAACGACAAGTGCTTTAAATTGGCAAGAGGAAGGATCCATGTACTTTAAAACTCTACTGTCTTTCTGCTCTGTATAATTTATTTCTTACATTCTTCTAGGATCTTATTAATCAAGGAAGAGAAAAAGTTGTAGAAGCAACAAACAGTGTGACAGCAGTGAGGATTCAACCTCTTGAAGATATAATTTCAGCTGTAGTAAGCAAACTGGCATTTGTCTTAATTCAACCTCCATTTTGTGGCCCATTCCCCTCATTGTTTTGATTTGTAATTGTTTGCTTTGCTACTTCAGTGGAGAAATGAGAGTAGTTTCTGTAGCTTTTAAATAAGATAATTGTTCCAAATTGTAATCTCACAAAATTACATAGATGTTTGCACAATGAGAAATCGGTAAAAAAAATTCTAAGAATTGAAATATCAAACATAGAAATGTATACATTGTTTGTGTAAACACGTTAAGTGCCTGGTGCATAAATTAAAATTTGAATAGTTTTTTCTGTTCTAGAGATCACCAACACATATCACTGTTTCCTTTAGAAAAGAATAAAGGGAAGTCAGTCATTAGGTACATATCTGGAATCTCAGCACTGTGGGAGGCCAAGGCCAGAGAATCACAGATTCAAGCTCAGCCTAGGCAACTTAACTATGTAGTGAGACCCAATCTCAAAATTAATAACAATTTGAAAGGAGTTGGGGTTGTAGCTCAGTGTGAAGGCCCTGGATTCAGTCTGCAGTACCACCAAATTAAATAAATAAATAAAGTAAAGTAAAAGGCAAGTGAGATTTGTAAGACTGTGAATATCTTTAAGGACCTTAATTATTTTTTTTCCAGTTTTATGGTAACAAGGAATAAATAGAAAACTTTTCTTTCAGTGGAAGGAAAACATGAATCTCTCAGAGGCCCAAGTACAAGCATTAGCCTTAAGTAGACAAGCCAGCCAGGAGCTTGATGTTAAAAGAAGAGAAGCAATCTACAATGATGTATTGACAAAACAACAAATGGTAATAATTCTGACTATATTTCGATGCTTTTGTTTTGAATATATAATAATAATAAGAGATTTATGTGATGTTCATGTCATAATCCTGTGGAGGGAAGGATGGGCATTGATTATTCTTGAAGAACTTTTTGTCTAATGCATCAATGCCAAGCAAAGATAATGCATTTGTAATAAAGGAGCAACAACTTTACAAATGAATCTCCTTGAAGTTTGAAAGGATCTACCTCATATCTTTTATTTTTTGTCTACTCTGGATATCTTAATAGGAACTTTTGCCAGACTTTTACCATTTTGCCATTTTGAACAGCACCTATAAAATATTGTCTTCCATAAATTTAAGAATAAGAAATGAAACTCTGGGTGGTGTACATCAAGAGTTCTTATTACATTATGTAATTCTTCAGAAGCTAGCGTGTTCCAGGATTCTTCCCTGTCTTCCTTAGCACAGTCATTTGCCAGTGATTTGCCTTACAGTGGGAAATTTCTTGACTTTAGGAAATCAGTTTCTGTGGCATGAATTTTACTTAGAAAGCATGGCAGAATTGTGTGGTTTTAAATTATCTTAGGAAATTTGAGACATATCAGGTAGGAGTTATTCCTACTGCAAGTGCTTTTTGCCTTTGGTTTTTGTCACTGAAATGTTTATTTGTCTGTTATGTGAAATAGGCAAGAGAATGAGAATGAAAGGAGCCTTGATAAAAATGCTGTAACTGATACTTGAGACTGCTCACAGTGCTGTATGAGTTACTATGGCAGCTGACCTAAATGCTGTTTGCAGTACAATAGTCGAGTCATTAAGAGAATTTAGCCCTAAATGGTGTTACTAACTGGTTTCTACAGTAATGGTCCTGTGAATACCATCAAATTAGTAATGGTGATAACAATAATGTGTTTTCCTTTTGGTATGGTACTCCTTAACAAATTGATTTTAGCTTAAAACTTGATACTTGCCTCTTTGAGACAGGTCATGCACTTGTAACAGCTCCCTTTCTCTCCATAGTTAATCAGCTGTGTTCAGCGAATACTTATGAACAGAAGGCTCCAGCAGCAGTACAATCAACAGCAGCAGCAACAAATGACTTATCAACAAGCAACACTGGGACACCTCATGATGCCAAAGCCTCCAAATTTAATCATGAATCCTTCTAACTACCAGCAAATTGATATGAGAGGAATGTATCAGTCCGTGGCTGGCGGTATGCAGCCACCACCATTGCAGCGCGCACCACCCCCAATGAGAAGCAAAAATCCAGGACCTTCCCAAGGGAAATCAATGTGATTTTGCACTAAATGCTTAAAGGATTGTTAAAATCATAGAAAGATCTTTTATTTTTTTAGGAATCAATGACTTAACAGAACTCAACTGTATAAATAGTTTGGTCCCCTTAAATGCCAATCTTCCGTATTAGTTTTAAATTTTTTTAAATAGGGCATACCATTTCTCCCTGACATCTGTCAGTGATGTTGCCTAGAATCTTCTTACACACATTGAGTACAGAAGATATTTCAAATTGTTTTCAGTGAAAACAAGTCCTTCCATAATGGTAACAACTCCACAGATCTCCTCTCTAAATTTTTATGCCTGCTTTTAGCAACCGTGAAATTGTCATAAAATTAATAAATTTAAGAAAGAATAAAGATTTATATATCCATTCTTTGCATATAAAAACACACAGCTGAGTTCTTAGAGTTGATTCCTCAAGTTATGAGATACTTTTATACTTTATCCATTTCTCGATTAAAAGATTGAAATGGTCTTAATAGTCTTTTGACTGAAACTGGGCTCCTGCTACGTCAGTTCTTGTGATTAAAAGTCAGAAACTAAAGGTTATCTTTGACACGGAATTGTGTGCAATATTCTTAAATACTACTGCTCTAAAGTTGGAGGAGTCTTGCAGTTATCTTAGCATTGTATAAACAGCCTTAAGTACAGCCTAAGAAGAGAATTCCTTTTTCTTCTTTAGTCTTTCTGCCATTTTTTATTTTCAGTTATACGTGCTGAAATAATTACTGGTAAAATTTCAGGGTTGTGGATTATCTTTTCTCTTTCCTGGCACTAATATAAAGCACATCTTTTAACTGCATGGTGCCAGTGCTAGTGCTTCATCCTGTTGCTGGCAGTGGGATGTGGACTAAGAAAATCAAGTTCTAGCATTTTAGGTGGTTAATGCTGATGTGGTTGTTAGGTTCACACCCTGTTTTATTAACAACATCAAAATGGCAGAACCATTGCTAACTTTAAGTTCACATGAGGAATGTGCTTTACCAATTCCTGGTACTGTCAGTATTGTAAAATAGTTCCTCTTAAAGATAAGGATTGCTGGCTTTGCTCTTCTTTTCTGTCGTCATCGTGTTCTTTCCCCGTTTCCTTATGTTTTTCTTAAGTTATTTTAAAGTTTGAGGTTTTTTTTAGTTTAGATCTGTGAGGCAATTTTCTGATCACATTAATTTATCTAAAACCCCTTTTTGAGATGTCACTAGAAAATCATTACATTTCTTTATCCATGTCTGTAAAAATGAGCTATAATTTTACTCATGTTCATTTTGGTTACCTGAGTTTCTTCAAGAGAAAGATTGTTTTGACTATGGGAGTCAACCCAACATGGTAAATTTGTTTTTGAGATTGTGATATAATAGCAGAAAAGCTAAGGAATTCCTGAAAAAAAATAAAGCTGGGTGGAAGATTTGCTCTAGGTGTCCCTGGATTGGAATGAGTTTAGCATTAGGTAAGACTATTTTGAGTTGTTGGGATAATAAAGAGATTGCCATTTTCGTCTTAGAGAAACTAGTGATAAAACATCCAAGAGCACTAGACTTACGATACAGAATTTAAGAGGTTTGGTGGACCCTCCCCCCCTTCCCATTGTAAGATATTAATAACAAATTCCTTACATTTGGATATTAAGCCAGCCATAGAATCAAATTTATTTAATTGGGTTGGGGGGGACAGATGTGTGTTTACTTGAGAAGAAATAAGACAAGATTTGTAATTATTTGAAGGCAGTACCTTCTGGCCAGCTGTTACCAGTTGGTGTTTCTATAAGTCCAGAATACTTCAAACCTGATTTACTAGACCTGGGAATTTTCAACATGGTCTCTGATTGTCAACAAAGAGACATAGCTGTGAAAATGTTAGTCAGTCTTTTAAGCCTTTTTAACTGTGGATGAAACTATGACTTAAAGGATAATGCACAGAAGGAATAATTGAAAATCAGAGAGTTTGAAATAAAACTTGGACCACTTCGCATATACTCTTCTCACTTGACATTTTAGCTACATAATACCTACTTTGAGTATAACATCGAAATTTAACAAATACTTAAAATCACATCAGTAAAATACTAAAAAACTCATTTTTATATTTGTTTTAGATGTTTTAAATAGTTGCAATGGCTTAAAATTACGATTTAAAATGTTGCTTGTAATACAGTTTTGCCTGCTAAATTCTCCACATTTTGTAACCTGTTTTATTTTTATTTTTTGGGTGTAAAGCGTTTTTGCTTAGTATTGTGATACTGTATATGTTTTGTCCCAGTTGTATAGTAATGTTTCAGTCCATCATCCAGCTTTGGCTGCTGAAATCATACAGCTGTGAAGACTTGCCTTTGTTTCTGTTAGACTGCTTTTCAGTTCTGTATTGAGTATCTTAAGTACTGTAGAAAAGATGTCACTTCTTTCTTTAAGGCTGTTTTGTAATATATATAAGGACTGGAATTGTGTTTTTAAAGAAAAGCATTCAAGTATGACAATATACTATCTGTGTTTTCACCATTCAAAGTGCTGTTTAGTAGTTGAAACTTAAACTATTTAATGTCATTTAATAAAGTGACCAAAATGTGTTGTGCTCTTTATTGCATTTTCACAGCATTGGAAATCTGTACACATATTGTTTCATAGGAAGTGTATAGCTTTTGATGTCCTATTTAATGATGACTTCTTTTGCCCAGTTAGTTATTTAATATTAGGAGGTAAAGAAGTTTGATTTTTGAATCTGTTATATACTCAGTTCTGTAAAAGGAGATTTCTAACCTCAAAAAGAATTCACGTACCAGGAATCCTTCGTGTGTTTGTGTTAGTTTTGGTTGTGTATGTGTAATCCACCATTATTTCCTGCTCCCAGACAGCTATATTATTCATTTAAGTCAAACTGCTTACTGTCCAGAAGTTGTAGCAGACAGATGAAAACTGTGTTAGCTGGCTACCTGGCCTCCAAACAAGCTGAGTAGGATGTAGATTTTCCTTAGTTATGCCCATTTCCTCACTTTGCTTCTCTCTCTCTCTCTCTCTCTCTCTCTCTCTCTCTCTCTCTCTCTCTCTCTCTCTGTCTGTCTCTCTCTCTGTCTCTGTCTCTCTGTTTCTCTCCCTCTTCTCTCCCCCTCTGCCTCCTTCTCTCCTTCCTCTCTCCATTCCCCCTTCCTATCTTCCTTCAGTACTGTTGATTCAACTCAGAGCCTTCTTAACTGAACTACACCCCTACCCCACCTTTATTTTTAATTTTAGACAGAGTTTAACTAAGTTGCCCAGGCTGGGCTTGAACTTGCAGTTCTTCTGCCTTAGCCTCCCAGAGTGCTGGGGTTATAGTCCTGCACTATTGGGCCTACTTTAGGGATCTTTTTCATAGTGACCACTATATACACACTTTCGATCCAGGAAGAGAATATACGTTGGCTCCCTCATTAAGGATAATAAGGATACAACCTTAATGGAAGGAATGAGGGGGTGAGATAAATTGTAAAAGTTATGTTAGCAGCCCTATCTAATACTGAGAAAGCATCGCAGTCTACCCAGCAACATTCCTTTTACATTCTGCTCCTGGACTTTCTGCCCTTCCCCTCCCAGATGAAACCGTGTAGTGGAGTGGGGAGCTCAGCTGTAGTCTTTAACGAAACATATCAGATGACTACCAAGAGACTTCTACTTATTAAATATTCCTAGCCCCAGCCCTGTAGTTTTCACATTAAATTGGTGTTGGTTTTCAAGAAAAGTGAAGAGAGATGGCTTATCAGATGCAAGGATGGGATTTGTTTCAGGTATGAGGAGAAAGTGTAGTGTGGAAAGAAAGGGAACAAAGGTAGAAGGATGGGGAAAGAGGCTAGATTGGAGTGGACTGATGGCTTTGAAATCCTGAATGAGTAATTCAATATAGAGGATAACAAGGGTTCGTGAAGCAGATATGTTCAAAGTAGCAAGTGAAGATTGTAATTTGGCTGGAGTAATTTGAATGGGTTAGAATGCTAGGTGGAGAAAGCTAGGAGACAGGAAGATAATTCAGGCATTCAGTGACCAGGCTATGGGCAATTTGAAGGACAAGTGGGGGAAAAAATCAGAATGTATCCTATTGTGAGCTTTTTAAGTGGTATTTGTAAGAAAACATTATTTCCTTTTACACTTCCTAGGGGATTTCTGATTTAACACATTGGATTTCACTTTGCTTACATGCTAAAGCTTAATTTGTTTGTTAGTGGTATTTCCGTTCTCAGTTTTTTTGTTGCTCCCAATTATATCCTTGAATTTATTTGCAGAAGTGAGGTTGCGTGCTGGAGGTGTAGCTCAGCAGTTAAGGGTCTTGCGTAACACCATTTAAACTGGTGGCACACGCCTATAAATCTCAGCGCTCAGGAGGCTGAGGTAGGATTTCTGGGTGAGGCCAGCCTGGGCTACATAGTAGCCTCAGGACCAGCTTGGACTACAGAGCAAAACTGCCTCCAAAAACAAACAGACAAACAAACAAAAAAAAACTTGATCTGTTTAACTGAGTATTCTTTAAAGAGCTAGGTCTATTCCTGTTACTTTTCTTTGAGACCCATTATTATAATTTCTCTTAGTGTTTTCAAGTACTTTGTGGTTACTGTATGTTAAACTGTATTCAGTGTATTTGTGAGACATGAGAATAATTAAGTTTTCCTCATGACTGTTAAGTGAGACCAAAGTCCAATCCATTGCTCTTAAAAGACAGAAGACATTATCATTAAATTCTCTGGGTCTTGCATGTCTAATTTGAATAAATGAGACCATAATACCTTCTTGCCTGGTAGAAGGCAGGAGACTAGATCTGGTGGTTTCCCAAATCCCTTTCTGCTGCCAGAGTTAAACTGAGGAAGTGTGACACCAAGATGCAATGTGTTTGTCCAAGGTTAAGCCCAGTAAGTGAGCAAGACACTGGTAATCTCTTCCCTTTGGCTAATCCTATTGCCTCCTAAACTATACCTTTTCTCTGTTTAGAAAAGTGAGAAGTCTGGGGTATTTTAATGATAAAGCAGATAAGTCAAGTTGTAATTGGCTCTAATTACCACTTCCACTAGCTGTGACCTCCTTTATCTTTTGCCCAGAGGCAATCCCAGAGCTGTGTTTCTCAAGTATCTGGAACCCATTGCCAAAAAAAAAAAAAAAAAAAAAAAAAAAAAAAAAAAAAAGGTCCTAAGTATCTGATTCTTTTATCTTGGTTGCCTGATTGGAAGGAGTGTGACAAAACATCAAGGTAAATTGAGATCTTCTTTTGTGAAGTCTGCTTTGAAGTGAGTAAGTGGTAATTTCCTGTTCTATTGTTCATAACTTAAAAAGTCAAATCAGAGCAATGTTTAAATGGTCTGGCCTACATAAAGTTTATAGTGAGTAGGAGGCAATATTTGTCTGCATTGACTCTTGTGTAAGAGGACATATCTCTTGAAGTGTAGGTTTTATAGTGACAAAACTTAATAAAAAACCTAATTTTTGTAGCTGCTTGTGTCCCCATGCTAGTAGGGAAGCAGATGAGAAGACTGTGTCTAGTTGGCTGAGTTTCTTTTCAATGAAAATAACCCAACCTAAGGAGGGGAAAGAGAGATTTATAGCAATCTCTGCTTTTGTTAATTCATCCCCAACCCTTAGTAGGTTTTCAACAATTCCTCATAGAAAGATTGGGCTTCAAAGCCTACAGGGTTGCAGGATTGTTAGTGCCCTGATATTATCCTTCTTAGCAAAGAGAATCTTGATTAGCAAAATGTCCTTCCCACGTCTTGCACGCACTATTCTTGGATGTGCTAAGCTCAAAAGTATCTGCCTGAGGTATTTCTCCATTCACTCTTCTGAATTATGTTCCCCCTGCTGTAACACACATACCCACCCCTTCCATTCCATTACCAGAGTAGGAGGGAGGCGTGCAGAATCGTAGAAAGCGAGGGATGGAAGGGGTCGTAGAGGTTATGTGGGCCAGCCTCCTTCCTTTATGACCAGGAAAACAAAGGCCCAGTGAGGAAGAAAGACACCCAAGGGCCTCATGTCTTCTAGATTCTATTCCAGTTCTTACTGCACTCCATTCAGATGACTCCTATTACATTTAAATTCCAGTTTGTTTTTTCCATCTGTCAGACCACATTAGGCAAATTTTCAGAATAATTGGTACTAAGCTTTAAGAACTGTTTGTGGGAAGTGGAGGAGTATGTGAACAAAGTGAAAGGGAAACAAATTCTTATGTGACAGCTGAAAATGGGAAGACCCTTGCCATATCCTAAGCCTTTAATTTGGCATTCAGAGCATTGGCCTCAGGATTTTGTTTCAGAGGTTTATTTAATTTGTTTAAAAGGCTTTCCTTTCACCACACTTTGCATGGTTTAGTGACCAACGGGATCTAGGAGTTCTTTTCTACTTTCTGGATCTCACTATCCAGAGCCAAAGACAGAATCATTCAGCCTTCCTCAGACCAGGCATGTTTACATACCAAATACTTCAAAATTCTCTCTCTCTCTCTCTCTCTCTCTCTCTCTCTCTCTCTCTCTCTCTCTCTCTCTCTCTCTCTTTGGTCGAGGAACATGATGTAGTCACAAGAAAACAGACAGCTCTATTAGTATAATGAATACTCAGAGAATAAGGACAACTGTTCTTGAGTTATGTAGAGATGTCCCACAAGGGCCATGCGTATCCCAGAGGGGGGAAAAAACCAGGAAGATAGCTTTAACATGATAGAATTTGAGTGGCTGATTCTCTGTGTAAAGCCAAGACCAATTATTTCACCTCTGAATCTTCTCTCACAAAGCACTCAAGATTTGTGGAATATTTATGTTTAAGTACTGTGGACTGTTACTCGTATTTTATAGGTGAAGTGGATTTAAGATAAATTATTTGCCCCATATCACACAATTAGCCAGAAGAGGCAAAGTTCAGAGCATGTGTTTGACTTTGTTTTTGCCACTGAACAAGCCTGTGACCTTTCCTTGGAGTAATTATTATTATTATTATTACTGGTGGTGCTAAAGGGGTCGAACACAAGGCCTTTCTGAGCTACTTCCATAAAGCTTATTTATTGCCTTTTTTAACAGTCATAGGTTACCTTTTTTTTTTCTTTTTGCATTTATTGCTTTTTGAAACAGGGTTTTGAATTTGTGACCCTCCTGCCTCAGCCTCCCAAAGTGCTGGGATCACAGACCTGTGCCAAGGGAGCCAGTTTTGAACTACAGTTTATTTTCAGTCTTTTACAAACCATTTAGAGTACCTAATCATTTTGTTCTTTTGTGTATCAGCTCTCAGTTGTTTGTGTTTACTTTAAGCCAGGCCTTAAAGACACAATACTTTCCCTTGGTTTCAAGGCACTTTCTTCTGTCCCTGAAATAACATTTAAGGATTTGCTTTTCCCCTTTCATTTGCTTGTGTGATCAAAACAGTGTCTGAAATCCCAGCTGAATACTTTAAAATATGCCTTAATGTATCCAAACTTTTTTTTTTTTTGAGACAGTGTCTTACTGTGTTACCCAATCTGACCTCAAGCTGTTGGGCTCAAGTGATTCGCCTCCCTCAGCCTCCTGAGTAGTTAGGGCCACACTTGTGTGCAATTGCACCAGGCTCTGAACACTTCGACGGTGCTGGAGGCCAAAACCAGAACCTCAGTCCGTGGTAGGCAAGCTCTCTACCCCTGACCTACACCCTCATCCCTGGACTTTTTTTTTCTGATGTCCAGGCACATGTGTTTAAATGAATACATATTGGTTACACAAAATGAGTTTCATTTTGGCATATTCGTGCATGTGTGTAACATATTTGATCATTTTTAATGCAGTGCCTTCTGTACAAGCTCAAGTCACCAATGTTGAAATATTCTGAAAGTAATTTATTCATTGCTCTCCCTAGTAAAGTTTAGGCAACACTTGAGTGAGGCCTTAAATGATAATTAGAAGCTGGGCATTGTGGTTCATGCCTGCAATTGAGTGCTCAGGAATCAGATGTAGGAGGATCACAAATTCAAGGCTAGCTTGGACTACATAATGAAACCTTGTAAGTGAAAAAAGGTGGCACAGATCTGTAATCCCAGCACTCTAGGAGGCTGATCCCAAATTGGAGACCAGTCGGAGCAACTTAGTGACTTGGTGAGGAAGAAGAGCTAAAGAGGTAGCTCAGTATGATGGCTCTGGGTTTAATCCCTAGTACTGAAAAAAAAAAAATAACCAGAATATGAGCTGTGTGGGGGCACAGGTCTATAATCCCAGCACTCTGGGAGTTTAGGACAGGAGGACCACAAGTTCAAGTGCAGCCTGGGCAATTTGGCGACTTAAGACTGTCTCAAAAACAAATACAGGGCAGGGGTGCTGGCATTGTAGTTCAGTGCATCATTGGGTGAGGAGGGGGTGTTGGTGGAGCAAAATTCTGGATGTGCCTGGGTGGATCATGAAGGCATAGCCTTAGAATCTATATCTGGTCCTCAGTCCCATCCTTGCTGGCATGATTTTCCTGCTCTGCTTTGTAACCACGTTAAAGCTTCCTGTACCACACCATCCTGCCATGGTGTTCCTGCCTTGGAGCCAGATAATCATGGACTGAATCTCCTTTATCTGTGAGCCAAATTAAACCTTCCCTTAAATTGTGGGTGCCAGGTACCGTGTCGCAGTGCTGGGATAGTAGTTAAGTGGCGTAGTAGGCAGAATAATGGTTACCCCCAAGTTGCCCAAGTCCTGACTTAATCCCAAGAAGCTGTGAATATATTACCTTAGATGGCATAGGAGAATTAAGGTTGTAGGTGGAATCGCTATCTGATTTTAAGATGCAAGAGGAGATTCTCCTAGATTGTGTAGGTGGGCCTATTGTAATCACAAGGATGTTTAAAAGCAGAAATGAAGGTGGAAGAAAAGTCTCAGGAAAATGTGATTCGGTAGGAAGGATTCAGGTGAAACCCTGTTGTTGGCTTGATAGAAAAAAATGGCTGTGGGTGATGAATGTGAGTGGCATCCAGAAGCTGAAAGGGCGAAGGGAGGGAATCCGCCAAAAAGAAATATGAAATGAGAATTTAGCCCAGTGGGACCTGGGTCATATTTCTGTTCTACAGAATTGGAAGAAAATAGTATTTTGTGTGTGTGTGTGTGTGTGTACACTAGGGATTGAGCTCAAGGCCCTTGCACTAAGCTACATCCTCAACCCATTCTTTTTTTTTTTTCTTTTTTTCTGAGACAGGGACTTGTTAAATCGCTAAGTTTCCCAGGCTGAGCCTGGACTTGCAGTACTCCTGCCTCAGCCTCTCAGAGTGCTAAGATCATAGGCTTGTGATGCTTGGCTACTCGGCCTGGCCCCTTAAAGCTACTTACTTCGTGGTTATGTTAAAGCAGCAATTGGAAACTAATGCGAGTGGCTAATGGTGTGATTCTTAATGCGTTATTCCCTTGCTAGGTTTGTAAACTCTGTGGGAAGAAGCCCTATTTCTCACTTCATTATCCTCAGCACCTGACACAGAAAGTGCGGTATAAATGTTTGATGAATTTACGAATAACTGCCTTAGCATTCACATCTCATGTGAAAACATTATGGCAAGCTCAAAGGCAATTTCCGTGTCCTTGTATGTCTGGTTCTGTCTTTTCATTCGGAGCTCATTGTCTTTTCTCTTTCCCCTTATTTGCTTCATTTTCTGTCTTTCTGATGTCTCTATTTCTTAGTTGGCCATGACAAAGGATTGAAGTACATTTTGTGATTCCCTATTATGTTTATGGAAAAAGGTTTTATATTTCCCACTCATGGTTTTTTAAAAAGTTAATTGTAATAAAAATTGCTTTATATTCAAGGGTGCTCTCATTTATTAACTAAGTTATGATTGGGCAAGTGATTCTTCACAGAAGTTTCTCATCTTTGACATAGTGTATAGAACTCAGGAGTAGGAACATCCTGCAGAATCTGTCCCTTTATGCCCACTGGTAGGAACTTGTTTTGATTGCATGGTCCGCATTGCATAGACAACACAGGTTTCTCTTTGCAGAGCAAATTGTTCCACTTTGTCTAATGAGAAGAAATCAGATTTCTCCTGAGAATCGGAGTTTTTCAGTCTTTTATCTAGCTTAACATTCGGCTGCATTTGTTCACAGGGTGTTCAGTGTTTAGGTGGGATGCACTGGGTGCCGAGTAAGGGATAGGGCCTTCTCCTCACCTATGAAGCTCAGCTGGTTCCATGAAACAAGATGCCTGAGGAAAGGCAAAACTTTTGATGGGGTTTCTTGGTGTTTCTAGTGTTCAAGAACACTTAAGGAAATTCTCATTTTTGGAAGTGAAAGGGCCTTTTAGATCACTGGGTTTAGTGCTTCTCAAACTTTAATGTACAGAAGAATCACATTGGAAGCTCCAATTTTATACCCTTATTGTCGTATAGCAAAGTCTTCGTGGAGGGAGGGGGGAGGTTCACGAGACTCAGGAATCAAACAACTCACAGGTGAAACTTGCCAGAGTCCTAAGGCTCTCGCACAAGGATATAGAAGGAGTAAACAATTGCTGGGGAAGAGACTCTGCTACTATCAGAGCTGCCTGCAGGTTGTGCAGTGAGCTC